>PVIW01000813.1:0-390206 GCA_004026585.1 Noctilio leporinus
AGTAAGCCATAGTGAAGTGGTACATTGTGAGCTGTGGTCTGAGTAAATGAGGAATGGAGTGAGACCCACAGGGATGATGTGGCAGAGAAATCAGAGGTACAAACTGAAGGCAGAATTTCTGCTTAAAAAATAGTCAGAATGAGCCTTGGCTGGTGGCTCAGTGGATAAGCGCCAGCCTGCAAACCCAAAGGTCACTGGTCTGATTCCCAGCCAGGGCACATAACCAGGTTGCAAGCCAGGTCTCCAGCCAGGTCCTTGGCTGGAGGCAGGTAAAAGGCAAACATGCATTGATGTCTCTCTCTCTCTCTCTGCCTCTCTCCCTTCCCCTCTCTCTAAAAGTAATAAATAAAATCTTTAAAAAGGATATTAGAATGTCTATGAAGCAAAAGCATAAAGAATCACTAGCAGAAAAATAGGTTAGGTTAAAGAACTCAGTAGGCAGTAAGCCATGTAGGAAGTTTTTGTATGATGGAATATTTGGGTTTGAGTTCATATTAAAACAAACAAACAAAAAAAAGGTTTGGTTAATTTCAAGCAGAGATATGACTCTTTAATTTATATTTTTAAAAGGTTGCTCTGTTTCTTTTTTGGCATTTTATCTAGAGAGTGGAAAAAGCAAGCAGTGAGATTTGTTATGAAGCTTTTTCTGAAATCTAAATGGTGATTTTTGGAGAGAAAGAATATCTGAGGACCACTTTTTTGAGGTTGAACACATAGGACTTACTAATGGATTGGCTTCAATGCATGAAGGAAATGAAAATGTAAGAATGATTTTATATTTTTGGTTCGAACAAGCATAGATGTCAACTCCATTTACAGAGATGGGTAAGATAAAGTAACAATTTGGGCAGGGGAGAAGGAAATGAGGGCATATTTTTCTATTTCTTTCTTTCTTTTTTTTTTTTTTTTAAGATTTTATTTCATTATTTTTAGAAAGAGGGGAAGGGAGAGAGGGAGAGAGACATCAATGTATGGCTGCATTTCACCTGCCTCCAGCCACAGACCTGACTGGAGACCTGGTTTGCAACCTGGTTATGTGCCCTGGCTGGGGAATCGAACCTGCACCCTTTGGGTTCGCAGGCCGGCACCTTATCCACTGTGCTACCAGCCAGGGCATCTATTTATTTCTTATGTTAAATTTGAAGTTTCCTCTTATACATCTGCCCAGGGAAGATGCCAAGAAGTCAGTTTACTATTTTAGTTTGAATATTAATAAAGACTTTCAGATAGGTGCCATAAATTGCTAGTCACTGGTCATTTTAGTTTACATAGCAGCCATAAATAGGGGCATATGGAAAGAGAGGCCTAAGATCTACCTCTGGAATAAAGGAGATGGAAAAGAAGAATAGTTGTGACCTCAGAGGAAACCAAAGAGGGTGTGTGACCTGGAGGACAAGTGAGAGAAGTATTTCAAGAAGGGTTCTCCTCTGTAGAAATCTCCTGAGAGGTAGAGCAGGAGAGATGAGGGGGTGTATGTATATATCTTCTATTTAAACTTCCAGATCACTCTCTGCTCCTGCCTTCATGCTCTCCCAGGAGGCTGAGATGTAGAGACTAATCAAGGGCTCCCTAGATCTCCGGCTTTTGTCAATGGAGCAAACCAGAATCTGAGACATGAGATGCGACCGAGAGAAGAGAAGAACATTGGGTGTTTATTCCCTACCTCATTTCTTGAAGGCTAGCTTCAGGTTGGCTACTTCCTGCACTGAAAGGCCACAGATCTTCCTGAGGCGGGCCCCCTCATTGGCTCTTTCTCTCCTGATGCAGAAAGCAACTCCGCTGTTAGTTGACCTTGGGTGCTATCTTATCCCTGTGGTTCCTCTAGAGATTCTGTATAGTTTATAAAAAAAACCCTGCATTCAACCTTCCTCGAATTTCACTCATTTTATTAATGTTATGTCTCCTGTTGCAACCCTGAGTGAGACAGTGCAGAATAGTGTGATTGGATTATAGTATGGATATTGTATTGCCTTTGACAAGAACAGTCCCAGCCACATGAAAAGTGACTAGGAACCTAACTAAAGTATGTGCGTAGGGAAAATGATATGAGGAGTTAGAAACAGAAACAGAACATGTTAGCACGTTTGCTGTGAAGGGGTTCTGAAGATGGCATATGGTAAGGAAAACATTGCTAAGAATGAAACAACGTAGAATTAATTCAAAAATATTTTTATAGTGAGAAAAGTTTCCACATGTGGTACCCAGTTATGTTGTTTTACAGAAAGGACACTTTGACTGGAACTTTAAGGGGAATCAAGGAGTGTTCTGCGTAAACATTAGGGACTGAAGGCAGAAACTCTGTCCTTTAGTTCAACTCTATTGTTTCCTCTTACAAGAAGAGAAAAGCAGGACTGAGGGAGGGAGCTTTGAGGCTGTAATTTTCCTAGATTTTTATGATGTGAACAAAACAGGGATTAAGTAGAGAGGCCCTCTGTTCCCTGATTTTCCCTTCTTGAAAGTTGTATTTACCTAAACTGATCAAAGGTTATACATCTTCCAAACGTGAGCATTCAAGTATAGTCTGCATTTGAATAGCCCAACACTATTTTTAGCACTCATTTTATAATGTCCTTTAGCTCTTAACATAAAATCGATTACACTGGAAAAGAACAGCTAATTGCAGACTTTACAAGTTGTTCCCAATTTCTTAAAGTCTATGCTGGCAACAATGTACGTTTTGTCTCCTAAGCAAAGGGGCTGGTGCAAGGCACAGGCACGGGGAAAAGGAGAGAAATGACCTGCTAGGAAATCAAGGCGGCCTGGGATAAAAGGGAGTCAGGGATGTCCAATTGCTGGGCACCATCAATCAGGTCCCATTTATTGATTTCCCGATGAGATGCATAGGAGGAGGCAGAGAAAACAAAGCTGAGAAGAAACTAAGCAGGTCTGAAGTGGAATGTGTCGTCGTCAGATGCCACCTTCGAGGGGAGCCCCGCCTGCCCGCCAGGGGCAACGCGGCCAGCAGGGGCAGTTGCTCTCTGCCCCACCGTCAACACTACAGTGCGAATTCACGGCAGGGGAGCTGAAAGAAAAAAGAAAATAAAACAAAAAGTTTCCAAGGCCCTACTTTCTCTCTTTCTCTTCTCTTCTCTCTCTCTCTCTCTCTCTCTCTCTCTCTCTCTCTCTCTCTCTCTCTCTCTCTCTCTTTAAAGCACTAGAAAGAGGAACGTTTGTTTCTACTTTTTATTTATATTTTATCTTTTTGGACATACCATTAGGGGTCAGCCATTTCTCATGATCTCAGGTGACCGACCGGCCTGCGGAGCGTTCTCTGCCCTGCGTCCCGCT
Organism: Noctilio leporinus; assembly: GCA_004026585.1. Taxonomy (NCBI): domain Eukaryota; kingdom Metazoa; phylum Chordata; class Mammalia; order Chiroptera; family Noctilionidae; genus Noctilio; species Noctilio leporinus. The sequence goes on from PVIW01000813.1 coordinate 3,289, forward strand.
TTACTTCTGCTGTGACCATGTTCGTTATAAGCTCAGAGGAGAAAAAAAAAAAAAAAAAAAAACTATAAAAAATCAAAACAACAAAAAATCTTATTCCGAGCATTTCAGTCACTTTTTGTGAGTGCGCTTAGCTGTACTGTAAGGAGTTGGTTTGCATGGCATGGTTGAAAAGGCCAAAGATGAAAAGTTGCTTTGCTTCCCCCATTTTTTTGCCTCTGAAGCTTCTCTTTTATTATTATTATGCCTCTTTGATGTATATGTGAAGCAATATTGTCAACAACAAACTGGAATTTTATTTTGAGGAGTTGTTCTAATAAGTAAAATAATTAAGTTTAGTCCTTAAAAAGAACAACCCGCTTAAGCTTTCTGCCTTGTCAAACAATGATCACAATGATCTTGACCTTCTTCACAGGTCTTTCATGACTAAAGCTGCCCTGTGAGATGCCTCATTAGTTCATGAGAGCTAGAAATGGCATGCTCCGACATTTGTATCACATTCGAAGGAGCGGCTCATTTTCCAGATACACTTGATGGATTTGTTTGGATAATTGGGTGACTGCATAGCAAAAAGCAAATTTTTCTATTTATTTAATTAAACTATTATTAATGAGGTTTCCTTGTAAAAGAACTACAGAACAAAATATAGATAATAAATGCAATCTGTCAAATATTAAAACTATAATGCTATCAGATTCTGAAGATCAGCAAAACAAATACAATTTTTAATTATATTGCCATATATCTTCAAGTTGATGAGAGACTGAAAGTTGAAAATATATTATAAAGCTTATAAAATTATGTTCTGCTCTATGAATGTTAAGGTATTGCTATTTATAAATACATGTTTAAGCTGGCATTAATATTTGACCAATGGTGGTGAAATCCATTTAAAACAATTATTAACAATAAATCTGAACGAAGAGTGTATAATCATGTAATTTAAAAAAATTGTGTCAATAGTCTCTTTAATTGTCAATTATGTTGTGAACACCAACAGGCTTGCTGACCATAACAAATACTTAAAATCTATGTTTGCTTAAGAAGGCAGAATAGTATTTCAGCTTAATAGTCTTATTCATTTCCTTCCAAGGGAAAGGCACAATAAAAATAAGAGAGCAATCATCTCTGCACGCAAGGAAATTGCAGTCTTATAACAATTAAAAACACACAGATAAGCATAAAAGGCAAAATGCAATATATCAAAGCTAGCCATTTGGAATTAATATTAATGAATAGAAATAAGTCATCACTCTGTTAAGATTCGAAGAATTTCAATTGATGGTATTTCTGTGTTCTTCATTTGTGTTCTGAACCTGTTAAGGAAAAGAAAGTCTATGGTAGATAAAATTCAAAATAAAATACTTATTCACTTTAAAGCTGATATGTAAATTAGGTATACTCCCACAATGTCTATATATCTTTAAACATAGAAGATCTGTATTGTTTAAAGATGTATAGATTAATGGCTTACCTTGCTTAACTAGTTATACTGCCTACCATGACTCGATGGCCAATAGAATATAAAAGATAGCATTGGATACTTTTTCTCTGACCCCCAGCCAATTAAGCTTTCTCACACAGTTTTGATAGTTCATAATCAAAAGATGAAGTACATCTTTCTAACTGAGACATGATCCTAGAAAGCTGCATACAGAAGGCTCTTTGGCCCCCAGTGCTGGTGATTTGTTTCTGTGGCTGTTGCCTGCCCTTTGCATTATCACAATCTATGCAAGTAGTCCTAGGGGTCTAAGTTACCCAACTATGCATGTTTGATGCTATTATACTATCCTGAGGAACTCAATATTTTAGATCTATAAACATCTATGTATATATAAAGAGATACTCATACTCAAGAAATAAGCTCTCAGTAGGTTTTATGGATAAACCAATGTTGACTGAAACATTCTTAGAGAAGTGGGCTAAATTGACACAGGTCTAGGATTCCTAGGACAAGTTAAATTTGCCATTAAAGCAAGACCTACTGAAGAAAAAGGTCTTATCGGTCTACTCTGGCCTCTTGAAAGGCGAGTAGATAAAACAAGTGGTTCCTATACCTAACAAAACTTGAGCAAAAACGTTTAAGCACGCACATATACATACATATATATACATCTTCACTGATAGTAACCATGTCAGAGAACAGAGAATGAAGATGGAAAAGAGCACACATGCCGACCACAGAGGAGCTCTCCAGCATGATCCAGACGCAGGCAGAGCTGGTTCAAGGACAATGTCCAGGATCTTGGCAGCAGAAGCATGGGAAATGAATTTATGGGAGGCTGTGGCCCCTGCTTTATGAGAGTTTATAGTTGTAGAATGTGATTTTCATAGTTGCTCTATAAGAAACAAAATTTTATGCATAAACAAAATGTAGTTGCACTCAAGGATACAGTTCGTCAGAACTTACACCTTCTTTAACTTGGTGAGGATTGTACTGGTACAGGAAGATAAGCATTGCACTCTTGTAATATAAAAGAAGGCATCTGCTTATGCCTCCAAGAGACCTGGAAGCCAAAGCAAACCAGGTTTGACCACTAATGTTCCAATTCATGACATTTGGTATATGGGGTGAGGCCATATTTGCCAGGGAATCTTGAGAACATTTTTAGTTTAAAATATTATTGTTATAACTGATATAGTTTTTACTGATCTTTGAACAACAACAGCTGCTATTTGGTGTAATATTGTTATAACGAATAAAATTACTTTGATTTATTTTAACAAAACTTATGACAATATGGCTAAAGATGACCAAACATATTAGAAGATTGAACTAAAATTCCCATAAGATGTCTTCTAATGGAAGTTGATTGACCAGAGGTGGAATTAGATTTGATTCCTAATCAACTATGTAACTATTGCACTGAATCAGTCTATTGGGAGTTTTCATAAAGTTCAAATTTTGGTGATGGTGGGGAGTAAAAGTTGCCAAATTGTTTATCATTACAAACAAGTTTGTTGCACTGAAGTGTTTATTTCAAGTAATACCTAAACCCTATTGGATGAAACAACTCGTTATTATTTTGTTTGTCTCCTTGGGTGTTGTGTTCCTGGGGGTTTATAATTGGAAGGTGAAGCATATTCTGTGTGAGAGAGCAGGAACCCTGGGGAGTCCAGCCTGGAAGGATTGTCTGCTCTTTCCTGCTTGCTTTTGCTGTTCTCCCATACAACCGTATCGGTTACATTATTCAGGTCTGTGTGCGTACACTCCAAGAAGCTTACGTGTCCCTGCAATTGTTAGACTCTAATTCATGCGTAAGTAAATGCCAGAAATGTCCTGATGTGGGCTGTGCCTTCACATGGGTGAAAAGGATGCCTTTTACTTTTTTTTTCATACCATACATTAATGTTTTATGTGGGTGTGTATGTACAAATATCTCAAAAACACGTGCATGTATCACATTTTGCTGAAGATTTAAAATGTGTACATAAATGTGTATATTCTATACTTTTATAGCCAGGATAAATATTTTTTAAGATTTTATTAATTATTTTTTAATGTATTTTTATTGTTATTATATTACATCCATCCCCTTTTTACTCCCCTCTGTCCCCTTCCCCACCTACCCACTATCCCACAAAGTCAATCCCACTTGTTGTCCATGTCCATAATTCTTTCATACTAGTTCCTTGGATTTTATTCATTATTTTTAGAAAGAAGGGCAGGGAGGGAGGAAGAAAGGGAGAGAAGCACCAATGTATAATTGTCTTTCACCTGCCTCCAGCCACAGACCTGGCTGGAGACCTGGCTTGCAACCTGGTTATGTGCCCTGACTGGGAATTGAACCAGTGACCTTTGGGTCCATAGGCTGGTGCCTATTCACTGAGCCACTAGCCAGGGCTGGCAAGCTAAATTTTAAAGCATATAATTAGTTTTTAAAAGAAAACAAATGTACCTTTATGTTTAATTGGCTCCATAAACAAATTTGTCTGTAAAATTAGTACTTAGGAACATTCAGATATTAATAATTGACAAACTAATTCACTTTAAATGTAAATATGATGGTCAAAATATTCATAATGTATGTCATAGGCATTTTCAAGCTAATTATACTACAGATCTCTTATTATTAATGCTCAAGAGAATTTATATGTATCAGAATATAAATAAAAAATGTATGTGAAAGCCATAATACTTCAGTGTTACATTTTGTAGTTTAAGTATAAATCTTTCATGGAGTTATTCTAATGACTTCTGTTTTCACTGGCATGCATTAAAATAATATATTGTGTCAATTTGATTATTTATAGAAGGTCTTGTTAAGGTAGACTTTGAGAAGAAGGAGGGGCTTGCAAGGTACATGCAGAAATTTGCATCATACTGTTCTTGGCATTGAATCACATTATTTGCTGGAGTCTTGTTGTTTCTGCAACTTGGGAGCAAGCAGCACCTTTCTACTTCTCCCTAAAATACTTTCATTCTTGTACTTTATTTATTTATTATTTAAAAAATATTTTATTTAGTATTTTTCAGAGATAGGGGAAGGGAGAGAGGCAGAGAGGGAGAGAAACATCAATGTATAGTTGCCTTTCACCTGCCTCCAGCTAAGGACCTGGCTGGAGACCTGGCTTGCAACCTGGTTATGTGCCCTGGCTGGGAATCGAACCAGCGACCTTTGGGTTCACAGGCTGGCACCTTATCCACTGTGCCACCAGCCAGGGCTAATTATTGAAATAATGATGATAATGTTTGCACTGAAAAAAGTAAATCATGGCTTATATTTCAATATAAATTTAGCTAAATTATTATGACCTTTAAAAAGTGTTATTGTGTTTCTATTGTCTTTTAGAGATTCTGAAATGTTTGAACCCAATTCTAATAACACATGTTTAATTATCAAAAAAGAAAGAAAGAAAGAAAGAAAGAATTTGTTTATGTATACTCCTCTGCAGGGCCCTTCCCATGGAAAATTTCGATTGTGAGAATCTGAAATGAACACTTCATAGCTATTTTATTATATTTTAATTTTTAAAATTAAATTTATTGAAATGACATTGGTTAATAAAATTATGATTCAAGCATATAATTCTATAATACATCATTAGGTTCCTACACTAGAAGTAGGAAAAACAAGGTATTATTATCATCTATAAAATATAATGTCAGAGCCCTGGCTAGTGGCACAGTGGATAAGGTGACGGCCTGCGAACCCAAAGGTCACTGGTTTGATTCCCCACCCAGGGCACATAACCAGGTTGCAAGCCAGGTCTCCAGCCAGCTCTGAAGCTGGAGGCAGGTGAAAGACAACCGCACATTGATGTTTATCTCCTTCTCTGCCTCTCTCCATTCCCCTCTCTCTAAAAATAATAAATAAAATATTAAAAAAATAAATTATAATGTCATACATGTGAAAATATTTAACCAGGGTTATGATATATATTGAGTAACTTGAATTTAGAACATGATACATTTTTGTCTAGTATAAATGTATGTAATAACCAGATTAATGAAAATAAGAATTTTATGAATAGTTAAATATCAGAATATAAAAATATAGTCAGAGCCACAGTACTTCAGTGTTGCATTTTGTAGTTAAAAATAAATCTTTCAAGTTAAGCACAATATATTATGTCCTAGTTTGACTATTTATGAAAGCTATTATTGGATAGACTTTAAAATTTTAAGAATACCTAAACAGTTAATTTTAGGTGGTCTATATGGGGAAGGGAGAGGAGGATAAGAGCTGAGTATTTATGTTTAGTAGTGAGGGCCTGATGACATCAGGAATAGATGATTAGACTTCATGAACTGGATTACAGGATTCCACCTTAAATTCTTAAACAGACAAGAAACAGGAAGGGAATTATTTGGGGAAGAATGATATAGCAGTAATATACACCATGGAGAAACTAGGAAAATGGAGTCATCATAACCCAAGTGAAACATTCTAATTATTAGAGAAAGGTATGAAGACAACATGAATAAATGAAAAGTAAAAATAGAACTTTATTATCTGATTAGATCTAAACAGGGGAGACATAATTGTAAGAGGAATTTGGGATTTGAGTTGGGTAAGTGCAAGAATATGATGCATTTAACAAAGTAAGAAATTAACTGTATAGGGGAAAATCAGGAATTATCTTTTAGGTGTGTGGCCTATGAAATGGAAGGGGAATACTCAGTATCTAACAAATACATGGGACTTACTATATGCTACACACTTCTAAGCAATTCACATACGTTTACTCATTTTATGTCAAATAATTGTAATATATAGAAATACATATATTATGTGAAATAGAAAACATAATTATTTTATAATATGTAAATAATAATTTTAAACACCTATTCATATCCAAACTACACCTGCAGGCTTTTCCATATGATCATCAGGAATTACCATTTTTATCACAGACACTTCTACAGAAAAAGAGCAAAAAATGTTATTTTGAAATAACTTACTTAACTTTGCCTAAAGACGGGCATAGATGAAACCAAGCTGCCCCATTTCTCTGTGTATATATTTATGTTAGATTCTGTAAGAGGCATTGCAATCTTGGGAGACAAAGACTAAATTTTAAAGTTCAATCACACACTGGCACTAATTTACGCTCCATTTTTGAAAGCCAGATCATTTATCCTTCCAAAGAGCATAGCAGCAGTTAATAGTTATCTCATACACTCATATACTTTTGCCTTAAGGCAAACAACTTGCATTTTCCTTTTGGATCTGTGAGATAAGGTCCCTGTTTTGCCTCTACCGTACTTAATACTGACTGTGAATTTGGGTCATGCTATAGTAATATCACAACATAATCTACAATGCAGTCTTGTCATTTCTGTCAATGCTTCCAGTTAATTCCAGTAAGAGTAAAAATTTATTTGGAGCAAAAAATGTCATTCACTTAAAATTTTCTCCAAGAAATGAACCCCAAACTAAAAACATACATATTTAGCAAAGATTAAGGCTTATTTTGTTTTGGAGACCTACTGACCAATATATTTAGATTTTCATAAAACAATTCCCAGCCATACACAGCAACTTGGTAACACTTAAGAAATAATAAACGGTTGGAGATACATTAGACACATTCAAAAGACATTTTTATTTCTTTGCCACTTTTACTGAGTCTTTTCTCTCTCTGGTTTTTCTTTTTCCCTTGCTCCCCACCCTCATGACTTCTTTCCCTTTATGTCTAGAGTGAATATCTCAATTTCCAGTCATTCCTCATTGCATTTCTATTTTGTCTTTTGTTAAATATTGTTCACACTAGTTATTTTATCTTTACTCTATCTTTTTTTTGTTACTTTATCCAATAATTTTATTAAATGAAAGTTGGCTTGAATTTGATACTAAGATGAAGTACCTGTTTCCTAACCTCAAAGAGAAACACTATAATAATTTTTTCTCTTTGCTATATAATGTAGGGATAGGCAAAAGAATGTACACATCAATATTTAATATCACTGAACTTTTAATAATGCAGGTTTATTTAACATTCATAAAAAGATGGATTTTGTACTTTCCTCCTAAGTTGGAAAAATAAAAATTTCTTATGGATCATTGTAAAAGTGCTCAAATTAAAAAAATATGTCTATACTGCATATGAATTCTGACCCTGATGACATATATGGAACATTTATTATTTAACTTTTAAGATGGGATAGAATGCTATTTGTTCTAGTTTATAGTATTTGCTGGAAGTTAAATTTTTATAACTGTGACAGTTTTCTGGTCTCTTAATATGATAATAACCTCATAGAGTTTGCCTATTTCTTGAAAGTGAAGCATATAGTCTTCCTCAGTGTTAATACAGATCAAATGACAGGCAAATAACATGAAAAATCAGTTTATTCAATCATTTATATACTCTCACAGTTAGAAAGGATACTTATCCATGTAATCATACATTTTAAAGCATAGTCTCTATTAAACCATTATCTAATTCTCTCTGTCATTTTAGAGATGTAAAAGCCAAGATCCTGGGAGGCTAAGGAAGTCCTATGAACATAGTGACAGTGGTGTTGATAGGACCACAAAGCAGCTGTGCTGAATCCTCGGTAGTTTTTGAAATTTCGTTCTGCTTGAGTCAGAGCAACAACAAGCAAACAAATGCATGAAACTAAAGATAAGGATTTAAAAATTCTGTCACTATGGAAACCTCAGGTAGTACATTAACCAGTAGTTCTCATTTTTATATTCCCCAATTATTGAAGGCTGTAGGAAATGTGAATTAAATTTAGTTCTATTCCAGTGCTTGATGGTTATGTGATGCTCATAAATACGTGCTCAAGATAAACAATTATGAAATAAGTTTATCGTACTATGAAAACATTTGTTGTAGTTGATTATCCCTTGGGATTTAAACATGGTTCAGATTCAAAAAAATATTTCAGCATTTTAGACTTAATTACAGCTAGAATAAATAAAATGTCTTAAGAAGCTAGCTACAGTCTTTATAATGACCATTGGCTTACAACCTCTTTAATTTTTCCAGAATGATTGAGATTTCCTTTCATACTGTCTTTAAATGGAAAGCATCTTGAAATTATTCCTTCATAAATTCATAATTAATTGAATTTACTACTAAGACTTAGTACATGTACTTCATTTGCATAACCATCTGCTATGTTTACAGAAACACAGCACAGGGTCTATAACTTACTAAAGTACTGTACGTTATTTGCAAAGAGCTGCTCCAGTGGGGGTTTCCAAGTGTTCGCATGGTGTTTGCATTTGAACTATCACAGCTATAATTTAATTCTAGTCCCTAACAAGATTAGTAATGTGAAAATTGTAGATTTTAAAAGTGCATTTATTTATTTATTTTACATTTATTACTACTGGGCCAGAGCTTCAATTTTTAATTGAAGATACAACCCATTCACCTTCTTGGTCCATATTACCTGTCTAGAGACCGTGGACATGCAAAAATTAAAACACCTCTTTGATACCCATGTGGAGGTGTAAAGTAGCTATCTGGCCATATAATTATGAAATTGTGGGGAGAGATATGTGATAGAGATGTAAATTTGCCAGACTTGCTAGATGGCATTGAGACCAGGAGCATAGACTTAAAAAACTGGAACTGCATGTTTAGACATTACTGTGTAGAGATAAGATAAAAGGGAAGAACCAGCAGACAAGAATGAGAAGGTTCACCTACCATATAAGAAGAAAATGAAGTGAAGCAGTGAAGCTAAGTGAAAAAAGTGTACAAAGGAAGAGATGTGTGCAGAGAATAAGATGTTGCATGAGTACCTGGTCACATTTAAAGAAGGATTTGTGTTGTGTTATGGGAACAGACTTCTAATTGGAACAGGCTTAAGAGAGAATAGGAAGAAAATTGGAGACAATGAGTATAGATATACTGTTTTAGAAGCATGATATAAGTATACTCCAAGATGCATGCGTGTGTGTTAATGTGCGGGAGGAGATTTTAGAAATCTCCTCTGATTCAAGTTGTACTTCTAAAATTTGAACTCAGACCAGAGACAAGAAGGAAATAAGAGAAAGGGAAAGGTTGGGAGTGCTCCTTTAGGAAAGTAAAACAGAGAGATTGGGAAATCTGATTTCTCCAGGCAGCTTTGAGGACCACTTGAGGTTATTGATCATAGTGATCAAGTGGGAAGGCTCAACAATATTTTTGGTGTCAGTTGTTTGTGTGTGCTTTTCTTCCTCAGATATATTTAGTTCAGGGGATATTGGTCTGAAGTAGGTTTACTGTTAGGTTTAAGTAAGCTTTTATTTAAATCAAGCAAAAGTGACCACAGGAGAAAGGTGGCAGAAATGCTGGTGCATGCAGAAGATTCTAACTGGTTAAGAAAGGAAGTGAAGACATAAGGAGTTTAATGGACAATAAAAGTTAATGGAATCAATGCACTCTATGTTCTGATGGAGCCAATGAGATGTTAGAATGTGGAGTCACATGGAATAAAATTTAAAAAGAGAAAGAAGTGGTCTTTGGGTAGTTGAAGGTACAAAGATAAAATATAAAAAGTTAGTTATTACTAATAAGAGAGCAAAAATATGACCTTGACGGATAAGGGATTCAAATGGGAGGTTCAGGAAATAAAATTTTAGTGCTGGGAGACTGAGGATGATTTGAGTGGTGCTGAGGAGGTTGGCAATGACCCAGCAAAGGAAATATTGAAACATGAGCAGAAGAGCCTTGGGATGCTGACGAATTGCCACAAGGAGCAGGAGCAAGTGGGAGAGTCTAAAGACATGAGATTCCAACCTAATGTATTTCTCGCATTTGTTTTACTTACAGCCACTTTCCGTTTACTAGAAAACAAATTGTGTGGGGCGCAAAGCATATGATTTTGTTAACAGCTCAACCCCCTGTACTCAGATGAATACTTGACATACAGTAGTTATGCATTTATTGAATGAGTAAATATCACAAAAATTAAAATATAGATGAGAGAAATAGCTCAAACACAAAAATGTATATGGAATATGTTATATTGGATATGAAATACAGTTGTTCAGGATTCAGTGATACCTCGGAAAATAGTACTCAGTTCTGCTTGGAAAAGATGAATCAGAAAGGGCTTCTGAGAAAGGTGATTGATAAACTGAATTATGGGAATATGGTTATGTTTGCAAAAAAACTGAAGAGAGAAGGAGGGATGACCATTATGCCAATAAAAATAATCACAAAAGAAGTGATACGTGAGATATAAAACTTTTTATACTTTTTAAAAAAGATTTTATTTATCATTTTTAGATAGAGGGACAGGAAGAGAGGCAGAGAGAAAGAGAGTCACCAATGTATGGTTGCCTTTCACCTGCCTTCAGCCAGAGGCCTGGCTGGAGACCTGGCTTGCAAACTGGTTATGCGCCCTGGCTGGAAATTGAACCAGCGACCTTTGGGTTTGCAGGTTGATGCCTTATCCACTTTGCCATCATCTAGGGCCTATTTTATAATTCTAAAATGCCATTCTGTTATTGTTATTACAATACAAATAGTCATTGAAAATAATTAAAAAATGTACTGACAAGAAAAAACAATAATAATTACAACCTACTTATTGAGATCATTATTCCTATTTTAAAACTTATATCTCTATAATATACATATATGGGTTTTTAAAACTCAGTGGTACTATGCACAGAAATATTCTGTAACTTGCCTTCTTAACACATAAATATCTGCCTTCTTATTTTTGGTAACAGCATAGTAGTGGTGGGGTTTTTGGATGGGACATAGAATAATTTACTTAAACATTTCTTTGTTCATTCTTCTTTAGGCGATAGTATCTTTCAGGGTTCTTCAGAGGTACAGAACCCATAGGGTGTGTGTATGTCTACATGTTTCTATCTATCTATCTATCATCTATCTATATATCTGAGTATCTATTCATTGACCTTAGGACAGGAGACAGAGAGAAATTTATTTGAAGGAATTGCTTTATGTGTTCTCATATGATTGTGGGGTTTAATAAGTTCAAAATTGGCATGCCAAGCTTTTAGGCTGGAGACATAGGGAAGAAATGAGGTTACAGTCTTGGGTGAAAGCAGTTTAGGGCAGAAATTCTTCTTACTCAAGGGACCTCAATATATCCTCTTAAATCTATCATGTGATGAGCTAAAACCCATCCATACCATGGAGGGTAGTCTGCTTACCCAAAGTCTGCTGATTTAAATTTTATCACATTAAAAATACTTCACTGGGTCATCAAGACTGGTGTTTGACCAAAAATTTGGTACTATGGTTTAGCCAAGTTGAAACATCAAATTAACCATCATAGAGGCTTACAACTTACTTACCATTACAACCATTGCAAAGAACTATTATTTTGGGTATGGTATGACTCTCTATAAAATATTTCTGGAATATGATATAAGTTTATATTAATATAACATAATATTTTATATTATTTTGTGTTATTGGGGGTGACGAATGCACAATATACAGCTGATACAGAATTGTACATCTGGAACCCATATAATTTTATTAATGTCATCCCAATATCAATTAAAATGGATTGGAGTCATGGGGAAATCTCTGGGAAGGGATTTTGAGCTGAGTTTTGGCATGTAGAACAAATAGAGTGTATATTTTAGGAAATGACTGTATAATGATGACTTCTCTCCTAATTCCCTTGCAACATCCTCTTAGAGGGTAACTAGTACAGGGGTCCTTGCCAACATGGTGCAGTAATAGAAAAGAACTGGCTCTGACTGGTGCCAGCAGCATTAAGGAACACTCCTGTGACATTTTCTGTGGAGTGGACTAGAAAAGGAGTAGCTTGCCCAGTGGCCTTGGAGCAGGCATATCGATTTATCAACTCAAAAGCAAAAACCCAGAAATCTTTCATAAGTGATAAGAGGCCACATAAGCAATGATGGAGTTGGCTTATGGCAGCAGCATTGAGATGGGACTTTACCCTTTGTGGAGGGTGGCAAGGCAAAGGGGGAAAATGCCAGGAATCAAACAGCATTAGCATATGTGAGCCATCAGCAGATGTTCATGGGTTATGAAAGGAGGAGCCTAATCTCAATTACCCCAGGGAGAAGAATAGCAGAGGTTAAGGACAGATGTGATTTTGAAAGCACTGAAGTGATTTATTTTGTTACTATTACATGCATCAAATGCTAAAGTAATATTTGAATTGGTAAAACAAAAAGATTTTTTTTTCTTTTTTACATATTGCAAAGGCGACAGCTGGTTCTTTTGCTCCCTGGTGTTCTGCTGAGGACATTTTTTCCCAAATAGCTCTTGGTGGTTGTAATGGCAGGTGAGAGGCAGGAAAAGTTAAAAAAAGGAGGAGGGTGGAGAACTTCAAAAATAAAAATAGTTGTATATCAATGCTTGTGACTTGATAATACCAACTTGCTGTACCAAGTATGTTTTATTAAAGTTTAGTTGATATACAATATTATATTAGTTTCAGGTGTACAACATAGTGATGCAACATTTATATGCTTTCCCATGTGATCACCACAGAAAGTCTAGTAACCATCTGTCACTATACAAAGTTGTTATGATGTCATTGACTATATTCCTGTACACTGAATTCCCATGACTTTTTTATACTAAGTATCTTAATAATTTACAAATATTGATATAGAGTGCTTTCTCTTAGCATTTATCTTTGATATGTGGACAATGATATCTTAACTATTTGGGACATTCAGGGAAATATTTATTGTACAATATTCACTCTTTTCTAATAACTTGTTTACTTAAACACCAACAGTTTTAGAGATTTAGTCATTTCTACCTTAGACTCCTTCCAATATGTATTACAGATTTCTACACTGATAAGCAGTAAAGAGTAGTATACAAATGGAGTTGACACTTTTCTTCAAGGCCCATGATCTTAAATATCCAAAATAATTATTTTGTAACCCTTGTTTTTCTGACCCCAAGCAGCAGTAGCCATCACTAAAAGTCAGTGGGCTCTGTGACAGTTCTGGCTTGCAAGTATCATTTTTACTTTAGATTTTCTTAGTCTCTGTGAAGATATGCTCTAAGGGAGCCATCTTGTAGAGGCAGAAGAGGATTGGAGTGAGAATAATTACTTACCTAACAAAAATGATAAATTTGGAAAGTTGGATCTACAGGAATCAGAAATATTACCCAGTGACAAGCATTAATAATAATTTCAAATTTGCAAGCTATCAAAAGGCACAGGAACATAGAGAGAGGACAGACCTATCAAGGGTGTCTCCCCAGACCCTTCCTCTACTAATTAGATATGCATGCTCTGGCCCAGAATAGATGAGTCTCTAAGTAAAGAATGTGAAATATTACCTGACACTGCTTGGAGCATTTAATTTATTAAACCTGTCTATTTTATATACCAGTTTATGTGACATTTTTCCATAAATCCATAGATCCTGAGTTTATTTGCCAAAAGCAAGAGCATTATGTAGATATGAGTCCTCCTCCTAACTAATATAATTAGTCTACTAGAAGGAAGGACATTTATTAGTATATTTACAACAAGATTAGACTATGTTGTATATCTTTTCCCAGAAGCCCCCGCCTCCCAGTCAAGATGGTTAATAGCTTACAAGAGAGTTTATTTAACTTCTGCCACCCCAGTTACCATTAGAGAAAAATAGCCACTTGCATGAGCTTTTATTTATACCTTAGCATTTGATATCAAGTGTATATTCATGTCCCTGTAAAAAGGACCTTTACAAGGGGAAAGCATCTTTAAGACTTTTGTAACACACACAATGGACACACAGACACACTTCTTAACACCTCAAATTTGTTCTTTGTTATTTTGCCAATATTTCCCAGTTTACTTAATGCCCCCATTTGTCTCTCTAGCTGTTAATATTAAAAATGCCATAATCATAATTGAGCCTCTCTTTGATCATACTTCACATTTAATTAATAAGCAAATCTGGTTTATTCCTCTGCACACATCTTCTCTTAATCTTCATTACTAATAACTTAGAACAAGACACTAATTTATCTTTACCTGAACTATGGAAATGACTTCCTACCTAGTCCACTTCTACTCTTTCCCCTTTAAACTCCCTTTCCGTAGAGAGTCTAAAGGAATCTCTTATTCATGTTGTTATAGGTCAAGTTGCATCTCCCAAAATTGATTATGTCAAAGTTCTAACCTTCAGTACCTCAGAATGTAACCGTAGTTGGAAATAAGGTCATTGCAGATATAATTAGTTAAGGTGAAGTCATACTGGGGTAGGGTACGTTTTTAATCTGATACACATTTCTAATCCAATACGTCTGTTGTTCTTATAATCAGATGGCCCTGTAGAGGCAAAACTCACAGGGAGGATGTCAAAGTAGAGATTGAATTCATGTTGCCACAGACCAAGACATGTCCCAAAAAATGCTTGTGAGAAGCAAGAAAAGCCCTTCTCTAAAGGCTTTGGAGGGAGCACAGCATTGCCAACATCTTAATTCAGACTTCTAGCCTCTAACACTGTGAGAATAACTTTCTGTTGTTTTTAAACCAACCAGTAGCAATTTGTTACAGTAGCCCTAGGACACTAATGCACAAATGCATCAGCTTCTCTGTTTAAATTCTCCACTGGCTTCTGGTTACAACCTTGCTATGGTCTCATAGCCCACATGGTCTCATCTCTACTTGCCCACAGGAATCTCAGAGGACCATCACTCTGCATCAGCACACCCAGCCACAGCAGTCCTTTCACTTTTCCTCTTCTGCAGACCCAACCTGTCATTTCCTCAAGGCCTTTAGCCTTGACTTTCTTTGGACTGGAGAGCTCCTCCGGCTTCTTCATTTTTTGCATGGCAGGCAGTTCACTTATTATTCCAACCTCAGTTCAAGTGACATGTCCATAGGGAGGCCAACCCTGACCATCCTATGCTAAGTGCCTTCTGAGTCATTCTTTATTGGATTACTTTATTTCTTCTATAGCTCTTTTTACTGTTCAATATTATCTTGTTTATTAGCCTTTTGTCATTCTAGGGTAGAATGAACAAAGGCATGATGTCTCTTCTTCAATACTGTATTCCTATAATATGGTTTGTACCCTAATAAATATTTGTTGGAGAAGAGAATAAAGTTCTGTAACAATACCAAAGTAAAACATCAATATAATCCTACATATTGTCAATTTTCTGCATTTTCTTTAGCTGTCCTTTGAGACAATACTAATCACCTTGTCTCTCCCCTTCCTCCAATAAATGAGTAGATTGGCTCATGTTTGCTGATGTTTCTATCTTCTTCTCAGCTACCGGTTTATAATCTAAATTGTATGAATGAGCCCTCTTATTGCTGCATCTTTAATTATAATCATTTTTATGAGAGCCTTGAGTACTTTGTACTACTGTTTGAATACTACCATTTAAGAAGAGATAGAAATTCAATTCTGAGTAAAATGTCAATAGCAACCTTTCTTCTTCGTCCTGTATTCTTACTTCTAGTCTATGAGTTTGTAACATCAGTAACAAGACTTGATAAAATTGTTTGCAGGGAATAAGTGAATTTGAGAACCATTTCCTATGTGAGTAAATCATACGAACTGTACTCATGAACTTTTAGACATCTGTTTTGATATTTCAGAGGCTTTTAGCTTGCTGCTTTTTGATATTATGGACCATTAAGTTCTAGAAAAGCTGAATTTTGGATAATTGACTATCATTACTACATTGACTATTTATCTATCTCTATTTAAATTTTTTATTCTGTTCTCAAAAATATGAAGATACATATGTTTAAGATGAATTTCTGTGAGTGTTGTAGGGTGACCAACTTGACTGTCTTGGTTTGGGACTGAGACATTTCATTGGTAAAACCAAGGTGTTCTTGGGCAAACTGGAATGGTTGGTCTTGCTGGTGTGTTCAATATGATATGCAGAAGTGGACAGAAGTAGGCTTACACTTGAGAGTATGTGAGACAGAGTTTATTCTTGTATATTATTGATTAATTATTATGTTATTTTCCATACGAATAACTATAAACCTACTTTTGCCCACCTTTATATTTGTCCCTGATATGAAGGCATTTTATAAATTTAATGTTCACTTACAATAATTGTATAAGATAGATTTTATTGTTATCCCAATAATCAAAGTGAGAGTTTTAAGAGCAATAACTCCCTTGTCCTCAGCTATACAACTAAATTGTGCTGAAGCTTGAGTTCAAGCCTAATTTTGTCTTCCTTTAGCATTTGAGATCTTTAGACTCTACAAGAGTAGGTGGATTCTAACCAGAAAAAAACATCTCTAGGTAAGGGCAACTCAATGAAGAAAGCTCCAGGAGACAATTAAGTTCTCCTGAGACTTGAATATTCTTGTGATTTGTACTGATATTACTGATTATTTATAACTACCTCCTTTATCCAAAGCTAAGAAATATAACAGAAAATCAGTCTAAAATCAACAAGTTTACATCTTATTTTTTAGCTGCCACAATAATATTAGTGTTTCATTAAAAGGTCATGATTATAAGCATAATCCAGAAATTCATATCTGGATTTAATTATATAAACTGGCCACTTATGGTAAAAAAGAAATTACCTTTATATTTGTGACCATATGAGTTGATTAAAATTAAAATTGTATTTCACAAATGGAACAATTTAGACTACTACTAGCTTATATGTACATAGTATATGCAGCTTATACATGACAGCTTAAAACCAAGAAATGGAAGCCCTGACTGGTGGCACAGTGGATAAGGTGTCAGCCTGCAAATCCAATTCCCAGCCAGGGCACATAACCAGGTTGCAAGCCAGGTCTCCAGCCACGTCTGTAACTGGAGGCAAGTGAAAGGCAACCAACCATACATTATTGATGTCTCTCTCTCCTTCTCTGACTTTCTCCCTGCCCCTCTCTGTCTAAAAATAAATAAAATCTTAAAAAAAGGCAACTAAGAAATGTAGAATGGTAGCAATCAAATCTTCCATTTCATATTGTACCTTCACTGTCCTAAATTTCTTGAGCACTTAGTATGTTTAGAGAATCATCCCAAATCATTAATATTTTAAACATATCATAGTTTTTGCTATTTGCAAAAACATAATGTGGAAGTAAATTAATAACCCTAATTAATATATAAAGATGTGGAATATATATTTTACACTATTTAACACTCAAAGCATTCATGCATACTTCAGTCTATATTTCTTTGAAGGAAGGAATGGATGTTTGAATGCCATTGGATGCTCATCTCCCTGCAGCATAGCATTGTTATCAAGAACACAGCCTCTGTATCCACATAACATGTGTTTGAGTCCCAGCTCTGTCAATTATGAATTATGTATCATAGATAATTTATTTCTCAGTGTTTTGGATCCCTTATCTTTATGATTCTTCCACCTTAAGTGCTTGATTAAATGAAATAATATCTGTACACAACATAGCACTGTGGCCAACATAATGGGCTTCCTTATATCTCACTTTAAACAGAATCTTTGATACTTACAATTACTTTATAGATCGCATTGTGATACGGTATTATTCTGAGCATAGGTTTTCCTTCAGTTGCTATTATTGCTAGCACAATTTCAAATATATCAATTATCTTGCTGCTGAAACCACAGATGAGTTTCTATTCCTTTACTGAGGCTGAGTGTTAATAGTTGCTTCTTTACATCTAAACTGAAATAAAAGCTGCTATTTCTTTACGCTAAGTGTACAGCTGACACATTCCCCACAGGGGTGGGAAGAACTGTTACTGAGCGTGTCTCAGAGGCACAGCAGTCAGCGGAAAGGTGCTTAGTTCTGTCAGCCTGCGGAATGCGGGTCTCCAACAGATTGCCGGGGAAGATTAACTGCTGTGGGTCCAACAGCTGCTGGTTCGTCTTGGTCTCTTTGTATCTTTGTATCTGGGGTTCGTTCTGTGTCCAGGTGGAACCGGCCCACTTGTTAAGGAGAGCCGCAGGTCGCCCAGCTGCTGGTGCCAAAAGTCTGGTTTTCTTACAGGTTTTGTTCATTGAGTTTTGACATGGAATTGGCCCAGTTGTTTTTGGAAAGCCCCCAAGGGAAATTCTTTACAAAACAATTTTATAACCTTTTCAAGGAGACAAATAAACCTCCCATTTTTGCTCCCTTTGGCAAGTAAAATAGGCCATTCAGGAAACTCCACTGGAAAGGGTTAGGCTCAGAATGTATTGAAGGGACCGGTATATAGTTCAATAAATTAATTGGGGAATGGTTAAATATCCAGACTTGAATACTCATGTTTTTCATTTTTATAAATGAGGCATTTGGCTTTTCCAGGGAGATTCTGCATTTGTTTGTGCATAGGGAGGCTTTTGTGGGCACAAAGCACTAACAGGGATTTGTTTCGCTGAAGCACGTTTTTTAGAGCAAGTTCATCACCTTTTATTGCAGAAGGTTCCCACGCTCGGTTCAGCGGAGGGCTTTGGAATTGTGTACATTATAGTCTTTAAAATATTTACAATGATAAAAACGTGTATTTTATGTGTACACTTGTGTATTGTTTATTTACAATACTAGTGCCCAGGTGCCGTAGATCACTGTATGCTATAGATGGAGGTGAAATTCTGTCCTCTGGGTTTTTGATTTTAGATATTTTGAAATCCAGCCTGATTTTTATGCTGTTATATTCTCCCATCTGTAATAAATAAATACCATATGCAAAATTATTAATGTATGATTAGCGAAATCACTTTGTAGCCTACTTATCATTCAATCTGGAAAATTACTGGGCTATAAAAATCTATACACATCTCTTCCTGTATTAAAATCTTTAACTGACTCTGATATAATTTATAATTTTTTGGCATGCTTAATATTTTCCTATTTCTCAAATGCAAGCCTTTAAACAATCTTTTGTGATAAGGAATGAACAATGAAATAATGAATTTGAATAGCAAAAGTATAATTTTAAGTAAATATTAGTGGCATAAAATGTAGGTTAGTAAGCCATGTTTCTGAAGCAAGTTATAGCTGAATCAATGATGGATGAATGACCCAATGTAAACAGAAAAAATGGTAGGAAATATGTTTTGTCTTATAATTGTTTGAATATCAGTGTCTACCTAATATAAAGCACAGCATATGATATAGACTAAAGGCCCAATAATTATTAAGGCTATTAATAAATAAGAATAATTTCTAATGCATTGTCTTTTCCTTATAGGAATTGGTTACTGTATAGATAAACGTCTACCTATAGATATGAATAGAAAAAATATCTATCTGCAATATCCTAAGATTTCTACTAACAAACTTGCAAGACAACGTTATTTATGGTAAATGAAGTGGTATGGGTGTGATTTCTTTTTTAAAAATAGCAAGCATACCCTGGCTGCTGGCTTAATAGATAAGGTGCTGGCCTGTGAACCCAAAGATTGCTGGTTCAATTCCTAGCCAGGGCACATGACCAGGTTGCAAGCCAGGTCTCCAGCCAGGTCTGTAGCTAGAGGCAGGTGAAAGGGAAGCATACATTGATGTCTCTCTCGCTCTCAACCTCTCTCCCTCCCCCTCTCTCTCAAAATAATAAATAAAATCTTTCAAAAAAATAGCAAGAGTATTCTAGAAACGGCAAAGTACCTGGCATTGATTTGACTACCACTCATGCAAATAGAAATTGCGAACACTGTACACATATAAATCAACTCTTCAAAGGGACTGGAGGGTGGCCCAGGAAATAGATATTAAAAGAGAGTTAACTTTTGAAAAAAAGAAAGTCATGCTTACTGGTTGGAGTTTATAACAATATAACATTTTCCCAAAGTCACTGGGACATGGAACAGACTGAAAAAGAAGCAGAAAGTCACAGTTTTATTGACTGGAGGCGCCAGAGCAGAGAATTGAATACTGCTAACGTGGGTGAAATTGGGGGACATCCAGGAAAGGAGGGAACGCTGAGTCTGTGTGTAAAATCCCCTTTAAAGTTTGCCTGGGATTTCATGTGCTTCATGAAACTCAACTTCATGTGCTTGGGGTTTCTATTAAAAGCAACAGCAAGCCCAGGCTGGTGGCACAGTGGATAAGGTGCTGGCCTATGAACCCAAAGGTCGCTGGTTCAATTCCCAGCCAGGGCACATAACCAGGTTGCAAGCCAGGTCTCCAGCCAGGTCCATAGCTGGAGACAGGTGAAAGGCAACCACACATTGATGTCTTTTTTCTTTTCTGCCTCTCTCCCTTCCCCCTCTCTCTCTTCCCCTCTCTCTAAAAATAATATATATGATCTTATTTAAAAAGCAAGGGAAAAGCTGAAAGGATTGTGCAAATATTTTCCTTGATGCCTATCACAGTATCAATGGAGACTGCTCTTTGAGTTTTGCTAAGTTGGTGAGTTCGATAAATCACAAATCTACACTATTCTTAAAACCAAGCCTCCACCTTCGGATCCTTGGTGGCTTCCCAGTAATTCAATTGCCAGCCATAGCAAACCTTGGTCCTTTTAGACATTGTACAACCTTTATTTTTTAACCTGAGGAGGTGGGCAACCATTGATGGGTTTGAACAACGGGAAGCAATTGGCTGTTACATTTTGTAAAGATTCACTATAACTTGAATTAACTATGAACTATTGTGGGGTCATTAAGAGTAGAAGCAAGTGATCTGTTGCAATAATACATGATGGGCTGAATTTTCTTAACATGATGGCAGTGTGATAGTTAAAATGTGTTTCCTTCTCTGGATTAATATATGGTCAAGTATAGGTCCCTTTTGAGTTGCTTGTTCTTAGAAGGCCTAACAATGAATTTATGTATTAATGATTTTCCAAAATTTTAGAATACAGTCTGCCGTAGATTAGGTTAATGAACAAGCCACCATTTTAAGATTTACTTTATTATTAATACTATCATAGTTGCAGGACTTTGGGATGACAGATTTCTTTTAATGTATAATAAAATTCCTTCTTTTTCATATTCAAAAACTACATCACTTCACTCTCCTTTACCCAAGGGTTGGACACTTTCTTATAAATTTTGGTTTATTCCTTGTTTTTCAAATACAGAAGAAGGTAGAGGTAGTTCTGCAGGTAGATGGTAAACACCATCTTCAAGTGTTCAGATGTTTTAATATTCACCTTTCATAAGCTTATCACAAAAACATGTTGATGTGTTTTATATTCTTTTAGATAAAAATGTCTTTTATACCTATTCATGCTTTGGCCAATAAATTGATGTTTGACGGTTAATTAATTTGTGTAGTTGCAAATAATCGATCAATTGACCAAAATTGTGTGAATAAAGTGTAAATGTACCAGCATATCAGACAAGAATACTAGAAAATGTGCAATGCGCATATGCACACACATATTTACACACTCACCAACCCACCAATGAACTTTTTACTATTAACATTGTAATATATAAGTGAAAAAGTGAAATTGACTCTAACAACTTACATTTTTGCTGCAACTACTGAGGTCAGAGGTATGAGGTAGGAAATAAATTCAAATATATAATGCTTTTATGTCAGCAGAATAGTTAAGCACATTCATTGTGCTAGTTCTAAGTTCAAATTAAAGTTTTGTATTTAATAATGTGTGAACTTGGAAAAATAACTAAACCTCAAACTTCAATTTCCTTCTCTTTAAAATGGAGATAATGCTTCATAGAATTGACAAATTAAATGAGATAATGCATGTAAAGCATAATTTCTGTCATAGAGTAGGTATTCAATGATGTATTACTATCATCACTATTGTTATCATCAGCATAGCTCTTTATATTAAAGTTGTAATTAGTATTACGCATGGAATTCATCATATAGGAAAAGCAGTATCATGCGTCTATATCTATTTCTCTGAATAAAGATGACTGGGATGGAATAAGTATGTACATGTTTGTAGAAAAATAGAGATAATTTTAAATAGTTGTATAAAATGTACAAAAATAACAAATCAAGTTTAACCAAAACATGTCTTCTTCAAAGAGAAATCCTGTCTTGTTTATTTAATATCAGGCTATGCTTTTTTCAGTATACAATTTGTACCCATGACCTCAAGATATTCAGTTAAACAGGGACGAAAATACATAGTCCTATTCTATTTATCTAAGAAATAGACACACAAGGCTTGGAAACATCAAAGAGGGAATTAACTTTTGGCTCTCAGAATGAGAAAGATTGAAGAATATGTGCGTATGTACATACACATTTATATTTAACATGTAAATTTATGTTCTTTATATAATTAGTGATAAATCAAGGATCATTTTTATTAATAAAATAGGTTTATGGTTTGCACTGTACAATGTTGTATATTTTATTATTTTTTGGATTAAACAGTTATTTCAGGAGAAAAATCTAAAAGGATGAAAATTCACCATATTTTTAACTGTAGGTCAGCCGCAGATGGCTACATTTTGAAGAAATGAAGGCAGACTGACATATGTAGCATTGGTAGAATTTCTCAACCAAATAAAAGGCCAAATATCAGTTTTTTTGCAACATAATTCAGTGTTGTTTAATGTTGTTGTTGTTTTTAGCAATAGTACAACCAATAGATGATCTATATACCATTCAAGAAATCTATTATTTTAACTACTTAATAAGTAATTATGAAATTAAAAATTATATGAACTTATTGTAAAATCCCCTAATTTCCATTTTCCAGGTGTGTATTCATGCATTAAAACATTTTTACTGCATTATTTTCATTTCTGATAGCTTATCTGAGGTAGAGCAAATGTGATAGGATGTTTAATATGTGCTGTTGAAGAAGTGTAAACTGAGCAATTAAATTCTACTTGAAAAGGAAAATAGTGTTAGCCACTGCTCACACCTCTTCAACTGCTCTTAGCAAGGTTTAGGCACTGTTCTTCTATCATTTCTGTTTCCCTTAATAGAGTGCTTTAGGGGGAATACATAATTGGGTTTTCTTCACTATTAAGAGTTATTTCATGGTACATTTCTTTTCCTTGTGTGGAGAGGAAAAATTGACAAATAGAGAAATTGAGCATGCATATGCTTCAAGTCTTTACAGATAACATATTGAAAATGTACCAAAATTGCCTCAATGAACATTTTTGTCCCTAGGACTGCTTGTATATGATCTTTTCGATAATTTTATGTGCTACATGAGTAACAGAGCAGTTAACTAATGGATTCAGTTGCAGCAGAGCCTGGCTGGTTTTCAGTTTGTACCCTGAAGCCTGAAGAATAATTATCTTTAGTTTATCTACATAGTTACAAGCAGCGTCATTGGTCATAAAGTTACATCATCCTTTTCAAAATTCAGACGTGATATTTGACTCAAAAGCCTCCTGCTCAGTAAATTCTACTAGCACCTAGAATATTTTGGAAATAAAGGTCTGGACATTTGGTTATATAAAGTTTCTTTAACTGTATTTACTTCCTTTTATTGAAGTAGCTACATTGTTCAAAAAAGTGAAAAAGAATGAATCACAAGCTTTTTGTGATAGACTATCTGATTTGTTATAATAATTGATGTTCTGTATTAATTTACTAATGTTAATTCTAATTATGATATAGGATGACTAGTTCACATCTTTTTTTATATCTTACTACTTCCGACAAGTCCTTTTTCTGTAACCTTTTTTGTCAATGACCGGCATGTTTCTTTCTTTTTAAGGATTTTGGAAAGGAATCTTTTGTATTTTTCCAAAGATTTCTTTCACAAGTTCCTGTAACTGTGTCCAGCCATCTCACTCCCATCTATCTCCCCAAATAGTGTTTCTCTGGTAGAGAAAGTGGTCCTTTCAGTGTGCAGGATGGCTCTTACATTGTGTTTTGAATTCCATTTTTCAAACTTCTTCGGTATGTTACAATAATCAATTATCCCGGCTCTATCTTTGCACAATTAACATCTTTATAACTTCATCCTTCTCTTCAATATTTTTAGATGTTTTATTCTCTTCTGATTAAAATATTAAACATGTGATTCTTCATCAGGGTCTACACAGAAACCTAGACAACCTATTCTTTCCTCCTTTCAACTAACTTTCCCGTAGATTAATCACTTACTCCTCACTTAGATCTGGTTTGCTTTCATAACTTTACTAAAACCATCCGCATTTATTTAAGACTAGCCTTTTTTGTTCTATTTCCAAAAGGCATTTTTCAGTGCCTTTTATAATGTATTTCTCACTTTTCAGATGAAACTTTCTAGATGCTTGAATTTCATGAGGCAGAACTCTCTTCTTTCACCCCATCTCTCTCTGGCTGCTATTTCTAATTCCTTTGTGAGCTCAGTCTCCTCACATCAAGGTTGGAGGCCTTCTAGGATTTACCCTAGAGCCTTCTATGGACTACTTAGGCACTATTACACTCATTTCTAGTTTTCATTTCAGCTGTATAAAAGCGGTTCAAACACCATTGTATTTCCTGAAACTATCAGGTAGGAAATAAATATTTAATCAGATTACAGAGCTAGAGCTTTCATTTTGGTTTAGGCCACTTGTGGGCTTTAAAATTATTCATTTTTTAATAATAAAATTAGTGTGTTAAATGTATTGAGATACAGCCATTTTTCCTTAGAAAAATAAATTTAAAAATCACAGTTTAATTACCAACTATATAAAAATAAAAAAAAAATAACTCTCCAAATAAATTAATTTTTAAAGAGTTATTTATTTATTTTAGAGAGAAGGGAAAGGAGGGAGAAAGAGAGGGAGAGAATATCAATTGGTTGTCTCTCACATGCTCCTAATGGGAATCTGGCCTGTAACCCAGTCATGTGCCCTGACTGGGAATTGAACCAGTGACCTTTCCCTCTGTAGGCCACACTCAATCCCCTGAGCCATGCCAGTCCAGGCAAAAATAAATTGTTTTCATTCTCCACTCAATGTGTGAGTAACTCGCATAATATAATTAAAGAGACTTTTGGTTGAGATGCTTTCCTTCAATAAAATTTTTATTGGACCTACATAAGAAGTATAACGTCCATTCATGGTTCAATTTGTTTGAGACTCCAAAATCAGTTGCAACTCCAGTTTTGCCAGTATAAGGAAAAATGTTCCAAATATCACTTCTATTCCTCTTGAAAACTAAGGGGCAAAAGTTGATTCAGAAAACAGCAGCTTTGTTTTAGAAAGTGAAGTAATGCATAAGCTCAGTGATAAGCCAGTATTTGACATATACATAATGAATGAAGAGCAATCCCATTGGGTATGCATTCTCCAGTGTGGAGGAAATAATATGATTCATAGGGAAGTCATTTTTAGGATGAAGAAAAGATTTTTTAAGTCAAATTGACCTTGAACTGAATTTGACTTTTTGCTTCTTAGTAACAAGAATTTTTGTGACAATTTCTTTGACTCCCACTTTTTACCTGAAATCAGTTTTCTTGTTGGAAATATGGAAACCATAGTGCTTATCTCATATTAGGAGCACATTAATTTTTTTGTTTGTTGTTTCTTGGCTTCCCTATATCAGTGTTCACTTCTCAAATATGCTACCCAATGCTGTGAATATGTTCCATATCTATCATCTACTTATCATCTATTATCTATCTACCATTTATCTATCATCTATCTATCAGCTATCTATTATCTATTATCTATATATCCTTTACAGGATCATTCTATTTTATTTTCCACTGAAATCTTGAATGACAAGATACTGACTTTTTTTTTTTATCTTATCAGAGAAGCATAGAAGAAGATAAATCTAGATGAGGATCTTTCCTAACCCCTGGGAAGAAGAACACAGACTATAGTTTCAGAAGGAATCGAGTTTGAATTCTACCTTGACCACTATAACTTAGGGCAGGCTACATTTTCTTCATGAGACAAATTAAAGTAACATTTAATTTATGAGTTGCTTGTGATGGGCACAATATCTTGCATATATACAATAAAGCCCTCAATAAATGATACTTATTTTCAATGTCACCCTTGAGATTACTATATCCATAATATATCTGGCAATTCCTTATTCTGTCTATTTATAAAGGCTGATTTTAATACAAATATGAAGCATTGGGTATGCATAGATATTAACTTTAATGCCAGGACTGTAATTAGTGTTTTTGAAAGCTTTTAAGAACAAATTAGTTCCTACAATATCTGAGTAAAGTCAAGTCTTATTTCCCTAGATTTACTGATTTAATAAATGAAACTACAAAATTCCTAGGGCAATTTAGCCAAGGTCTGCTTCTTTAAGTTCATACCAGTTCTCTCATTTGTTTTGATTTATCACAGCCTGGAATATTGCACCTCTCTGCTTACAAAATTAAATTAAATTGCTTAGACTGCACTTACTATCCTATCCCAGGCTCCCAGTCCAGTGGGTGTGTGATATTATTATTACTTAGACTGACTTGAGCTTTCTACGAAAAACAATAACAAAAAGGATTTAATTAAATTTTAAATTAAGGAAGTAAAGAGTTCATAAAATATGCATATTTTACTGTTTTATATGTTTCCTATAGTTTCAATGTTAAAAAGGAATGATCAGAAATGTTCATAATAAGAGCAGTAAACTGACCCATTAAACAAATGATAAATATTTTACATTATTTTTTTTTTCTTTGAGCTCACTGATTCTGGTATAATCTTTTTAATTGGGAAAAATTCTTCTTTAAAATAAATTTTATAAAGAAAGAATAGGAAATAGTTGTTTGTTAAGGTCCATTAATATTTTATAACTTTAGTATATTTTTAATTATTTTAACATTTGAAATGAAAAATAGATTGACTAGTATAACCATGTTACATGCAAGTTTAAATATTGTTGACTACAAATAACAATGTTTACTGCAAGGATAATTGTTTTTCTGGCACTCCAAACAAAGTACTTTTATATATCTGATTATTTCCTATTGTTTTAAATGTTATTGTTGTAAATGATTGTAGCTCTGCTGTTTTCGTTGTTGTTGTTTTTCAAAGATTCCACTCACTATTCTCAGTGAAAATGGCAGGAAGGGAGGAAGAAAGGGAGAGAGACATCAGTGTACGGTTGCCTTTCACTTGCCTCCAGCTACAGACCTGTCTGGAGACCTGACTTGCAACCTGGTTATGTGCCCTGACTTCTGCTGTTGTTTTATATATTCATCTGGCATTAGTCCTCAGTAAGCATATGGCTTAAATGCCAAGTCTCTATCTTTATGTATGAGCATATTAAAAACTTAAGTGATTTTATAGAGAGTAAGATAAAAATCTCACAATTAGTGCATATTTTATTTAGGCACTCTTCTATACCTTTTCATGCATTACTTGAATAATACTCAATAACCTCATAGCTTGAACTATGTAATTGCCCTATTGTACAATTGAGAAAATTAAGGCATAAGAGTATTCATAGAGTTGCCCCAGGACACAGGAGTAGAGAGCAACCAGGATTGTGACCCAGCTTTTGGGGCTCTAGGGCTCTTATGATCATTATGCTTGATGCTCAAAGTATGATTATATGTCAGATGCAGTAACACTAAATAGATTTACAGCTTGCTGTACATATTTAGATTGCCTTACACTTCTGATATATCTTTTTTTTTTTTTTAATATTTTATTTATTAGTTTTAGAGAGAGGCAGAGAGGGAGAGGGGCCTAGAGAGAGAGAGAGAGACATCAATGTATGGTTGCCTTCCACCTGCCTCCAGCTACCTGGCTGGAGACCTGGCTTGCAACCTGGTTATGTGCCCTGGCTGGGACCTTTGGGTTTGCAGGCTGGCACCTTATCCACTGTGCCACCAGCCAGGGCTTGATATACCTTATACATGCTATATTTTAGTACCAGTTATGAAATATCACTTACATATTGTTAGTGATTAAACATTGAACCTTGAAGTTTATCACAACAGAGGAGAAATGTCTCTATATCCTAAAGGGAAATAACTTTTGATAAAATGAGATTGTAAGTATGAACTTTGTATGGAATAGGCGTTACAAAACCTACAAATAAAACTGTTAATGCTTGAATAGTTTATTTCATTATTTGTTAATTAATTAACTTTTTAATTTTGTTTTTTCCTATACCAGTTGTCCCAAATTTTTCCCCTTTGCCCTCCTCAGTGGTTCTGTTTGATTCAACATACAGGCACAGGGGAAAGAGTTCCAGCATAGCTCTTCTACAAACTGGTGTGGGAGAGAACTAAACCATTTCCTATTTCACACCCAATTCCTTCAGTAACAATTAAAGGAAGTACTAAGTTTAAGCAAGATAACAGAAGCCTTCCATGAGAGTGTGCACCATGAAGTTCCCAAGACCACCTAGTTTGAGTCTATTTTCCAACATGTATATACCCTACCTTATAGTCATTTTAAAAATTTTCCCAATCAAAACCAGTGTCTATGAATAGTGAAATACGAACTTTAAATATTTTGTTGGAAAGCTAGTGAGAACCCAGGATAATGGCTCCTCAGAGATGTTCACATTCTAATTCCTGGCGTTAAGCCTTGTGACTACGTTAACATTGCATGACAAAAGGGAATTATGATTGCCAGTAGAATTAAGGTTACTAATCAGTTTACCTTAAAGAGGGAGGGTATCCTGGGTTATCCAGATCTAATGTGATCACTGGGATACTGGAAAGTGGAAGAGGAAGCCAGGAAAATGGGTCAGAGGGACAGGGCAATGGAAGAAGAGGCAAGAGAAATGGCAGCAAGAGGACTCCATACCCTGATGATAGTTCTCAGAACTGCAAAGCTGTGGGATAGTGGCCTCTAGATGCTGAGGGCAGCTCCTTGCTCCCAGCTAGGGAGGAAATAGAGACCTTAGACAATCTTATGAAACTAAATGAATTCTGCCAATATGGAAGGCAACACAGTAATGGCTTCCCCCCGCAGGGCCTACAGGAAAGAATTCTGTGTGTTGACATATCAGTTTTAGGCCATAAGATAGTTGGTGTTGGACATCTGAATTTCAGAACTGAAAGATAATAAATATGGGTTGTTTTAAGTCACTAATAAGAGTTTCTGGGAATTTGCTATATTGTTATTATAAGAATAGAAAATCCATTCAAGACTCCATAAATTTGTACTCTTACAAATATTCTAATTTTTCAATCGACTCTTATCATTTGCCATTTTGAAAAATTTAACACACAAAAAATAGCTCAGTCTTCCATTTGATTAGTAATCGAATGATCAGTTTAAAAGAAATTGCTTTTCAGCGCTGGCTGGTGGCACAGTGGGTAAGGGGCTGGCCTGCAAACCCAAAGGTCACTGGTTTGATTCCCCAACCAGGGCACATAACCAGGTTGCAAGACAGGTCTCCAGCCAGGTCTGTGGCTGGAGACAGGTGAAAGGCAACCATACATTGATGTTCCTTTTCCCTCTCTGCCTCTCTCCCTTCCTCTCTCTATGAAAATAATAAATAAGACTTTAAAAATCAGTCAATCAAAAAAATAAAAAGTTGCTTTTTAAAATGTGAATAGCCAATAGTCATACTCTATTTTTAACTGTAACTTGAAAATATAACATTCAGAAAAATTTAAATACATGTATTTATGTGATACCATAACTATGCATAGAAGTAACAAATTGTCTTTTATTTTTCACAAAGACTGAAGTTTATTTGAGACTTTCTAGATAAACTTTTTGATATCTAGATTTACTTTTAGAAAAAAAATGATCCCATAGTGTTATTGATTCAATTTTATTTTTAGTTATAGGTATATTCAGATGAATATTTGTCCTTGTGTGAGTTTTGGTAGTTTGTGGCTTTCAAATAATTATTCCATCCCATAGTGAACTGTCAAATTAGTGGGCATAGAGTTCTTCATAATGTTCCTTATTTTCCTTTTATTGCCATGACATCAGTATTATATCCTCTCTTTCACTTCATTTCTTTTACTTTCTTTCTTTCTTTTTTTTTTTAAATATTTTATTCATTATTTTCAGAGAGAAGGGTAGGGAGGGAGGAAGAAAGGAAGAGAAGCATCAGTGCATGGTTGCTTTACACCTGCCTCCAGGTAAGGACCTGGCTGGAGACCTAGCTTGCAAGCTGGTTATATGCCATGACTGGGAATCTAATCAGCGACCTTTTGGGTTTGCAGGCCAGCATCAATCCACTGAGCCACCAGCCAGGGCTCACGTCATTTCTGATATTGGTAATTTGTATCTTTTCTCTTTTTTCCCCAACAAAAACACGTTTAATTTCTGTTAGAACCTTTCTCATGCCTCACATTGCCTTTCATTCCTTCTTAGTTTCCATCTTCCTGTTTACATTTCCCATTGGCTCTTGCATGTTGTCTAATCTTTTCATTAGAGACTGTCACATGTGAATCATAGCTATTAAAAATTTTCAGTCTAAAAATCATAATTTCTGTTTATACCTGGTTCTGGTTCTGAGCCTTGCCTTTTCCTCTTCTGACCATGTTGGCGGTCTTTTCCTATATTGACTCTAAGGAAATGTTGATTTTAAGAAGTTCAATATGTGAAAAAATATGTATCTTAGAATCAATTACATGAGGTTTGTATCATTTGCTTCATCACTCTAAGAATAAAGAAATTGAAAGCCTACAAATAAAGTTTTTTTTCTTTAGCATGAGAGTGGTAGAGAAGTTGCTTTTTACATATGAATATATAAGTTTTAGGTAAAGTATGATGATACATACTATTTGGTGGATTAATATACATACAGAAGTCATGTTTTGAAATAGCCCCCTTTTATCTACAGGTAAATAATGAATTTCTATTTATATAGCACATACTGAATGACAGTGATAGCTCTTGGATTCAGAACTTGCTGTCTTGTATGTTGTACTTAAAGTTTAAAGTATATAGAGTCTCAATATATAATGATTTTTTCTAAGTAGCTAGTAAATAAATGCCCAAGTAAATGAACTGGACCTTTTCTCAGACCCCAAGATGGAAGGGAATTTTGTAACTGCACTGTAAATTGAAAAGCATATTGTGATCTTCATACAAGTTATCTATTTTAGCAATTAACTGCCATCTGCTAGGATAAAGGAATGGAAATGGAGCCAGAGAAGAGTAAAGAAGAATATTTTATAGACCCAAAGGACCCTGCATAATTGAATTGCTTTTTTCTGGATAATTAAATGCCCGAGTAAATGGGAAATTTCAAAGAATAGAATAAGACAACTTTATTTCTGATTTTTGTATATCTTTCTATGTTTAGAAGTACCTATTTATGAATTCTGAATATCTTTGTAATGTGATCCCTTAAATTGTGCCATTGAGATAGCATGAATATTATAATAGTTTTATTCTGTAAACTCAGAATTTACAATATGCATTACTTTTCAAGACTTGAAAATACTAAAAGGTGATGAACCTCACACAGTGGTGCTTTAACAGAATTGTATTTTAGAAGCTGATGTCTAGATAATTTTAAGTCATTAAGGAAAATAGGAAGGAAAGGAAGAAAATAGGAAGATGAAGAAAAGAGAGAGAGAAGAGGAGGGTAACTTTATGTTTCTATGTCTCCCACACCAAAACTTAAAAAGAATCAAGTGCTTTGCCCTGGCTGGTAGCACAGTGGATAAGGCGCCGGCCTGTGAATCCAAGGGTCGCAGGTTCGATTCCCCAGCCAGGGCACATAACAAGGTTGCAAACCAGGTCTCCGGTCAGGTCTGTGGCTGGAGGCAGGTGAAACGCAACCATACATTGATGTCTCTCTCCCTCTCTGCCTCTCTCCCTTCCCCTCTTTCTAAAAATAATGAAATAAAATCTTTAAAAAAAAAAAAAAAAAAGAATCAAGTGCTTTAAAATAGCATTTATGTCAAGCACATTTTCCCAACCTTTTTCCATTCTTAAAGTCTTTCAAAAGTAGGCGAAGTCATGCCATGGCAGAGCTGTGTCATACAACATAATGGGGAATTACATGATTAGTAATATGGAATCAACTCACAACTGGTATGTAACAGGGAAAACTGCCATTCTTCTGCGTCACTCAGGTGCATGTGCTTTGGCATCTTTCCTTCCTTATGAGCAATAACGCTCTAGTGTTAAGGGTGTCATTTTCTGTCGGCCAGTTATGCAAGTGCTGGAGCTTTCAAAAGAAACACTTCAACTAGAGAATACTGTAATTGGATCACAGCAAACTCTGTTTGCATGAAATGATGTCTCTGCTTCTGACCCACAGACTGTATGCAGATTGGAAGACCCTCAACAAAGACCAATCAGAAAATGAATTCAGGGAAAAGGGCTTTTCATCTCTGCTAACGGAAAGTATTACTTTAAACAGTTGCAGGAGTTTTGCAGGCTTTGATTCAGCTTTCACAGGTGTCCATGGTATTGGTCAAGCATGGTCCTGGGCATTTGTTAGGTGCTGATGTCCTTTTTCCATTCGCAGGTGGGATCCCCTTTCTCAGGATTCCCAGATCTACTGCTGTCATGACCTTCTCTTCAACTTTTCAGTCCGGTAAGTCCCCATAGAGTTAGATAATATGATCTACTTCTTGCATCTTCCAAATTGTTGCAATAGAAACTATTGCCTTGATTCCCCCAGAGTCTCCCCTTTTGATTACTTTGAGACCTTTCTTCTCTCAATACACCCAGCTCTTAGAAATCAAAAGTTTGTTTCTATTATTTCTGTTGGGTGTTTGCGGATCTTTTATAATATGCCTTAATTTCCCCAAAGAAATGTGCATACTTCTGGCTGACTAAAATATTGGCCTGCAGACCTGGCTATACATTAGAATCAACTGGAATTTAAAGTACTAATTCTCACACACCAAATCATGAATCATATTCAATGGCTCAGGTCTGTACCCTAAAAATAAGTCTTGTTTAAAAACTTCCCAGGGATTTTAACATGCAGCTATCATTAAAGTTAACAGTACAATATGAATCATATACAAACAAGAGTTAAAAAGTAAATTACAATAATTAGTATTTCAATGTTACCTTGTTCTAACTACTTAACACTATAGAAAAAATATCAGTATAAAGTTTCTCAAATATTAAAAATTCTATGATTTATTTATCTTTAGAATTACATAAAATGTTGGACAAATAAGAACCTGATGCAAAAAAATTGTTCACTGGAAGTGAATATGAATGAGCAATTCCGTTATACCAGTTTGTTTTAGAACATTCACAAAGATAACACATTGGTAACATTGATTGGGAATGGTTCTTAATTTATATAGAATAATTGAAAAAGCAACTTAATCAGCATTTTTTGGAAGGAGGCTCTAAGTCTGGAAATTCCAGAAATGTTTGTTGGTATACTTGCAATATAATTTTCCAAAACAAAAATGTTATATATTATTTTTATTTATTGAAAGAAATTATTTTAATCTGGTCATCATCCAAGGTTACATTATTTCTTCAAAAGTTAATGAGCCCTGGCTGGTAGCACAGTGGATAAGGCACCAGCCTGCAAACCCAAAGGTTGCAGGTTCGATTCCCCAGCCAGGGCACATAGCAAGGTTGCAAACCAGGTCTCCAGTCAGGTCTGTGGCTGGAGGCAGGTGAAAAGCAATCATACATTGATGTCTCTCTCCCTCTCTGCCTCTCTCCCTTCCCCTCTTTCTGAAAATAATGAAATAAAATCTAAAAAAAAAAAAAAAAAAGTTAATGAAATGTACTTTGTGCTACCTGGGAACTTTTTGAGCAGAGAGAGCTGAGCTAAATAAAAGTGCTATTTAAATTAAAAAAAAAAAAAAGTTTTACAATTTTTGTCTTAATATAAATAGATTTGGAGGATGTGAGTTAAGTAATCTATTTTAAACAGAGACTATATGGGAACTCTTAAGAGCACCTCAAGGATATATGTAGAAACACTTAAAAGCAAATGACAGATATTTCTTTTAACACTATTAATCAGAAGAACCATAATCATAAAGCTAATTATCTTTTGAAGTCTTTTGAATAGGTGAATGGGCATGCCCATAAAAGTGAGACCACTCTGGCTATGGTGTGGAGGATGCATTAAATCCAGTAGAAGGATAGATTCCAAAAAGAAATAAGAAAGATATTGAAATATTTCAAGGAGAGATATAATCTAAACTATAGGCTTATTACTTTTTCTTTAGTCTTTTTACTTTTAGGAAAAAAAGAACTACTTGAACAAAATTCTCCCGGTGGTGGAACGGGGGATCAAGTCTGTTGCCAGTGCAATCTCATTAAAGGCATTGCCATGAGCTATGGCAATAAGATTGGGATGAAAATGCAAACTGCAAAAAGCTTTTTGTACTGTATCACACAGAAATCTGCACCATAGACTTTTTAGTGCACATTTCCCATGATTGAATCATTAAAATTATTAGCAAAATGTGATGTGGAATTTCTGTAAATAGTTGATGTAAGAGAATAGATTTTATAATTCTGAATTCTGTGAATTAACAAAAATTGAAATGGGTTATGTGTGACAAAATTATTTTTTTAAAGATTTTATTTATTATTTTTAGAGAGAGAGGGTTAGGGAGAGAGGCAGAGAGGGAGAGAGACGTCAGTATATAGTTGCCTTTCACCTGCCTCTAGCTACAGACCTGGCTGGAGACCTGGCTTGCAACCTGGTTATGTGCCCTGGCTGGGGAATCGAACCAGCAACCTTTGTGTTTGCAGGCTGGCACCTTATCCACTGAGCCACCATCCAGGGCCAGCTCTTCAACTTTTGAGGCTTACATCTTGAATCAAGCTGACTTTTTTGAATTGAGTTAAGAAATGCTTATCACCTCAATGTAATTATGTTGGTGAGCACCATGGGATGTACTGTATTAGGTAGAGATGGCCAAGTAAGCAGTTTACTCTGGTTGTGTGCCAAAGTGGTATCAAGCATCTCCATAGACTCTCAGAGATAAGATAGCTTTTCAGTCTCTTCAGAGCCTGAGAGACTTCCAAAATACTGGGTAACATACGCCAAGTCTGTGGATAATGAAAAAGTGGTTTAACATAAGGCAATGCTGCAGAGAGAACTGGAAAATATTGACAGTGAAATTAGCATAAGAGAACACCTCAAGCGTATTAAAACAGTATTTTAGATATGTAAAATGTATAAATTTATGCTTCTAGCACAGTAACCAGAGGGGATCTGTTAGTAAAACTCCATTCCATTATGAAGTCAAATGCTCTTTTATTTTCATAGGGAAAAATTCAGTCATTCCCAAGTGCCCCCTTTTCTGTCGGTAGAAATTCCACATTTATACCCAAACATAGAAAAATCCAATTTCACTGAAAACTCTGAGACTTTATTCTCCAAAGTCTATTATAAAATCCAAACAGTTTTACATTATTATTATAATGAAAGTCATGAGTTTTATCTACAACTCTTTTCTCATTTCTATATTTAACTCAGTGGAAGAGAGACTCTTCCTTCTACACTGTCCATGTTATGTAATGTAGATAAAAGAGTAACAGGACTTCATAGTACTGGTTATGATTCAAAATGCATTCTGAAGGTTATTCTGTTTACTGTTCTAAAATTTCTATAATAATTTCAAGGACATAGAGATGTTTCATTCCGTCGACCTTAGGGCAAAATTTAAAATTACTTAATAAGCCTTTAAAAAGAAATTTATTGTTGTTGTATTACAGTTGTCCCATTTTCCCCCCATTGCTCTCCCCTTCCCCACCCACCCATTTCCTCTTTTACATTCAATCC
This sequence comes from Noctilio leporinus, assembly GCA_004026585.1. NCBI lineage: Eukaryota > Metazoa > Chordata > Mammalia > Chiroptera > Noctilionidae > Noctilio > Noctilio leporinus. The sequence continues at coordinate 39,098 of PVIW01000813.1, forward strand.
CCACCTCTTTAAAGCCTTCCTTAAAGGTTGTGTTGCTTCATTTCTTATCACTGGGGCCCTCAGTTCATTTCCTTTGACTCTATTGAATTAATCTCACTGAATATGCTGTAGTCTCTCTAATTTATTTGCTTTAGCTGAAACCCTGTTCTTTACCTCTCATATTCTCCATGAAAACTGCACTTTCTACATGCATACATGCACTTAAACACACACACTCCATCTACTTGTCTACCTAGTTGCTCCTTACCATTTATGTCTATTTTAGCTACACTTCCAGTAGTTATTTTCTCAGACCAATGCCCAGACTACCGCCTGACCTTTTCTTCTGTGTATTCTCTAAGTCACCTTCCTGCATGCCCTCTTACAACCCCTCATTGTAATTGCATATTTGTTTGTCTATATTACTTATATTACTGTAGTGTGGATATGACAAGGTTTGTATTTGCTGTAGTTGTTCATTTGCTAAAACAGCATTTGGCATGTATAAATTTGGATGCTCTTAGATGCATAGTTATAATTACACTATAATCAGTACTACTAAGTTTTTGGTCCTCTGTCTGGCCCTGGCTGGTGGCACAGTGGATAAGGCACTGGTTCAATTCTCCAGCCAGGGCACATAACCAGGTTGCAAGCCAGGTCTCCAGCCAGGTCCTTAGCTAGAGGCAGGTGAAAGGCAACCATACATTGATGTCTCTCTCCCTCTCTGCCTCTCTCCCTACCCCTCTCTCTAAAAATAATAAATGCAATCTTAAAAAATAATAATTTTATCACACATAACCTGTTTCAATTTTCTTAATTCATAGAATTCAGAATTATAAAATCTATTCTCTTACATCAACTATATACAGAAATTCCACCTCACATTTTGCTAAGCAATACCTTAATTTGAAGAAATCCTATTTGTATCTATCACAAGGTAGGCATTCAATCAATTTGGGGTACTATATCTACAAGTGAAGAATAATTGTTTCATTAAAAACCTTGCTATTTTGTGAAAAGACCAATGTGTGAAAATACCACTGAACAATATGACTGCATAATCATGGTTTTTGGATATATATAATAATTTTTTAGGAGAAATAAGAAAATGAGAACAGAAACTAAATTCTTTAATTCTTTTACTTGCTTCTAGCATATTATACATTTCCTGGTTCATTCCCTGCTACACTTCAATTGACTTTAATTCTGGGAGAACATTATATCATGGAGGATTTGACTTTTGATCTCTGCCATATAGTGTGTGTGTGTGTGTGTGTGTGTAAATATATATATATGTATATATATATATATATATACATATATATATATTCTCCCCAAACTAGGCAAAATATGGGCCAAACTTTTTTTTTTTCGGGGGGGGCCAAACTTTGAAAGTTTCTATTTCTTTGGCTCTTCTTCATACATAACAACTTTATATCTTCTGATTCAACAATGCTTCTAGATATTTCTTTTGGTAATTTGTTTTTATCACTGATCCTTAAATATTCTTTTTCTATGAAAGTTTGGAGTTGAATTTCTCCATTTTCATTGTAATTGACTTCCTTCTTAACTTAGTAGCTACATGGTGATGAATGCAAAGTCAACCATATAGATTCTATGTGTGATGCCAGATCTTTTGACCCATGTACCTAACCTCCAACTGGGCTTCTTACTCAAATACAAGCATTTAGAATGCAAACCATGAAAAAATCAGCTCCATTCTTGTCTCCCAAAAAGTTATCCTAAAATTTTGAACTTTTAAAAGCCATAATTGTTTCACTTCATATTCATTTTATGAGTAGTAGGTAAATCTCAGATAAGGCATATATTGATAAAGTATTTTCTTTGGATAATGAATACTATATCTGAATAGAGATGAATGTTTATGTGGATAGATTGGTTAGTCCACTATTGCAATATAAATGTGTATACACACATCCACGTAGATGTGTGTGTGCTATGATTTAATTTTATTAATTTTGAGTGTTTTTCCAACCAATACAGTTTTTTTTTCAAGCCACTAAACCATAAGTCAAGTCCATAATTCTTTTTCTTTAATAGATTTTTAATAGGATTTTATTTATTATTTTTAGAGAGAGGGGAAGGGAGAGAGGCAGAGAGGAAGAGAGACATCATGTGTGGTTGCCTTTCACCTGCCTCCAGCTACAGACCTGGCTGGAGACCTGGATTGCAACCTGATTCTGTGTCCTGGCTCGGAATCAAACCAGCAACTTTTGGGTTAGCAGGCCAGTGCCTTATCCACTGTGCCACCAGCCAGGGAGGTCCATAATTCTTATGTGAATGCAATCAAATACCATAAGGATTTTAAATGGGCTAATGATCCCATAAGAGAAAATTAAAAAGTATTTATATATATATATATAAAATGCGGTAATGTTATTTTTCCTCCACTTATCTTTCTTTATTTTTTATGCCTTTAGCTAGGTAATTTTGGTGAATGTTATTTGTAGAGTAGTTGTCACTAAACTTAAGATACATTTCCCATTTAAGCTTCAGGGGTAAAGAAATGCGTTTAAATGCAGGCAATAACAAGATAATAGATATAATATAAAAGCAAAGGCTTCTGAGGGTATTATGGCCAATTACTATTCCAAGAAATCAAATTATGACCATTGTGTATGCAAAGGATCATTAAGTACACAAATATAATATATGCATATTTAACTTTAATATTATAATATGGCTCAAAGCTTATCTTATAAGCATCAATTATAAGGTTCATTTATTAAACAAATTATACAACTTTTAAATTCTGAGAATGTAAAAATCTAAGCCATGTGCTGCATTTAACATATTTCAAATTCTTATTTTAGAGTTAAATGATATTTTTATGTATATGTAAGTTTTATTCCTTAACAGCAAAAGTAGACAAAATAGTGAGGATATTTAATATGCAGAGTAGTTTTGTAGGAGACAATTCTTTCTGGGTATCTCACATTTTCCCACAGGTGGGTACTTCTATCTAGGTTGGGATTCAGGGAAGTTGTCCTTCTAGTTCTTTAAAGAGCTATGTCCCCTGGTTTAACATGTTAGTTTTGGAAAGTTTGTTTAGTGCATTAAGCCCAGTTTCAATTTGCCCTGATTGTTTACATGATCATAACAAGAATACAACTGATCATATAGGCCTTTTAAAATCTTCTTTGCTGGCATCTTATAAGTAACCTCCAGACTGAACATGAATTAGCCCTTCTGGGTAAAGAAGCCAAGGCACATAGATGCCATTAGACTTTGCCTGCAATTGACAAGGAACTTTGTTTTTTTCTGTAATCATATTTTAAGATAAAATTAACACTACAAATAAAAATTGTATCAGAACTTTGTAGACATTTGGAGATTTCAATATAATCCCTAGAACATCCACTTTAATAAGATATATGTATGTAAATAGAATATAGTTATTATTATTTTTCTATTTGGCAAAACTTTCCATGGAGTTCTAAGCATATCAAATATCCCTAATTTGTTTAAAACTCTTTAATAAGGAAAGAGAACCAATAATTGACTGGCTATATTTTGAAATTAAATTTGTTGGGATGACATTGATAAATAAAATTACATGGGTTTCAAATGTACAATTCTATGATATATGCCCACCCAAAGTTAAATCTTCCATTACCGTATATTTGTCCCCTTTCACCTTTTACTACCCAACCCCCTTCCCTCTGGCAATCATCATATTATTGTCTGTGGCCTTGGGTTTTTTTTTCTTGTTTGTTCATTTGTTGCTTTCAGTTTTATATCCACTATGTGAGGGAAATCATATGGTTCTTGACTTTTTCTGTTTGACTTATTTCACTTAGCACAATAGTCTCAAGATCCATCCATGTTGGTGCAAATAGCAGTATTTCACCTTTTCTATGGCTGCATAGTATTTCGTTGTATATATGCACCTAAGACCAGACACTTAGGGATCATTTCTGTATTTGGTTACTGGCTGCATTATTAAGATGTTTGCATAGTGAAGAGCTGTGGAAGATAGAGATAGCCTGAGACATAGGGCAGGTTTGCTTGCTGTCTTTTATGTACTTTGTTTCCTTTTGAAACAAAAGGCAAGGTACTGACTGTGAAGAAAGATCTAGGTTCTCTGACCTTAGAGTTCTTCTCCCCATAATGAAACCCTCTTCATGTGCAGGTGTTATCTAGCCCTTTTTTGTCACCCTGTGGGAACTGGAACAGTGGGAATGCTGATACTCTGTCCTCTACTATTTCTGTGAGTAACAAGCTGTCTTTCAGCTCTAACCCAGGAGCCTCGTGTCTTCTACCATCATCTATGGAACTTTGTAACAGGCTAATTTGCTAGCTTGACAGAAGGATGAAGTCTGAGACCCTTCCTGACTCTTGACAGCTATTTCTTGTCAAGTCTTTTATAAATTATTCATTATCAATAATGATTTTATCTAAGCTGATTAACATACACTTCTGATGGTAAAGAAAGTTGCTCAACTTAATGAACACTTTGCCCTGGTTCATTCAGAGACAGTATTTGAACTCTGCTCTGTGTGTTTAAAAATAGATTATGTTTTTACAGTACCACATAACTAACATGCAACTTCAGCCCATTTTCAAGGATTCAGTCAATTAGCTATTATTTATTGGATTGTGTTTGTGTGTTTTTATTGGATTGTTGAGTTTCAGACATTCATTAATCATTAGGAAAGAGGATTCCTAACTTTTGTGTTTAATATTCTCATAGAATTGTTCAGGGTTTAATATAAAATTGATCATTAATCTTAGTTAACGTGACCATTGATATTTTATATTTGCAGTGCTGTTGTGTACATTATTAATGCTATTATTTAAAATTATCATGTGTTATTTACAATAAGAAAGTATAAAATAGGCCTTTGTTCCCCTTGTCACATTTTGTTAGCTGGCACCTGATTTCTGTGATACACAGATCAGCGGGCGCTCAGACTCCCTGCGCCCCTGTCCACCATGCCCTCCCCTCCCCCATCAGCACCCCATGTCCAGCATAGGTCATACATCTTGCTCACCCAGGGCCTTCACAGCAGGAACTCATCCAGCCCTCAGCTTTTATGCAAGCAAAGCTGAATTGCCAGGGAATTAATACTCTTCGGAAAAATTCTCAATAAAGGATGAATGAGATTTGGGACATAAACACACATGCCCTTCTTTTTCAAGGTGTACAGCTCTGGGAAGAATTCTATGGGAATTCTTCCTACAGAAAAACCCCTCTTTCTGCCAGTAGTGAGCAGTGACCCCAGCAAACTTTCTTCATATGGGCATTTCCTCCTCCTTTGACTTACTCTTGAAGCTCAAGGGTCCACCTTCCAAATATACCAATCTGTCACAACCCGGCAACCAAGAGCTTGCTCAAGTTCTGCTCCGAACAGAACTCATACGAAAATGTAATTCAATTGAAATGTTTAAGTCTCCCATACATATTACATACTTTAGCTCTATTACAATCTCAGAAATGTCCTAGATTTCCTGTTTTCCCTATTTAATAGAAAAAGGAAAATGAATGATACAAGAAGTTCCTATTGGATCCAGGTGTCTTAATCCAACGCCCATGATCTTTTCTTTTTAATCTAAATCTACAATAGTTAGAACTAGTGTTATTTTAGGTTAGAAAACACTATTACTGAGTTCTATTCTTGGACAGATAGCAGCAAAGGTAATGCTCTATTCTTACAGCTAACTCTGACTTGCACTCTGGAGCCATTCTGTAGCTTGGGTTTCTAACAGCAGCACCACTGACATTTTGGGTTGGATAATTCCCTTGGGGTAGGAGCCTGTTCTGTGAATTGTAGGGGATTTAACTGCATCCGTAGCCTCCACTCACTATGTGATCCTAGCACCTTCCTTGCTCCCAAGTGTGACAACCAGAAATATCTCCAGATGTTTCTAAATTCCCTTGAGGGGAGACAAAAATCCCCCGTGACCCATAGGCACCTACTGCTTTAAAACTGCTCTATTAGACTAACTTTTCAAAGCTTAAAGGCTGCAAAGACTTTTGTTTACCGGCTTTGCTCACTAGTTTCCTGTATTAGGTGAGATCATATAGTATTTGTTTTTTGCCACCTGGCTTATTTCACTAAGCATAGCACTAATGAACAAAATAAACAAACAAAGTAGAACCAGAGGCATAGAATCAAAGAATAGACTGGCAGTGACCAGAGGGGAAGCGGGGGAGGGAAAAGGGGAGAAAGAAGGGGAAGGATTTAGTTAAGGAACTTGTATAAATAAACCATGGACAAGGCGAACAGGGTGGAATTGACTATGGGAGAGGGGATAGGATGGGTGGGGCAGGGGAGAGCAATGGGGAAAAATGGGAACAATGATAACATTTAAAAAAGACAATTGCAAAGAAGACTATCTCATCCTTTTGTTCTCTAGCATTTTTCTTAGTGGTTAACATATAATCGGGGCTCATTAAACATTCTATACTGCAAAAAATAAACCCCTTGGAATTAAAAATATAATGACTATAGAAGTTTATATGTCATCCACTTAAAGAGTCAGACATCTTTTAAAACTTCATATATATATATATATATATATATATATATATATATATATATATAATTTACTTAATTTTAGAGAGAAGACAAGGGAAGAAGAAAGAGAGGGAGAGAAACATCAGTGTTTCAGGGGACCTGACCTGCAGCTGAGGCATGTGGCCTGACCAGGACTTGAATTGGTGACCTTTTGGTTTACATGACAGCAGTCCACCCACTGAGCCACACCAGCCAGAGATATGAGATATTTGTTTAAAGAGTCTATTGCAAACTATGTTTTATTACTTTATTGTTAAAGTTGTATTACTAACTTGGTATAGTTATTTTTTCCTTAGTTTTAAAAAAATGGCATTTATAAGGAAAAATACTTAAGAAAAGAAGCCTGGCAATGTTATTACTATTATTTTTATATTCTCACTTTCTGTTTCAGCTAAAAACTTTGAATTGAGCATTAGGTACGCAATATAATATGTTATTTCAATGACTATAAATTTGTATGAGCTCAGATGAAAACTTCAAAACTTGCAGTTGTTTATAGTTAGTGCTATTTTAGTATTTTTCATGAATATATCTTCCATCAGAGCTTTTAGTCTTTCCATTAAATAGTCACACTTACTGAATGGTGTGAGTTTTTCAAACATACAGCAATTTTCATGGCATTATATGAAAATAAAATGGCAAATTCATAGAAAATTAGGTGTAGTTAAAATTGAATTCCTATGATTAATGAGGTCTGCAAAATATCTAGGAGTAAGAGCCATAAGATAACTGCCTCAGAATAAAATTTCATCACTTTTTAATATGTAAAATGCACTAATCTCATCAAATTTATCAGTAAAATGTGTTTCAATGTTTTCAGGGTATTTAAGAAACAAACTCAGCATTCTTCTTTGCATTATAATTTAAATGTACTTGATCCATACTTTCAAAATGCAGAATTTTGTCTTCATAAATCTGTGGTTTAGATGCCCTGACATAGTATATTGGAATAAATTACATTTATTAGAAATATTCATTACAATCAATCCCAGAATTAATTTTTAAAAGTTATTTTCTTTATGTCCCTGGTACCTGCTTCATCAGCAACAAAACAAAACAAAAATTAGGGTGTTAGGGTGAATATGTACAGATATGGGATCATAAGTGTGTTTCAATAAGATATAAACACATTTTAACTGCCTAAAATATTTTGTTCCTAAATACAACATTGAAATTTTATTTTAGGGCAAGATTCAACCCAACATTTGTTGGAAATAGGATAACTCAGACTGAGGCCCCTGGAACCTGCCTATCTGGCCTCAGTTTCCCCTGCCTCACATCCAGCAAAAACGTGAGCTCTGTGAGAATGCATGTATATTTGTTTTGTTCACTATTGTATTTGTATGAAATAAAGCAATTAGAGGAAGGAATTTAAGAAAAGTTTAGTGATATATTACAGAACTTAATATATTTCTTACCATATGACAGGAAGTTAAGAAAGACTTTATGAAATGAATGAAATAATAAGTGAAGCCCTTAACTTTGCACGAGTTGACTATTGTGGTTGTGTTGAATTATCACAATCTCAATGGCTTGAAAAAACAAGTTTATTATCATACAGTTCTGGAGGTCAGATTTCTGACATGAGTCTCACTGGGTTAAAGTCACTGTGACAACAAGGCTGCCTTCCTACTGCATGCTGTAGGGGATCATTTGTTTGTGTCTTTTCTGGTTGCTAGAGCCTAACAGCAATCCTTGGCTCATGGCTGCCTTTTATCTTCCAAGCCAGCAGTGGTTGGTTTAGTCTTTCTCATGTGGCATCTCTCTGACACTGACTTTTCATTTGCCTCCTACTTTTTGTAAGGATCCCTGTAATTATGCTTGGTCCACCTTAATAATGGAGGGTAATCTTCCTTTCTTGAAGTCAACAGATTAGCCTCATTGATTCTATATGGAATTCAATCCTTTCTTGCCATCTATGTCATGTATATTTGCCAATTTTAGGGATTATAACGTGCACATTTTGGGGTAATAATTATTCTACCTACACTTTGCTACTCATCAGTTATGCAATATTAGGTAAATTATTTATTTAGCTACTTTGTTCTTGTTTCCTTTCATATGAGTACCTATTTTATCAATCATTTAACAATCATGGTATTATTTAAAGGATAATGGTTTCATGACCTCTTTTTACAATTCCTGGAGTACTTAATGACATTCAGTCTTCAAAAATGGAAAAAAATACAATTTTAAGGTTCTCCCCTCAAAAGGAAAATCTTCCTAGTTTTACGTGCTTTAAAAAATCACCTAAAGATATTATGGAAAATATGAATATAAATGTTTATAGAGTATATATATATATATATATATGTATATATATATAAACATATCAAAAATAGATACTCTTCAAAAATAGAAAGTTTGGGTACACTCTCTTGAATGTTTCAAAAATAACAGATGTGAGGTGATCAGGAGGGATAAGGGTCTATCATTTAGATCAATACCATCCCATAATGTGAGGCATTAATTATTTATGAAGACTGAATATTCAGATAACTCAACTATTATTTTGGCCTTTCAGATAAACCAACCAAAATATCCCTGCATCTCTGTTGGGCAAATGTAAGCTATAATAATGACAGCTATTCAACAACACAAATAAAGATCACATGCTGATTGTGTAGCAAAGGGAAAAAGCAGTAAACAGTATTCCTTTCTTCAAGATGGACATAATTTTATGCAATTTAAGTAATTAAAAATTAAATAATTAGTGTTTTCTAGTGTAATTTTAATTTGAAATATGAGTTTATATGTTCTCCAGTAATCCTATAAAATATAAGATTTGGTATTCAAATGGCTTTATTTTATTTCCCCTGAAAGGAAAGCATATTTTCAAACCATAACTGTATGCATATTATAGACTGCTTTATGTTTATAAAAACACATTTACTTTTTTTAAAAAGATTTTTATTTATTATTTTTGGAGAGAGGGGGAAGGAAGAAAGGCAGAGAGGTAGAGAGACATCAATGTATGACTGCCTTTCACTTGCCTAAAACACATTTACTTTTAAAGTAAAAATTATTTTTCTTGACAAAGGAAGTAAAGTTAGGGAATTTAATTTAAAATGAACATTTTTTTCTCTATTGTTTATTCCATTTTTCCTGCATATTTTATTCAAAATATAACTTCAGTATTGCCTTTTCTCTTTAAATGAGAGATAGTTCTTTTTCCAATACAATGTGTGTGAATTTTGATTCTGTATTTAATTTCAGCAGATCGCATCTTTCTCATTTGTTAAATGGCATATTATTACTTGCCTTCCTCTGTATTCATTGTAAACAGTAAATGAAATGAAATAATAGATGACAGAAGAACTTTTGAACCACAAAAGTTTATTAACATCAATCATATATTTTAGTATTTTAGTCCTTCCATTGAGTTGCATTATTAGCTCTGTGAGTTAACTGTTCACTTAAATTGCTTGGAGAATATAATTTGGCAGATCTGTGGGGCTACGAACTTGAAGTCACACAAATGGGTGGTAATGACAGTCATCAAACATGTGAAGAATTTAATGTTTAAAATATAACCATTTTTATTTTCTGTTATGATATGGTGGACTTACAATTATGAAATTTCTAGAAAATTTATCAATTAGTCCCCTGAAATAAGCTCTTTGCCTCACCATTGGTTTGCTAATTACACTTCTGGGAAACATAAGATGTATTTTTAAACCCATTTCACCGATGTAAGAATAGAGGCTTACAGAGGTCAAGTAACGTGTCCAACTTCTTGCAGCAAGTTAAAGGTAGAGCTTCATCTTTCTGTAAAATTTGCAATCTAGCAACATGTGAGTTTATGTCCCAAGGTGTACTAATTCAAGATCAGCCATCTAACAATCTATTAGGGATTTTTCAGAGCGGTTCCCTGTATTAAGAAAAAGACAGGACCAGATGTCCACTTAATCCTTTATAAACTTTAAAATGCCAAGCAAGAGAACTTGTGTTCTTTGTCCTTGGATTGTGCATTTTATTTCTAATGTATCAAGCTAGGCTTTTGTTTGAGAGCATTGTGACATTTATTAATTATCCAAGCTGAATTCTCATTTTCTGTAAATGACACCTTACACAGTGGGGCCATGTCAAACAGGGGCCTTGGCTGGGGAACAAATGTCAGTGTGGTGAGGAGCCTGCTGAGTGTTTAATAACTACAAATGAAGTTCACTGTTAGTGTTACCAAGCACCATTCCATCACCCAGTTGGCTTCCTTTGTAAGTAAAGATAAAATGACTTGGACAATCTGTACTAAATCCATCAGCTTTAACTGTAAAAGCTCTAGGCAAGACAGAATTTCTTCTGATAGAATAGATGCTGAAGAGGATAGAAGAACAAAAAGGTCATTATCTAATAAAATATGAAATCATTTCAATGTGGTCAATGACTATATAGTATCATGACTTTGGAAAATGAGCTTTGGAAAAAATTCTACTCACAAGCTAGGTTTGAGCCTTACTTGTTCTCTGTATATGGTGGAGACATGGAGTTGGGGAGATACACATATACTATGAAGTTATTTATGCATTGTAAGTAAGATGAACCTATTATACATAATAAAAAGGTAATGTATTGTCATCATGGTCAGAGGTCTTTCTTTTAGGAAAAATTCCAATGTTTTTGACATTGTCCTAAACAATGGCTTAGAAAAAGAAAAAAATCCCACCATCCTTTAAGAGAATTATGGGTAAATAGGAGAAATGATGGATTAAAAAAAAATTCTAGAAACATTTCATTAAACATAAATTGTACACTATTTGTTTAATGAATATTATCTTTAATTTTTGGAAGAATCCTGTTGGAATAGATAGTATTAAAACATACTTAATGCTCAGCAGATTTGAGGGACAGCAGATTCAGTCAGAGTAAGGAAGATAAAGGTCTATGATCCTGTCATAACACCACCGTGGCCCCCCTCCATAGTCTTCAGAAGGGTCGGTATGGGCCCATGGGGTCTATTAGAGGAGTGTATTATGCTGACCCTGGCAAAACACACATACACACAAAGTAGGAAATGTTACATGGAGAAAACCGCATGTGTTCATGTGGTGCATAGACAACATTTAGGCTGACATTCAAGTATCACTTGAAGAAGCCAAAGCAGACATAAAGTTAATGCTTGGGAGTGGGGAGAGGGAGGGAGAAGGAGGGAGAGAGAGAGGGAGAAAGGGAGGGGAAGAGAGAGAGATTAAGATGGAATATCTTCGTGCGAGTACATCAGGACTGTCATTGTCTCAGCTGACCCTGATTCAATCCTGAAATCCCCATTGTTTGAGCTTCTTTTTATTCTGCATTCTGTTGCCTGAGATGGTAAATCATCATTCTCAGGATCTAGATTCTCTTTAGTAATCTATACTGATCATGAAACTCTATTATTTATATTGGAGAGTTAAAATTTACGTGGACTTCAGGAACCAGGAGGTCTGGGTTTGAATTCTCATCCTTCTGCTTGTTAAGTAACTTGTACTTTGCATTAAGTTTCTCTGAATGAACTTCATTGTCCTTATTTTTTAAATGAGAAGGGGTTATAACCGCTTCTCATAGGATGGCTCTGAGCACCAAATAAAGTGAGGCACTCTGCTCTAATGATAAGTAGCAAGTGCTTACCATTGCATGAATTTGACAGAGCATTTTTGTCTTGTGCCGTCAGTTATTGTCAGCTCAGGTGACAATAAGAGAGTGGTCTGTTCTCTTGCAGCTGAAATAGCTTGCTAGTCATATCAGTTCACTTTTGGAGCTCCTGACAGATTTTACGATCTTTTTAAATAAGCAAGTGACAGCAACATATAAATATCCTCACTTGAAACTTCAACAGCATACACTGAGGGAAAAAGGGGGCACCTGAAAACATAGGGTAAATTCATGAAATCAACGCATAAACAGGTGGAGTACTAATCTTTGACCTATTTGCTCATCTCACTTATTATAATAAAATATCCAATTGATATATTCTTTCAAAATTATTGAGACATTTATTTTAAATAAAGAAGAAATTTTATGGAGAAATATGTGTAGGAAAAACAATACACAATTTTATCTATCCTCTAGCCTACGAATGAAGTGAATATAATTAATACAATAAATTGAAGAAAATATCTTATTTCTGAACAATAAGAAATGCTACTTTTCAGAAGTCTACCCTGTGAGTGAGAAGATGATATTCTTTTCTTAAAAAAACATGATAGGGTCTGTAATCTTCATAATCATCTAATATGACTACTGTTGATACTTAAAGGGATGATGGTAGGTTGAGCATTTTCTACCCTGATGACTCAATCCCACAATAAGCTTAGTAGTTTTTTTATGAAACTAGCTTTACAAATATTTAGCTTTCTGTTAAGTTTGTAGCTGAATAAAATTACAATCTTCTTTGTCTTCATTTCCAAAAACCTACATATTAAACTAATGACTATATTATTTTTCTATATTTACATCAGTTTATGGGGTCTGAGTCATTATCAACCAGTAACAGTTTAGTTGTCATGTCAAATTTCAAAAAAACAAAACAAAACAAAACCCCACTTTGTCTTTAAAACAAATATGAAAAGATAGCTAAGCTTTCTTCAGAATGTTATAAGAATAATGCTACATATTTCTTTAAATTAGTATTTTCTGGATATTTTTGTCCCTAAGAATATACCACCTCACACTTGTCAGAATGGCAATCATCAACAAATCAACAAACAACAAGTGTTGGTGAGGATGTGGGGAAAAGGGAACCCTGATGCACTGTTGGTGGAAATGCAGGCTGGTACAGCTGCTATGGAAAACAGTGTAGAGTTTCCTTAAAAATCTAAAAATGGAACTGCCTTTTGATCCAGCAATTCCATTATGAGGACTATACCCAAAGAACCCTGAAACGCCAATTCATAAGAACCTATGTATGGTCATAGCAGCACCATTTATAATAGCCAAGTGATGGAAACAGCTTAAGTGCCCATTAGTGGATGATTGGATCAAACAACTTTGGTACATTTACACAATGGAATACTAAACAGCAGAAAGAAAGAAGGAACTCCTACCCTTTGCCAACATGGATGGAACTGGAAAGTATTATTCTTAGTGAAATAAGCCAGTCAGTGAAAGACAAATACCATATGATCTCACCCATTTCAAGACAATAATGAACAAAACAAACAAGCAAAACAGAACCAGATACATGAATACAATGAATAGACCTTCAGTGGGCAGAGGGGAGTGGGGAGGAAGAGGCAAGGAAGGGGAGTAGTTTAGTCAAGGAACTAGCATGGAAAAACCATGGACATGGACAAGTGGGATTGACTTTTGGAGGGGAATGAGTGAGTGGGGAAGAGGACAGAGGGGAGAAAAAGGGCATGGATGTAATATAACAATAATAAAATAAAATTAAAAAAAAAAAAAGAATACCACTCTGCTTTGTTGGTATTATTTAGAGGCTTCTAAAACATGACATGTGTCTTTTTTAGTATATGTGCTGCTGAAGCGAGCACAACATGTGTCTTTTTTAGCTTGCCAAATATACAGAAAGATAAATATTAAAATGATTACTATTCAGAACTATTCAAATTCACACATATGGATGTATTTTTTAAAATAAATACATTGAAAGGAAAGAAAATGAGCAAGAAAGCTGGACTGATGATTTCTTTAATGTAGTTGACTACTCATAGAGTGCCATTTTTGACATCATAATATGCATCAACGTGACATGCTTCATATGTATCTTGGTGCTAACAAAAATATAAGTAGAGCAGGGTCAAGATAAAATGGAAAATAATGGCCCTGGCTGGTGGCACAGTGGATAAGGTGCCGGCCTGTGAACCCAAAGGTCATTGGTTCAATTCCCCAGCCAGGGCACATAACCAGGTTGCAAGCCAGGTCTCCAGCCAGCTCTATAGCTGGAGGCAGGTGAAAGGCAACCATGTAGTGATGTCTCTCTTTCTCTCTAACTCTCACCCTTCCTCTCTCTCTAAAATAATAAATAAAATCTTAAAAACAAAAAGTGAAAAAAAGACAAAGTTTATGTGTCTCAGACATTTATCCTTTTTGAACCCATATTAGAGGGTACTATCATTCTTTTAAATATTTACCTTTTTTTAAGATTTTATTTATTAGTTTTAGAGACAGAGGAAGGGAGAGAGGCAGAGAAAGATATGTCAATTGTATTTGCTCATTATTATCGTTATTTTCTTTACTAGATTTGTTGACACTTATGTTTATCACTTTTATTATATTTCTTTGATTATTTGATATTTTTTATAATAAGGCTTTCTACTTAACAAATACATTGAAAACAGAGACAAATTAAATCAATTTGATTTTTCAAGGTTATATTGACACTGTATATTTAAAAACAAACACTTTTGGTTTCCAACCCTGAAGTATTTATATAGAGAAAATCCACTGCTACTCAATGAATTTAATTAAAAACAAAGAAAAAATGAAATCTATAACATTCGAGCAACTATATTATATTTATTAAATTGTTGGCTCAAGTAATTTATTATGTGAACATGTCTTAGAATAAAATGTAAGCTATAATTGTTTATAAAGTAGCTATCAAATTATAATGTATTTACCAAAAACAGTGATTTGTAACTTAAGAAACAATGGAATAGCTAAATAATGAAGGTGACAACTGAAGCTTTCTAATCTATCAATTTATGAATACATATAGTTATATGAGTTATTTGATTAAATGCTTATTTGTGGATAAGAATCTAAAGCATAAGACTAGAAATATTAATAATGGTTTTTCACTTATACTGTTCCTTTTGTAAAAAGTCAATTTCTTTTTTATGTTCTCTATATAGATAGTGAAATAACACACCACAGATTATTTTCATGAGTATTATTTAATGATTCTCAGGTAATATATATGTAAATGCTCCTTGCATTAGCATCATATATAATTCATTGCCCAACTGAGTTTTTATCAGAATTAGAAGTCACTCAATAATCATGAAGCTTCATCTTTAATAAATCATCAAGTTGTCTTCTAATGAGACAGATTTTACTTTTGCTGTTTATATAAATCCATCTAATATAAACACATAATGATAGTGGTCTGTCTGTTTTGGTCTAAACCCTTTCACTATCACTCTATCTATTGCCAAATAACAAACCACCACAAATTCAGTGGTTTAAAACAATAATTATGTTTTGGCAAAGCATCAAATTACCCAGGTGACTCAGCCCCTCTACAGCCAATATTTGATGGCCTGAGACTATTGGCTTTTTCCAAAACTATGGTCACCTTTGAGAGGGAAGAGATTTCAGATATTACACTGAGTACAAATAAGAAAATACAAGGAGCTAATTAGCTATGCTATACCAAATGGGCAAAAAGCAAAATTGATTTTATGCTTTTTAGATTTCCATACATAAGTACATAAGTAAGTAAATAAGTAAAGAAAGAAAGAAAGAAAGAAAATTCAGTTATTTTTCTTATGTACATATGCTTAGATTGTACAAATACTAAATCACTCCATTCTGCTCACTTCAGGATGAACTTCTTAGGAAAAGATTGATAATCAACCTTCAAATATTATGTTTATTTTTCTACTTCCATCAATTTCTTGATGTATTTAACATAAGCAGGAATGTGTTTTCAGTCAGTTGAGGAACTGAAGACTCAAGTGAAAATTCAAGAAAAGTCACACCGCCTTGAGGAACTCTTAACAAGTTACAAGTATTCCATGTTGCTTTTGGTTTCCCAGCTCTTATTTGCTTGAAGCTCTATGCAAGTTTCTTCTTTTTTTTCAAGCCACCTCTGAAATTTCAGCATGCTTTGTGATTTTAACAAAATTGGGCAAGCAATTGCATTTGCAATTATTACACCAATTTCTGGAGTGGCTAGCTAGCTGGTTGCTGAGTTCCCTCATCTTTGTCAATATTACACCCTTCCATGAAATGTTCTATGCTACTTTCACTGACTACCTTCTCATTTTTTTTTTTTTTTTTTTCTTTTCTCACAGGGGGTCAAACCTGTCATTGACTTAAAAATACTGAGTTCTTTTCACAGAATCTCACTCGATGACTGTTCACTGTGAGATTCTTCTACATTCTTCAATTCATCTTTTCTGGAGTATTTTTTTCCTTTTGAATCTTGAATTTGAAATGTTCTGTTCAGAATGTTTTTTGTGCAGTTCTTGCAATTTATTCCACATATGTGAGGGCATTCCAGAAGGACATTCTTCATGGGCATTTACATATGCTTCTGCCTCAGTTTTTGGTACATCTTGTAGGGAAATCTGAGATCTCTGTTTTCATAATGGTCCCATCTTTATCATCCTGTAAGTTAAGCCCAGAGTTCTCTAGTATGTCTTCATCTTCAGAATTCAATTCAACATCACTTTCATTCAGGCCAGGATGTAGTAGATCACTGAACATCATTTGGTTTTAAAAATATAAATTAAATCAGCCATACTCAAAAATTAAAAAAATATCTTTCTAGCTATGGTACAAATACCAATATCTGGATTCTACTTCATGACTTAAAACAACTTTTAAAAATAATATTTCCCATGGTATTACAAATAGGGGAATTATTAATATATTTCCCATTTATGCTTTTACTTATTAGTTAGCTTCGAAACTTAGGAAATTCTTTGTGATTTTAAATATTGAAGTTTACATATGTATCCTCTAAGAATTCAAGTGAAATTAATATTTGCTAGCTTTCAGTAATTAATTCATATTGGAAGTTCACTATTTGTTCCAATACCAATGCCAGCTTTGGTGTATTTTCAAATTTTCAACATATGTGTAATTGGGAGCAAAATTGGTTTATTTACATACATTACTTTTGTTGTCCTATAATATCCACAGGAAAAGTCACTTTAAATATTTCATTTAAATAAAATCAAGTGCAAACAAAGTATGGTTTTTTGGATGTATTTTGCTTACAGGTTCTTGAAATGTTTATAGAAAGCTTTTCACAAGAAAACACATGGTAAGAGAAATATAGTAGTTGCTATTGTTAATACTGGAGTTCTAAGAAGTAAATGTCCTCCGATACAGAAATTTTCCAGCTCCTTATAAATATTCATATTTCTCATCATGAATATTTATAGCGCATATTTATAACAATATTCACTGAACAGCCAAGAAAACATTCAGTTGAAAATCTCCAACTTAAACCACAGTGGAAACATCTCAATGAAATAAATATTCTGCTCCTGCAAGTGATGGGACACGTGTGTGTTTGTGTGGGGGATTAAAATTAGATTTAATTTCTTCTCAAAAAATAAAGAACACATAACTGATGCGGTAAAAGTGAGGAAATTAAAAAAGATTTCTACTAAGTATACTTTATTCTGTACTTTCTCAGTATTAGACATTGTGCTGGGCTCTGGGAATATGGAAGTGAGATATAAAAAAGTACATATGCATGTGTGTACGTATGTAAATACATAGATTACATATATATTTCTTCTATGAAAGTATATATATATATGATGAGAATGAGAATGGCACTGAAATTGTTTTTTATATTCTGATGTGTAGTTATTAAGAGAGAGAAGTGGGAAAGAGACAAACAGCATGTAAAAAATGAAGTATGAGGTTGAATTAAGGTAAATTTAGCTAATAATTCATACTAATTTTTTCATTTATTAAATTAAGAAATCATTTGAACCATATAAATATTTTGATAAGTTGTTAATTATATCTCTCACTTTCCATTTCCACTGAGATATATATTTTTAAAAAGCAGAGAAAACCTAGAGCAAGATAGAAAATGGGAAACTTAGGAAATGTGCTATTGATATGATAGGGTTTCAATGAAAGAAGCTTGATAGATAGAATGAGAATCTGTCTCACTCCTCTGTCACTTAATCTGACCCTGTCCTGCTCTCCCATCCAAAAAAACAAAAACAAAACAGCTTTTCTGGAAATAAAAATCGGGAGCTCTTCTAATACTCTCCCTGACCTCCCCAACTCAGAGGATGACATTTCACTTGGTGCCAAAGTGAATTTTTTAATAGTATTTTCATCTTTACTTTGTTAAACTGTAAAAATCTTATGATTAAGAAATTTTATAAATGTGTTTAAAACTTATTTTGAACCTGTTATTTTTGAGAAAACATTTTTATGTAACTTGCCTGTGAAGAAAGTATCTTAGATTGCTCAGATTATGTATTAGCGTTCTCAAGAGAAACAGAACCAATAGGATTTGTGTGTGTGTGTCATAATGTCATATATATATATATATATATATATGTATGTATATCTGTATATACATATATATATATATATGTATAGTCATTGTTTAAAGAGGAGGCATGAATACTGATGATTTCAGTTGAAAAGACATGCAACTGTGTTTATACATATAGACAACATAATTGATTACATAGAAAATCCTTAACAATTCATAAAAACAAAAATATAATAAAAGTTAACAATATAAATATCAATTGTTTCTGTATAATATCTGCAAACTGCTGGGCAACAAAATAATTCCATTTGAAATACTAGCAATATGCATGAGATCCTTGGGAATGAATTTAACAAAAGATGCTATTTATCTCATAACAAATATTAAAATAACAGAAGCCAAGACAAATTATATACAATATATATTTAATAAAGGTAATACATTAGTTTTCTTTAATTTGACCTACATATCCATTTAATTCAAAAATAACTCGGATGATTTTTTAAAAATAAATTGATAAACTGTTTTCATTTAATGGAAATGGTAAAGGCATAGAATAGCCAAAGAATCCTGAAATAAAAATAAATAAGTTTAGAGAACTTCTACTTCTCTGTAATTGCATAGCTAACCTGCAGGCAGGAGTGTGAGATGGCACTGTAACTTTGGGCATAGATTTGGCAGGTTCTTATAAAACATTAAACATATATCTGGCTACCTTATAACCCAGTATTCCTCCCCCTAGTTAACTCACCAAGGATATGTGCACCTATGCCCTCAGAGTGACTTGTACTCAAGTGTTTACAGCACCTTTATTATAATAGCCTCAAACTAGAGCAACTCAACTGCCTATCAATTGGGGAATGGGTGAATAGAGAGCATGTGGCCGGGAGGGGTGGTGGTGACGGTTGGTATTTATTTACTGGAAAAGGGCACAGGGACACTTTCTGGAAGGATTGGAAATGTTCTATGTATTTAATAGGGTATTGGGCACCTAGGGTTACACATCTTTAACAACTCTTTGAATAATGCACACGTTCTGTGAGTTTCACTAAAGTTTATCTTAGTAAAAATAAAATGTGTGTATGTCCATATGTTTGATGTTATGTGTTTATGTGTGTGTATGGTGTATCCAAACCTTAACAGAATAACAAACTCTTTCCAAATACATCATTTTACTACTTCCATTAATGCTTGTATGAGTAGATGCCATACACTTTTGTAATTAGGAAAAAATTATTCTGTTTTAGAAGTGTTGTGTTGTTTGTAATCTATTTCTCTGAAGTAAATACTATCTGAAAATTGTTGATACATGCTATATACAGGCAAAAAGATTTAATCTGAAGGTAAACAATAAAAAGTATAGTTAACCTTGCACGATGCAAGCTGGGTAAGTTATTATTGTTATAAAACAAGTGCTTTAAAATATATACATACTAATTTTTGTTGCATAACATTAGTCTCCTATTGCTTCTGTAATGAAATATCAACTTAGTTGCTTGAAAAAACACGGCTTTATTATCTTACATTCCTTTAAGTCCAATACATTTCACTAGGCTAAATCTAGGTGCTGGCAGAGCTGCATTCCTGCTGGAGTCTCTAGGGTAGAATCTGTTTCCTTCTCTTCTCCAGCTTTTAGAGGCCACTTCCATCCTTGGATCATGGTCCTCTCCTTCATCTTCAATGCAAATAGTAGCAGGCCATGTCCTTTCACCCTGAATACTCTCACACTGAATCTTTGTCATGTCTTCTTTCACTTGTAAGGGCCCTTATGTTGGATCCACCTAGGAAATCTAGGCTGTCTTCCTTAGAGTCCAGTCCACTAATTAACAAGCTTAATTCCTTCCTCAATTGCAAATGCTTTTGCCACCTAATGTAATCTATGCACAAATAACAAAGATTAGGACATAAACATCTTCGATGGGAGGAGTATCCTTATTCTGAACACTGCACATGCACACACATACACACACACACATACACACACACACACACACACACACATACACACATATAAAATGGGAAATATTTATAATTACTTTCTTGGCCAAACTAATTTTACAGCAGAATTAGATCCTATCTGTGAAAATGTCTTAGGTCTTATTTTTTATTCCAATATATAGTTTGGCTTTTAAATAGATACATTTTACTCTATGTACATCTTTTATATATTTGTTATATAAAAGTGTAGGACATATATTCAGATATACTTGTAAAATACATTTATGATGATCTACATAATGTTTTGTAACCTTATTTTATTATTTTAAATTAGTGAAAATATATATCCCTAGAGCCTGAATTCAGCACTGAATTTATTTAGACTTTATAGACCACTTTTTACTTTTAAGATTTTATTCATTATTTTTAGAGAGAAGGGCAAGGAGGGATGCAGAAATGGAGAGAAACATCAATGTGTGGTTGTCTTTCACCTGCCTCCAGCTGGGGACCTGGCTGGAGACCTGGCTGGAGACCTGGCTTGCAACTTGGGTATGTGCACTGACTGGGAATCAAACCAGTGACCCTTGGGTTCACAGGCCAGTGCCAATCCACTGAGCCACACCAGCCAGGGCTAGACTACCTTTTAAAATAAACTTTCATTCTGAATTGCTAGACATAAATTGTTAGAAGGCACAAAATATAAGTAATTTTTAATGAAATTGACATTTTCTTTGACAAACATGATTCATGATATATACACAGTATGTACTATTCTGTTATCTGAATGTTTAATAATATTTCAAAATACAAGCTGAACTTGATATACTAAATGAATATTATCACAAGATGATGATTATAATATGATATTTTATTAGAGAGAGTACTTCAAAACAGTAATTTAAAGTATATTGGAGAAAATCTGAATAAATCTTTAGTTGTTATTAAATTAAAAATAAATTTTACTTTCAGAAATATATTAACAAATTGGAATAGTATAATTTTATTGAGCATAAGCCTTGAGAAATACATTTAGAGCAAGCTGAATTATATAACAGGGTTGCAATGAACAACTATTATTTTATTCCCTTTTCTTCTCTCAGTTCAAGTGAGTGTAATCCTGACATGGAGTTTATTCTTGATGGATGAAATGAGACAGTAAGAGGGGGAATGAGCGAATAATGCTAAAGTCAGTATTGCATCAGAAACATACTGAGATTTTAAGGGAAATCAAGAAATGTGCTTCAATCATTAGAGTTTGTCACTACTGAGATTTGTTGGTTGATGAGCTGTCAGTGAACCACGAGAAAGATTTTATAAGAAACAAGTAGGCTTGCAGAAAAAGCAGCTAAATAACCAAAGGACTCTGCATAAACAGAATTTATAAAGTAAATGTGGCAATAAAGTTTGTAGATCAGGAAGGATAGAATTTAACTTAATTAAAAAAAAAAGAGAGCCTTTGTATTTCCCCCTAATATATTAAGTTCCTTATAATGACATTTAAATATACAATTCTCAGCCTTTTCTCTAAGTAAGGAGGCATGCATATGCAAAACAATATACTATAGCATGTAATTATACCCTTAAATCAATCTCTTTTAACATCATTAGTATAAATATTTTCCATGGTCAATTTAAATCAAGTGTCTGTTATCCATAGGTCATGAATAATAGAAAGTCACACACTTTCCATGATTTTAACTCTATTAAAAATTCTGAATAACATATTTAATTAAACTGTTATTATAGAGGTTATACATAGCTTTGGTTAGATAGCATTCTTTTAACTTGTGACTGGAGATATATTAACTTCCTCCTATATTTCTATATTCAGCTTCCAGTTTCAGTGTTCTCATATTTTTAGTGAATCAAAGTTTATTTTTAGCCTCTATGTATGATTTTGAGCATTATCTTTGGCAAGGTGTATGAAAAAATGCTGCAATGTAAAAAAAATGAGGATATATTCACTCTGCAAAAGTGAAATAAGTTGAAATATCACTTTGGCTACTCCCCTAATGCTGCTCATACAAAATCAATAACAATTAAAGCTCTTAAAATTTTAAAGTTGATCTTAATCACATTGCAAATTCGAAGTCATGGTTACACAGACTAACAAATCTCAAAAGATTGATTTATGTTTGTTTATTTTTAATTTATTTTTAAGCATTTTATTATTTCCAGAGAGAGAGAGGAAGGGAGAGAGGCAGAGAGGGAAGAAACATCAATATATGGTTGCCTTTCACCTGCCTCCAACTACGGACCTGGCTGGAGACCTGGCTTGCAATCTGGTTATATGCCCTGACTGGGAATCAAACCAGTTCACAGGCTGGCACCTTATCCACTGTGCCACCAGCCAGGGCCAGATTGTTTTACATTTAAAAGAAATAACCCAAATAGAGTAACTAATCATGTGCATTACATTTCATGGGTGCTCAATAGCTATTAATCCTCTCCCCTTTCCATTTTCAGTTGGCAACAGTATATTGAGTAACTGCTGTATACGTGGTAATATGTAAGAATCAGAAAAGTAGCTCAAACACAATTGAGACTGACACATGGAAAGTAAACTGTTAGGAAAGTGGGCTGATGGGAAATAAAATATGTAGACTTATTGTGGCACTTTAGAATTTCTACTGAATGCTAAATTCTAGGACATTCAAACTAGACCATTAAACGGTATTTGGGGTGGTTATAAAATTTTACTGTGGAAAGTACTTCATGACTTTTTGCATTTTTATGCCTTATTCCCCTTCTCAAAGCATTAAGGAAAAATAATTGAAGCCAATAAATGATGGGCAGTGGAAAATCCTGCTCTTGCTTTTTTACCCTTTCTCATCCCCAACACAAATACTATGGCCAACGGGAAATAATGACAAATTCACATTCCTCTTTAATATTCTTGGGCATATAGGTTGCATTTCCCAGTCTCCCTTGCAGGTATGTGTTGCTAGGTTCCTGAATTCTAGCCAGTGATAATGTGCTATAGAATTGATGTTTATATCCTTCAAAATTCATATGTTGACACTTAATCCTCAAAGAGATGGTGTCTGGGGCCTTTGGGAGATGGTTATGTCATAATTGTGGAATCCTCATAAATATTAGCACCCTTATGAAAAAGAGCCCTCCAGCCTATTCTGGCATGTGAGAACAGTGCAAAGATATCCATCTATGAAGCAGGAAGTGGGCTCTTACTAGACACTGAAACTGCAGGTGCCTTGGACTTTCCAATTCTCCTAGAATTTGAAGAAATAAAGATTTGTTCTCATAAGCTATTCTATCATATGACTCCAATGGATAAAGACAGTATGTTAATAGACGGTGTGTGCTTTTTTCAGATATGGGCCATACAAACCTCTTGTGATTTTTAAAATGGATACTACTGCTGCAAAGCTTAACAACTTGAAATAACCACTTTATTTTTCTCAGATTTTTGACAGCCAGAAATTCAAGAAGATATTACTTTGGCTATTCTTGAGTAAAGTCTTTCATAAAATTCCTGTCTCTTGAAGTTCCCCCTGGACTGGAGATCTGAGGTCATTTGCATGGCTAGGTGTTGATGCTGGCTGTCACCTAGAAGTTCAACTGAGAATTGGACTCTCAGTAAGATAAAAGAGGCTGGCTGGAGAGTTTAAATGGTAGTTATTCTCTCCATGTGTAAGTGTCTCAGAAAAACCAGGAGGGAGCAGAATCTCCTCTTCCAAATGAGCCTCAGAAGTTATATCGCATTATTTGCACTACACTGGATTTGATTGAATTCCACCCAGATTTATGGGGCTGTAACTGAAAGTGGATCTGGCTGCCTGATGCTAGGAAAGCTAATACTCAAGAGGCAGGTGCGGATGTAAAAGAAAGTGATTTATTTTCAGGTGCCAGCCAACCTGGAAGATTGGGGACTTACGTCACAAAGCCCATCTCTACATCTCAGTGGAGGCAGAGGTTTTTATAAAGAGGGAGAGGGGAATAAAACAAAGAGGCCAAGGGATGGAGTTGAAAAGCTCTCTACGTGCAGATGAGCACAGTGCATTCTGATAAGGGCAGTGATAGTCCGGTGTGTATTATCCAGGTTTCGTCATCCTGGCTGCATGTCATCTGGACCTTAAGTCCTTCTGACTTGACCGCTGAAGGCCAGCAAGTATCCTGGAGCTGGGATGCCTAGAAGTTGGAGTCTGTATGTTGAAGTTGGTTTCTAGGATTCTTTTTTTTTTAAGATTTTATTTATTATTTTTAGAAAGAGGAGAAGGGAGAGAAGCAGAGAGGGAGAGAGACATCAATGTATGGTTGCCTTTCACCTGCCTCCAGCTAAGTTTCTAAGATTTGTATACAAACACGTTGTTCATTTACAAGCTATATATTAGTCAGTACTTAGAGAAACTGTCCAAAGTGCGATGGGCTACAATTTTCCCCTGTTAGAGTCTTCTACTGTTACAGTGTAGGGCCATAAACCTCACTTTTGACAGAAGGATCAAATAATTTGGGGACCATTAAAAAATACCTCACACTTCTTTTTTCTCTTCCTTGAATCACCTGCATATTGGTGTCCAGGTTAACATTGGTAATCAAAAGTAGAATTTGGAAGAGATTTTCTTAGTTAGTTTCTTGAAAAAATCTACATGGAAGAGGTACTCACTCATTTGCATACTTTAAGAAAGGCATCGATTACTATTATCTGTAAGCTAGTGCACATTTATGTTTTATTTGCTATGTTAGTCTTTCTGACCCACACGCACACATACACACACATACACATGCACACACTGTTTTCTTCTGAAGAAACTCTAATAACAAATTTTGGTTTTGTAAACAACACACATATTCTGTGAAATCCAGATTTGGAGGATGTAACATTTAAAATGTATTTAAGAAAATATTACAGCTTTTTGTTAAATTTTAGAAAAATTAAAATAATTGTAACATTAATTGTTATAATATTGATAATTGATGATAATTAACAATTGAATTCTAAGTTTTATTTACTTGACTATTTTTCCATTTATGTAGTAACCATTGTTTTGTTGTTTGTTGCAAGATGTAATGGTAAACACACTGATTAACTGACTTAGGAAATATAATACTTATCTAGTAGTATGACATAAAATTAATTTTTATTCATAATATACATTTTCATTAGGTTGTCTAGTCCTTTTACTTTGTATTGAAAATTTTGTTCACATTAAGATGCTCAAATTCAGATATCTCTAATTTTGCTTTTTAAAGTACAATTATTTAAAGATATTTGCCTTACTCAAAGAGAAATGATCAATTAACTCTCATTTGAGTGGCTTAAGAAAATTGTTTAGTCTCTATGTATCTTGAAATTATTAGGCTAGCCCTAGCTTCTCAGTCAGTTAGAGTATCATCCTATATGCCAAGGTTGCAGGTTCGATCCCTGGTAAGGCCACATTCAAAGAACAATGAATGAATGCATAAATAAGTGGACCAACAAATTGATGGCTTTCTTTCTCTCCCTCTCTCCCTCCCTCCCTTTCTCTTAAAAGTTAAGAAGTTAAAATACAAAAAGAATTGTAAAGTTAGTATAATTTCCTCCTATAATTTTTGTGAGGATTGAGATCATAGTGCAAAACATTATGTCTAGCACATAGTCAGAATCAATAATTATCAGTTGTTTCTTGGTTGTAGTTCATCGCCATTTACTATATTCTGAGAACCTGCATTATTCCAAGCTCCAGAGCCTATCTCATATACATAGTATATTTTAATTCACATAATAACTTACCTGTTAAAAAACCATTTAACTTATCACTAAGAAATAAATAAACTGAAATTCAGGGAATTTAAATCTTTCAAAATCAATAGATGCATGCTTGAAATATAATTTTCTCTACAAAACCGTGTTCATGTGCACATACTAGATTTGCTTCCATTTTATCAGTCAAAAGCATATTTCTTCTCAAGATCTCTGAGAAAAAGAACTCATCCACTAATCACATAGCAAAATTATTTTTTATTTATGAAGTGTTCACATACTAATTTGATATTGGATACTCATATAATTCTAGTTACCTATGAGTGTGTGTTTTGTACTAGTTTATAGTTTTGCTGAGGTCAGGAACTGTGCTTTTTTTTTATTATTTTGGTTACAATTACTCCTACTCATATATTTCATATAGTAAGTGATCACTAAATATTTATTACTTAGATTTCTGAACTTTGAACAGTTTCTGAAAGAGGAGAGTGTTGGAAACAATTAATGCTCTGAAAGTTCTAAGCTAATGGAAAGAACACTAAATTAATGACTTCTCTATCTTATTAGACAAATTTGCAGTGATTATCTCTGTAGTGACCGCCTGCATGAAAATTTGGATAATTTTTTAATAAAACCTTAACTTAAATTAGCTAATTATAATAATTAAATCCTTAATTGTTTGCTATTTAACATTGACAACATTTTCTTATGTGTTATGGGTAAATGAAATGTTTGCAAATAAACGTAACCAGAGAGACTGGTCAGCTGAATATACCCACAAGCGTGTATCAGCAAAGCATTATCATGGAGCACATGGTGTCTCCTAGGGGCCTAGTTAGGATTCTGAATTATAACCAACTTAGCACTGGGTGCTGCCAGGGAAATCAAATATACTAGTTCCTCCTTGACTGCCCACTTTTCCCTTTCTTCCATATTTGGTCCCTCACCTACCGACTCAGTTGGTTAAGCTAGTCCTAGGATATGGCTCAGCTAGTGAATCTATTGGAGGCTAATATTGTGTTTATGGGAAGTTATTTTCTCTCATGTCTTTCCTGCATAAGTGAATGTTCTAAGACTGAAAACTGAACAGGTCAGTCTTTATCTTCTCACTTATCTTCCTAACTTCCTTATTATCCTGTCCTGCTGAAAAGAAAAGCCTCTGTTTCTGAAGGTTTTGGTTGTCTATGGGGGAAATAGAATGAATTAACTAAAAGACTGTAAGGGATGACTCACTTGGTTCAACTATAATTGCCTCATGATCATCATTTTATATTTCAAATAGAAGTTAACAGTGGAAATAGGTGACTAATAGGTCAGCATAAACCTACAGTCAATTAAAAAATACCTAAAGTGATGAATAAGGCATCAAGGTTATTCTAAATAAAAATGAAGCTGAATAGACTTTCAACTGAGGGTAAGGAAGTTGCTCTCTTTATTGAATAAAACAAGATTTATAGTAGTGATTCATACACACTATTCTAGTAAACTGATTCAATGTGAAATTGTAGCATATGTGTTAACCAGCACCCATCTCAAGCTATATTTTTAAAGTATTTATATTATTTTTTACATTGTTTTCTATTTTATTAATATACATGTAAACAAGCAAGTTCTCTTTTTGCTCTCTGGTTCATCCCCCTGAGTAGATTGTATCATTAAAACATCTATTTTTATATGATTCATATTATAAGCTTTAGTCTGCTTATTAAATTATGAGTATACTCAAGAATAAAATTTCTCCTAGGAAAAGTATAAAATTTATAAAAACTCCTTTGTATGAAGAGTAAATAAGTCACATCAGAGCTTTCCTTGACATATTGGCAGATAGAGGAAAGATTTTAGGGAAAGTATAAAAAGGGTTTAGGAAAAGTAGAAGGAGAGTACTAACTTCTCACATGTGTAGAGCAAATACAGCTACTAGAAAGTGTCAGCTTCAAGTATCACAGCTAGAATAACTACCTTTCTGTCAAACCTTTAATTACATTAAAGGTTTGTCTTTTCTATTGGAGGTTGTTCTTCCCAAAATAAAATTTGAAAGCAGTGTGCTATCTTGCTTTAAATTGTAATCATCTGGGAGTATTACCATTATTTTGAAATCAGAAAACTGACATAAGGAAAATGATTATCAGAATACTTGTAATATATATTAGAAGGATGGAAAAAAGAAGTTCCTTTAACCATCATTTGGGACCACAGAGATTATTGTTACCAATAGAACTGTTCCTAGAAAATGGAGAGTTTCATCAATATCATGATACTGCTGCTTGGAGCCCTGCACTGCTGGGCACTGGGTGGTAACCCAGGAAGGAAAAGAGAGGGCCTAACAATGACTTTGTCATTTGGGTTAAAAAAAAAGAATCTCTTTAAAAAAGGTATTTTTCTCATCACTTTATATTTGTATCTATTATTTCATTAAATTATTTATTTATTCTTTTTAAAATGAATTTTTAAAAAGACTTTATTATTTTCAGAGAGAAGGGCAGGGAGGGAGGAAGAAAGGAAGAGAAACATCAATATATGGGTGCCTTTCACCTGCCTCCAGCTACAGACCTGGCTGGAGACCTGGCTGCGAATGGAACCAGTGACTGACTAGCTGGTGCTTATTTCCTGAGCCACCAGCCAGGGCTCATTAAATGATTTAAAAGAAACATAAACACATATTATTGAGAAAAACTTAAAGACAATGAGGGGAGGCAAAGATGAGAATGAACTCCTTTCTGGCTTTTAGGAAATATTTTCTAAATTAGGGGCTGTGACAAACAAATAGTTTTTAACGTATACTATCACTTTGCTCTAGGTTTTCAATTAATAAAATATTTAAATCACTCCAAAGGTGTTAACTACATTTAAAACTACATTTTCTCATTTAGCAGTTATGACTGCTACAACTTAGAAGTTTAGAAAAATAGAATTAACAAAGAACTTACTGTGTACCGAGAGTGAATATTAAGCAATGAACACATCAAAGTTTCCAAAGTCATAACATTCATATTCTAGTGGGAAAAAAACACAATACATAGTGAAATAAATATATAACAACATTGTCCATAGTAAATATTAGAGAGTAATGTGAAGTGAGGTAAAGGATGATGAGTAACACACAGAGGGTAATTATTTTAGGTAATGGTGTCATCAGAAGACCACTGAGTGGAGAAAGTATTTGAGTAAAATGCTGAGTGAAACGGAGAAGCCGATCAAATGCATTTTAGAGGGAAAATAGTTTAATACATGGAGAAGGGTATATGAACTACTTACTCCTGGACAGAAATCTGTGACTACAGAATATGAGTTTTAATTTGGTAATAAAAAGAAATCATATCAGTGACTAAAAATATAAGATATAAAAAGAAAAATGTCAAGAAGAACATAGTTTTAAGAAATGCAATTCATTAAAACACCATCTTGTGTTATGAGATTTTCTCTAATAGCCATCAAAACGTTGGCAATTATTCAAAATAAAAATCAAAGAATACTATCTTTAAAAAGTCACATGAGCTTTCCAGAATAAATATAAAATACTGCTTTTCAATATGAAGTTGATTAACTTTGCTGTAAATTGTTTAACCATAGTATCATTATTCAAGTGTGATATGGAAATGAGTTATAATCACATTTTCATGATAAGTGTTTGAAACTAGATATGAAAAATATGTTTGGAGTGAAAAATACATAGAGGTAATGGAATATTTATGAAATAAGAAAAGATAAAAACTTCTATGTTCATGAAGTATGTGATGAATGACTATTACATGTATGTTCCACCAAATACCTCACTACAGAGTTGGAAGAAATTACTAATGATCAGATTATATAAACCAATTCTTGACACTGACAATAATGTACCCAGTTAATTAATTCTGTTCACCATTGAAAACTCATGCTATATGACATTGAATTTCTTATTCAGATAATTTTTGACCCATGATTTTCTCTCTCTCTCACACACTTTTCCCCTCCCTCCCTTTCTTCTTTCCCACCTTCTCTTCCATTCTCTCTCCCTCCTTAAACCCTGCTCTCATCACACGTTCAGCTCATAGACTGCAGGTGGTTGGAGTTGAATGGTTATATGGGCTAAGTCAATACAATGATTCTGATGCAATGAAGTAATTCTCCCCAACAAAGTGATGACAGGATGAATATTATGCTGGGAAAAACTATTGATGTTTCATAGTCTGTCCCTTGACTACCCTATATACATATTTGCAATCTTCAATGTGAATGAATGGTATGGTGCTATGATGTGATGTAAGTAGAATATATGCTCACTAATTGGTACTTAAAGAAGTACTGTATTTCAAGTCCTCAATAATTACACATAACCATCCCCTAAAGAGTGGATAAAAGCAGAGTAGCGTAAAAGAACAGATAGGAACAGTAGAAGCTTACTGAAATATTTAATCATGATTATCTATATGTATTTGTGAAAATAATTATCATCTTCTATTCAAAAGTTAGAGAGAACCCTAAAATAGTTTTATAAATCTCAAAATCAAGTGCAATAAATATTCTATATGATACTTGAAGATAGACTGACACTTAGAATGTGGCTTCTGTGGAAATGCTCTTACCAGATATTTTAAAAATCTAAGAATTCTGTATATATACATGGTTAGCAATTACTGCCTATTTTACTCACCCTTCATCTCTTTAAAGATTAACAAAAGCTATTCACTGGTTTTGCTAATACAGGAAAGCAATTAATTGTGTTTTCCCAGAATTTCCTAAATGTATTTGACCATAGAAACTATTTTCTTTTTCTGGTATTCCAATCCAGTGCGACAATATTTCTTGATGTACAGTTTGGGAAGGATTATTCCACACTCTTTTGCTTTAATAGAGAACATCTGTGTCATTTGAGTTATTAGTAGTGAAATTGGAATTTTGAAAGTGAAAACATTGTGCCAACTGAATTTGGCAGCTTGGGGAATGATGACTTTTGATGCTCAGAGCTGAGGTTCCTCTTGGTGAAATCCTATTTAATCATAATCTCTTAAAACTTCAAAAACATCTGGGAGAGCCAGCAAAAGGCAACAGGGATTCCAGAATGAATGCTTTCATTTCTGGAGTCCCATTGGATCCTGCAAACTTGAACCATATTTTTTATGTCTAGATTTCCTGGCTCCTTAGACACATGCACATTTGTAAAATCTGATCTTATAAAATTATTTTTTTTAATCTAGCACTAGTTTCAGATACCAATTTTATGTTTCTTTGCTATATTAAAAGTGAGCACCAGAGGACATTTTTTTCTGAAGCCATTGACTAGGAGTACAGGTCAGAAAGATTGATAAAATACATTTCAAATGTGAAATTATATTTTGGTATTTTATTCATGTGGTTTTTGTTTTCTTTCTTTAGCTCTGTAGTTGTGTTTTACCCAGATGGTAAGATATAAACATTGGATGATGGCTTGGCTGGTGTGACACTTATAGGGACTTTCAAGGGTATTTCTTCACCTCAGCTGAGAAACTATAATATTCCAGTGAATATTTCAGGAAACTTGGTCTTTGACTCCATATCAATTGCATGAAAATATTTATTTACTTCTTTGAAATACAGTGTGAAAATGAGAAATATTTCCTCATAAATTATTATAGTACATTATGTATATAATTGCATTAGAAACACATTTTTTTAAAAAAAAAGATTTTAGTCATTATTTTTAGAGAGAAGGGCAGGGAGGGGGGAAGATAGGGAGAGAAACATCAATGTATAGTTGAGCTACTAGCCAGGGCTAGAAATACATGTTCTTGAAAAGAATATAGAGGCAACCTACTGAATGGAAAAATATATTTGTGAGTTTTACACTTGATAAAAGGTCAGTATCCAAAATACACAAAGAACTTACATAATAAAATATAATATCATTTAAAACCCCAATTAAAAATGGGTAGAGTACTAAAAACAAGTTTTCCAAAAAATACATACAAATGGCTAACAGGCATATAAAAGGATGCTCAACATCACTAATCAAGGAAACATAAAATAAAACCACAGTAAGAGATCACCTGACAAAGACAGAAATTACAAATGTTGTTAAGGATGTGCAGAAATGGAAGCTTGTGTCTGCTGTTGGTGGAAATATAAAATGGTGCAGCCACTGTGGAAAATAGTGCAGAGGTCCCTTGAAAAGTTTTAAAAATAGAATTACCACATGATCCAATTCAATTCTGAGTATTAACCCAAAGATAACAAAAACACTAACTTGGAGAGATATATGCACCCATTTGTCCATTGTAGCATTGTTTACAATAGCTATGACATGAAAATAACCACTATCCATAAATAGATAAATGGATAAAGAGGATATTGTACACATAAACAATAAAATATGTATGACTAAGCTATAAAAATAATAAACTATTTTCATTTGCAACAACATGGGTGAAACGAGTGAATTTTGCAAAGTGAAATGTCAGAGAAAGACAAATATTGTAAGATTTTACTTAAATGTGGAATTAAAAATAAAAGAAAAAAGAATAGACAACAAGAAACAAATTAGCTCTGGCTGGTGGCACAGTGGATAAGGCACTGGCCTGTGAACCCAAAGGTCGCTGGTTTGATTCCCAGCCAGGGAAACATAACCAGATTGTAAACCAGGTCTCTAGCCCAGGTCTGTAGCTAGAGGCAGGTGAAAGGCAACCATACATTGATGTCTCTCTCCCTCTCTGCCTCTCTCCCTTTCTCTCTCTCTGAAAAATAATAAAAATCTTAAAAAAAAAAAAAAAAGAAAGAAAGAAAGAGAAACAAACTAGCAGTTATCTGAGAAGGAAGGAGTTGAGGATTGGGCAAAATAGGTAAAGGGGATTAGAGGTACAAACTGTCAGTTATGAAAAACATATCATAGGGATATAATGTACAGCACAGAAAATACTTTAGTCAGTAATATTGTTGTACTTTTGTATTTTGACAAGTGATAACTAGACATGTGGATAATTTTATACTGTATGATTGGTATCAAATCACTATGATGTGCACCTGAAATTAATTGGGTATTATATACCAATTATACATAATAAAAATGAGCAAATAAATAAACTAAAAGGTCTTTGGAGATGGTTATTTAAGGTCACCAGAAAAGTTTGTTAAAGTAATAGCTCTTAATTAGCTTTATTAAGAGCAATGGCTTTGGTGTCACTTGGGACAATTTACTTCATCCCTTTGACCATCTGCTTAAATATCAATAAAATGGAGGCAATAAAAAAGCATACTGAATTGTATTGTTACAATAAATGGCATACTGTAGAGAAAGAACTACCCAAGATTTGTATTAGTTTATACTTATCTTTCTCTTTAGCTCCCTCTTCTCCTATTAAAACTTACAAAGCTGAACTTTTAAATGTCTTCCAAAGTTGATTATATATCGAAGTTATCATAAAGAATTATTTAGCCCTGGCTGGTGGCTCAATGGATAGGTGCTGGCCTGTGAACCCAAAGGTCGCTGGTTCAATTCCCAATTGGCACATAACCGTTGAAAGCCAGGTCTCCAGCCAGGTCTGTAGTTGGAGGCAGGTGAAAGGCAACTATACATTAATGCTTCTCTCTCTCTCTGCCCCACTCCCTTACCCTCTCTCTAAAAATAATAAATAAAATCTTAAAGAATTGTTTAAAAAAATTAAAAGCAAAAGCTAAACCAAACAAAACCAGATTCTTGAGATCTACCTGTATTCTTGAAGTCAAATATTGAATTAGGGTTCATTGCCTTTGGGTTTATATCATACTTTTTGGATGAATCTTATGAAATAACTTGAAGTTGGGTTTACATTGTGAATATGTTTTATCACCAAGTTATCCTCTTATTTATACTCAGATAAATATATCAAGTTAATTTCCTTATCATTAAGGCTGGCCAGTAGTTACTGTTTTTAGATTACTTAGTTTCTCTGATTTTTCACTTTAAAAAATTTCATAAAAATTACACTTTTATAAATTTTAAAATACTTGTTACAGAGAGTAGACTAATATCTTTAACCTATTTTATTCAATAGATTTCACCCTGATCAATATGAATATGCAATTTCCCATGCTTTAGGCCAACTCTTCTTATCTTCAAATATTTATAACTTCCTGAGAATATTCACTACTCAGAAGTCTTCTTAACACTATTTCTCACTAGTCTTAGAGATG
The DNA here is from genome assembly GCA_004026585.1 of Noctilio leporinus. Taxonomy (NCBI): domain Eukaryota; kingdom Metazoa; phylum Chordata; class Mammalia; order Chiroptera; family Noctilionidae; genus Noctilio; species Noctilio leporinus. Next base: position 73,521 of record PVIW01000813.1, read on the forward strand.
GACTTGGCTTTTATAACAAAAAAAAGTTTCACTTCTAGAACAGGGGTTATTTCAGTCATACTCTCAAACTATACATACCTTCTTTCTCTTTTTAACCCATTAAACATATTTCTGCTTTAAAAATATGACTGAAGAATGTTTTATTGTGAGGTATGGCCTACAGTATGAGATTTCTTTAAATTAGAAATGACTTAGAGTTTTCTGTTTGAACATGATGAAGAACATAAATGATTTAATACTGTTGGTAGTATTAATGTTAAAATAAAGGTCCAGGTGTCATATGTTATTGAGTAATAATCTATGCTAATTTTATCTTTATAATTGATTAGTAGACATCTATCAAACAGGGGAAATAATAGTATTATGACTTGGAACGCACAACATAAACAGCGAAGATAGAAGTTTTAAGTGAGATCTAAAGAGAAATTTCTCAGAGAAGACCTCATATGTCAGATATGAGAAAGCATGATGTTTTTCAGATATTGCCTTTTTTTCCCCCTGGAATATGGTCATTGACATCTTGCTGACAAGAGAGCAGAGGGGATACATGAGATGGAGGCACATCCAAATTCTGTTTGTACAGTCAATTAAATAATCCTAATCTAAGAATTATAGCAAAATATGAGGTATTATCTGTAGAGATTTTACTAAGGTTAGTTAAGTTATCTGCCTCAGCAAGGCAGGACATAGTGCTGTGAGCCCTTGGCTCTTAATTTACCATGATGTAGAATGATGGCATTGATGGAGACTTAGGTAAAACTGAAGAACTTTATAGCAGCACCCGTCAACACAATCATGTTTTTCTCCCACGATGCTAAGTACCTGCAATGGTAAAGATGACCAGTGGCTTTCAGAGTGATCCAGGTCCTAATTCCTGGAACCTTGTAGGAAAAGGACTATTAAAAGTAATTAAGTCAAGGGTCTTGCATAGTGAGATCATCCTGGATTATCTAGGTGAGCCATATATATAATCAATAATATTTCTGTAAGAGAGAGTTTTCATTACCAAGAAAGAAGGCAAAGTATAACTACAGCAGGATACTGTGCTGCTGTCTTTGAAAATGGTGATAGAGGCCATGAGCCAAGGAATAGCGGGAAGGTTGCTCCCAAAAGGGAAATGAGAAAAGTTATATATATATAATATATATATTATATATATTATAATATATATATATGAAATATATATATGAAAAGTTATATATATAATATATATATATAAATTTATTGTTAATTTACCAATTAAATTTATTGTGTGAGTGTTCTCTTTTCTTCTTCTTCTTTTCTCTTCCTTTCCTCTCCCCTTTCCTCTCCCTCTCCTCCTTCTTTAAGACAATAATACCAGGGGGAAATTGGCATCAGTTTTCCTAAACTGTCCTAACATATAAAAAGAGGATTTAGAGGAGACTATGAAGATTTACAAGACTAGCAAGATTTATAGAAGACCAGCAGGAAGTAAATAGTACTAAAATAAGCCCTTTAATAAAAGAGCCTTCTTGTTCCTTCTGGCCTTTTGAATCCAATTTTTTTGTGACTTATTCTAGTGATTACTAGTAAGTTATTGTACTCTAGTTCATACAATTGAATTGTCCTGGGTCAAGAAGAACTCCAACATAATACAGAAAGTTCTGTGCCATTGTCTCATGAAAAGGTAATTTCACATTATGTGTTTTAAAGTTTTTAGGTAGCTATTTCTGGTCCTAAAATATCTACATATTCCAGTTCTCTACAGAAGATGCCATGTTGCCTATAACTGTTTTTGGGTTATTTATAAGACTATCAGTAAGAAAGAACAGGAAGATTTAGTAATATAATTCCTTGAAAAATGTCAGATTAACTGATTTTTTTAAACAAATGAGGCTTACATTTTTATTTTCACAACAGAGGGAAATAGACTACTTTAATTTTACCTACTCTTAGGTTATCTTTCATATAAGTTGAGGATGAAATCATTCAGCACATGAAATTAACACATTTCACAGTAAATTATTATTATTTTTAAAAAATATATTCCCCCCCCGAAAAAAAAAAAAAAAAAGATTATTCCCAAAGAGAGAGGAAGGGAGAGAGGCAGAGAGGGAGAGAAATATCAATGTATGGTGGCCTTTCACCTGCCTCCAGCCACTGAAATTATTTTATAATGAATTGGGTGGTTTACCAAATGAATCTTTGGGTTTACCAAAGAGACTATGCTCCAAAGAAAATGTATATTTTTAATGAAAATATCTTTAATTTTATTACAAAAATAACACATTTTGTTGCAAACTTTCTAAAGAAATAAGAATGTAGACCATTGAAAGTAATAGTTAATAGTTCTTTAGATTGTAACTGATACTGATAGTAATAATTTTTTAATAACTTTCACTTTCTTTCAACATTAACTGATCTTACTATACACTCTGTCTTAAAACCTGAATTTTTAATTTACTGGTACAAATGCTTCATGACTTTTTAATATTTCATACTATACATAACCATCATTTTAAACATTTCTATTGATAAACGATAAAGTTCACTTAGTGTTTTTCTAACACCATGTTACTTATTTTTTCCCCTCTTGCTCAAGTTAAATACTGAGAATGGAAGTTTTCTTGAAACAAAGCAAAATAATATCACACTGTACTCTTGTTGCACTGTACATTTTTGTGTGGAACTTGTAGATATTTTTCACTGAATTTTTCCCACTCTAAAAGAAAGTAATGAAGAACACTTGATTTTATTAACATATTATTAACACTGCATTCAAAAACTTCAATCGATTTGATTGGTAAATTGAACAAAATTTTAAACATTTTTAATGAAGCTTTTTTTCCCTTATAGTATACTTATGATTCAATTTTTAAGCTTTTTGTTTTTGGTTCACTTAAACATTAAATCATATTCATATACATCAGTGTGGAGATATACCTGTTGGATTGGTCATAAATGAAGTTACAGACATTTTTTTTTTTAAAGAATTTTTTATTTACTATTTTTAGAGAGAGGGAAGGAAGAGAGGCAGAGAGGCAAAGAGGGAGAGAGACATCCATATGTAGTTGCCTTTCACCTGCCTCCAGCTACAGACCTGGCTGGAGACCTGGCTTGCAACCTGGTTATGTGCCCTGGCTGGGAATCAAACCAGCATCCTTTGGGTTTGCAGGCCGGTGCCTTATCCACTGAGCCACCAGCCAGGGCCAAGTTACAGACATTTTTAACAAAGTTCAAATTTTCCTCTCCTCTGATGTACAATTGAGACCATAAGAACATATTGATTAAAAACTTCTTTATTTACATTTGTATTTTTAACTTTGTTTGAATGTCATATTTTTCCTTAAAGAAAAGGAGAATCATTTTGGTGCATTTATACACTTACCCCTCTTCAATTCTTTGCTGTCTTTTCCTGTTTTCTGACAAGTTTTCATTGCACAAAACCTGTCACATAGATTCCAAAAGGGCAGGCAGCCTGCTGACATTTCATCAATGTATCATACACCTTGTTTTATTAAGGTTTTCTACATCATTTCTTTGCTTATTACTGATAGATGAAACACAAATAAAAATGTTAGATGCCTTTGGGATAATGAGGAGGGACAAATATCAGTAGAAGTGATCAAAATTTTAAAATCTCATATATTGTGTATAATATAAATTTGGCATCTTAGTTTGTGAAAATCTTGACTTTTCTGTTATAGCTATTATCTAGGCTTAGGAATTGCTGTTACATCTTGATAAAAAATACCAGCTACAGTAGGCTTAGATCTAGAGAGTCAAGGCCTGAGGGACTTTGAGGGCAAAGTTATTGCCTTTCTTTAGTGGCCAAATGAAGCCTACCTATTGAGGGAAGTTGAGGGAAGTAAATGAGCTTTCTGGACCAAGAGACTCCAAGGGAAGTACTAAGTTCCTAAGTGAAACAGGAGCTCACCTACCACTCTCCTAGCAAAGTTGAGTCTTTAATGTTTGATTCTTCACTCACAACTTCAGCTTGCTGATCCTGTCTTTTCCAATTCAGGTATTTATATTAAAGAAAGCCTCCACTAACATCATTCCTAAAAAGGAGATAAGCTTTTTTTTTTTTCTTTTTTCATTCCATAGTATCCAACCTAATCCTCCTCTTATGTGGTGTCCTGCCAGTACCCCAGGCCACAAGTCTTGCATGTACTTGCCCTTGGCAATGGTCACTAAAAGAAAGGCTGATGGTTTGCATTGGTTTGGATATTATGAGGAAAGTGAACCAAAATAAGGAAGAAGGATAGAAATAAAACTTTGTTGAGATCCAGATTTCTAGGCAACCAGATAAATTAACCAAGAAATTAAAATGTTAGTCAAAGTTATTACATAGCCCTTTTAAATGTACAAAATATGTAATAACAAATATTAAAAATGTGTTACGATCTGGATTTGATCTTCTGTTTTAAGTATATTTATTTAATATTCACAGTAACATTAAGTAGCATCTTATTATCTTTCCATATTGTTTTTGTCTGTAAGAAAAAAATAAAATATTTAAGAATGCAGAAACATAATGCAATAGGTTAATAGCACAGAATCTAAAGTCAAAGTGTCCAGATTTAAACACCAGCATTACTTTGTGTTAGCTCTTTAAATTTGGCAAGTTACCTAAACCTTCTGTGCTTAATTTCCTTAGCCATAAAAGGGGGGCACAGTAATGTCTCACACACAGGGGTGTTATAAGTATTACTGAGTTAATATGAATATACAATTTAGAATACTGTATGGTACCCAGTAAGCACAATCTAAATATTAGCTACTATGATATTTATTGTTGGAGATTTAGAGTATTGGAGTTGGCATAAACACATAGGTAGTTTAAATACTGAGGTCATAACAATATTATACTAAAATCTCCTACCCTCATAATAAAACTTTCTCACACACACACATGTATGTGCATGCCTATACACACTTTTTTAATTGCTTGTCCTGGCTTAGGAAATGAAGATGACAAGCTTTCTGGGTTCATAGACTGCTTTTCCTGTTATAAATCTCTGATGCCTTTTAGGGTACCTGTTGTATACAACCATTCACTATTTTTATTGACTAACAATTCACCAGCATAGGGCTAGAACTATAACATAAAAACTTTGTCTATAAATATAGATTATATAGTTTTGCTAAATTTACAGTCAGATCTTACATCTTACTTGATCTAGGTTTGGGGCCTGACATAAATGAGTAATTTGTCTATTCTTAACTTCATTCTGTATGTCTATGTAACTCAACATTAATATCTATGGTGAGATACGACAGTGAATTCAAAACTACCCTGAAACCTATATTATTCAAGTGTACAGTTGTGCCCATGTAATGGATTGTACTTTCTGGAGAAGATCTTATTATTTGCTTTTTAAAAAATATATAGGATATATACAAAATATGTATGTATATGCAGGCCTGCGAACCCAAAGTTCGCTGGTTCGATTCCCAGACAGAGCATATAGCCAGGTCTCCAGCCAGGTCCGTAGCTGGAGGCAGGTGAAAGGCAACCATACACTGATGTCTCTCTCCCTCCCTTTGAAAAATAATCAATAAAATCTTAAAAAATAATATGTGTGCATAGGAATCTGCATATATATTGTGTGTGTGTGTGCGTGTGTGTGTGCATGCATGCATGTGCGTGAACATGGGAGCCAAGGTAGTTGGGTTTGAATATGTTGATCAGGTAGGGGCAGTGAAAAACAACCAAAATGAGATAGCAAATAAGTAAATAGGTATTGGTGATCAGAAATGGAAGTACAGATACAGAAATGTCCAAGCTATTGCTGAAATCTGGCAGAGGTCTGAAACTGGCAGAGGTGCCCAAGAAATGCATGCTATTCCCCAGCCACAGTGTGCTTCTCTGGAATTTTCCATCTTAGTCAATGCCAACAGTTGCTCCGGGACAGGCCTGGAAGAATTCTCTGATTCGACCTTCTTCAAACTCACATCCGGCTCATTTCTATTGCAAAATATATTCCTAATTTGGAGACATTTTATTTTTCCTACCATCCAAAGTACTGCATTGCTTTCTGATTTGTTGTCTTGATTTCACTCCAGCCTTTGTCCCTCCATAGAGCAGCTGCAAGGATCTTCAGATGTATTTTGATCCTGTCATGCATTAGGTTTTTATTCCAGATCCCTATTCTAATCAATAAGGCATATTACTGCACTTTTTAAAAATGGCTTTCATGGTCAGACCCTGACCTTCCTTCCAGCCATCTCCATATTTTATAACCAACTCTTCCACCTTGGGGTCTTGCTGTATGCTGTTTCTCCCATCTGACTGCCTCATTCTCTCCCATCTTGATTCATTTCTAATATATCTTATTCTTTTCATCCTTAAGTCTCAGTTTAAGTATTAAATCTTCAGAAATGCCCAATCCTTTTAAAAATAGGTGTTTTTATATTATCTTCTACTTTCATCAACTTTAGCCCATAACACTCATGCAGTGTGTATGCGCATTAATTGTGTAATTGTCTATTAAAACCAGGTTTTTCACAATAGACACTCAGCTTTAAGAGGGAAAGTACCACAAAATAAACTTGTTTACATTAGTGTACCCCTGCTGGGCAGGACAGTCTTTTCCCCAAAGTAAACAGGCAATAATCAATTATCTATTGAACTCATACAATGGTGATTGTGAAAGAAGGGCTGATGGAACTGATAGATATTATTAAGGTGTGATTGGGGTTTCTTTCACATGTCTGGGTGATATTTCCACAAGCACTGATCATTTCAAGTATTGGGGAAGTGCTGCAGCAGGTTCATCAGTTTGAATGACCTAAAAATTAAAACATTAAAACTAAGTATTTTCCCTTGGCTGGTGTGGCTCCATGGATTGAGTAATAGGCTGCAAACCAAAGGGTCGCTGGTTCAATTCCCAGTCAAAGCACATGCCTGGATTTTGGACCAGGTTTCTGATTGGGGGTACATGAGAGGCAACCACACATTGATGTTTCTCTCCCTCTTTTTCTACTTCCCTTTTCCTCTCTCTAAAAATAAAGAAAATAGTTTAAAAAAATAATTTCAAGTGTTACATTTGAGACTTTGTTCCATTTTGAGTTTAAGCTTACACCTGGGTGTAAGAAGGTAGTCTAATTTCATTTTTTGCACATATCTATCCAATTTTCTCAATGCCATTTATTGAATAGACTCTCTTTACCTCATTGCATGTTCTTACCTACTTTGTCAAATATTAATTAACCATAAAAGTGTGGGTTTATTTCTGGGCTCCCTTTAGTCTATATATCTGGATTAAAAAAAAAGATTTTATTTATTATTTTTAGAGAGAGGAGAAGGGAGAGAGGCAAAAAGGGAGAGAAGAATCAATGCATGGTTGCCTTTCACCTGGCTCCAGCTACAGATCTGGCTGGAGACCTAGCTTGCAACCTGGCTATGTACCCTGGCTGGGAATGGAATCAGCGATCTTTGGGTTGGCAAGCCGGCACCCATCCACAGGGCTATATGTCTGTTTTTATGCTAATTCCATGCTGTTTTGATTACTGTGGCCTTATAGTAGAGTTTGATATCAGATAGTGTGAATACTAATGATTACGTTAATACTTATTTTATATTTGGCCTTGTGCTAAGAGATTAACACTTATCTTTTAAAATCTTCAACTCTAAGGAATTAAGTATTACCATTGTCCATATTTACAGATTAAGAAACAGAGGCTCTAGGATTATGTTGAGTTGCAAGATCAGAGAGCAAATCGGTAGCAACCTTGAGAGTAAGAAAAAGGAAATGTGTCTGGAGCTAATATATTCAACTATTATGGTGTTACTATCAGGCACCATGCCTGGATTCCATTTAATTAACAGTGTTTTGGAATAAAAATAAGTAGAAATGTAAACTTTATATGGATTTAACTAAAATATAGAGATAAAATATTGGTCCTGAATGTCTGTCCTTGTTCTAAGCACAGGGCTTGAACATGCTAAATTCATCTAGGCTTGCTCAAAATCCATGCAGGCAAGATGGCTTCTTAGAGAGTAGAAGTAGTTTCATAGGCTGGTTCTTTCCTTAACCTTGAAAACATAATGAAGACATAAACTCATTATTTTTATGTGGTCACTGAATGAGAAAACTGAACCCTGATATAGTTTAAATTTGAAAAATAAAATAAAAATAATTTTTTTGCTCATTTTGAAATCTCCAAATTTTAACTCTAAATACAAACAACTATTTAAATACATTTGGATTCTTTGTTTTCTCTCTTGCCTTTCCAGTCTCACTTTTTGATTAAACACTTGGAGAAGAAAAAAGCCACAAAGACATGGCAAGAGATATTACTCTCAGTATTCCTGGTTTGGAACAGCAGTTAAAGTATAGTAAATCTCATCAGAAAGTCTGCCTCTTGACATTTACAGCTCAATTTTACTGATTCAGAGGGTTTGAATAAGCTTCAGATAAGCATCCAAGCTTATCCGGGGTGAACTTAAATTCTGAAACTTCTACAGTTCTGTCATTGCTAATCCTACCTTACTCTGGAAGATGCCACTGGTAGCATTCCAGTGGAAATCCTGGTTTGTCATTGTACCTGACAGTCAGGGATGAACAAGGTCATTTGTGAATCACTTCATTAAAAATATGACATAAGGGCAGAATGAAAGCAAATTTCCTTTAGAACTCCATGATGAAAAGAAGTGGAAGATGTTTTAATAGTGACCACATACACTATGGTTGTGCAATTCAGCTAGAATATTTCAATACTATTTATTAAATAAAGTCATAAGGATACTGATTAATGAAATACAATTTTGTCAACATAATTGATACTTTTATATCTACAGACCAAGAAGGTCAATATATTAGGACTTGGAAGATGGCATATGTAGAATAAATAAAACAGCATGCAAAATAAAGAATTACTTAATTGTATACATGCATAAAATGTTAATAAATATTAAATTAAATTGAAACACATGAATCTTTGTCCAACATAAAGATACATAAGTAAAGTACAATATTTTCTGCTTAAGACTATTTCAGAACAAGGGATAGTTAAGAAAAACTAAATAGCTATATAAAAATTGAGGCTTATAGTCACCTTTCTAATGTCTTCACAGCTGAACATATTTAAAATCCTTTCAACAAAGAAAAGTCAACTGATAAAGCTCTCAAATTTTAGTTCTTAGATTTTGGGACAGCTGAATGAAAAATAATTATCTTTGATTTTTTTGTCTTTAAATTTCCATAAGAGTATGGAATTAAAATAAGTAAATCACCTCCAATGGTTTATTATGTCTTTTATAATTACATTTATTCCCAGAGAGTAATTAGTTTTTTAACTTGCTTAGTCAAATCTCAGGAGCTCAGAAACAATTTTCTATACCACACTTTCATTAAGCTCAATGTAGTGTAGAAAGTTTTTATAATAGATTTATAAAAATTATCAAGCAAATAAGAACTTAATGCATGCATCTTATTGTCTTTTTATTTTCACTTTGAAGGAAAATTCTAGAATTCTCTTCTTTTTCTGGTGTAGCAGACTAACATCTGTGCAATTATACAAACCTGCAAGTTACTTCTTCCTTGTGAGTTAATTGTTTCAAAATTATAATGAAAAATAATCTAAAACCTTAATGCAAAGCAATGCTAGGCAAAATTAAACGATAAACATTCTGATTAACATACAAAACTTAATGAGACTGTTTGATAAAAATCTTGAAAATAATGCAAGTGTGTAAGAACTGTTGACAAACATTTAATTGAATTAATAAAATTCTGTAATTATACTTCTGAAGTTGTATTTCACATTAAATTATTATTATTTAGCCTGCAATTATTTTCTTTTCTGTTCTGTAACTGAGATTGCCCTTAGCAATCTGAGATAAGTAAAACTGAGTTGAATTATGCACCTTTTTTTACTAAGGAAAAGAAGGAAAAAAACAAGTTTAAATAACAGTATTATTTTTATATTTTGGAAATAAAGAAAAACAACTAAAAATGTCCACAGCACAAATTCAGTTGTGAGACCTGTTATTTTGTGGCCTGTTAATGTCAGTCAGGTGTCATCTTCTTTTATTTCTTATCTTTCATTTAAAATTTTTCATAATGAATTCTTTGTATTTGCCCACAGAAATGCACCCTGTAGTATCTATCTAGAAGTTCCTTCTTGCCTTTTTATCCTAAATTCTTAATCCAGATATTATTTCTTTTGAAATGATTTCTCCAAATTTTAAGTAGCTGACATTTTCTTTAAAGATTTTCTGTCTTCTGGATATAAGGTAGAGTGTTCTTTTATACATATAATTATAATAATAACTTTACTTATAATTAAACAAAGTGGCTACCAACTAGGAACCACTTGAATATTCATTCACAATGGGATGATTGGATTAATTATGCTATATACCTATTATGGAATAACATAATAGCCAGTATTTAACAGAAATGACTTAGCCATTTTTAGATACTATTTATCTGGAAGTATAATGCAATATTAATTTTTAAAACTAGTGTATATGTTTAAGAGTATAAATAAAAGTAACTAGAACATATTCAACAGATAATAAATGCTGGTTTTCTTAGAAGACATGGTATGAATGATAGGTGTGGGGTAAGAAAAGTATTTTGTCTGCTGTGTGTAGAAGACAAATGAGCCCTAATCCAAAAGGAGGAGTCAGCTACATATAAATTATTAAAAGACTATATCAACTCATGTGATCCAAGATTTTCAAGAAAACATTACCATAGTTAAAACAAAACAAAATGGAAAAACATATCTGGGCACATCATAGTCAAGTTGAATAAAACCGAAAATTAGAAATAAAAATTTTAAAAGCAACCAAAAGGGAAAAACACATTTCATAGAATATATAAAGATAATGGTTCAATTCTCATAAGAAAGCATACATAATAAAAAACAGTGGATAACAACTTTAACGCATTGTAAAGGGTGGGGAGAATCTGGTCATTGAAAAATTCTGCAAACATACCCTTTGGAAATAAAAGCAAAATAAAGACATTTTCTTAGAAAAGAAAAGTACTGTAAGTCTTTGACAGAAAATCTGCACACAAGAAATGTTAAAGTGATGTAGGCTAAGAGAAACAACAGATGGAAACTCAGATTCACAAGGGAAAATAAACAACACCAAAAATAATAAATATACAAGGATGGATATATATATATATATATATATACACACACACACACATATATATGGGAAGAACCCCAAAACAAGAATTATCTCAAGAATTATCTTCTGGAGGGTGGGCCTTATAATACAGGATTCCCTGCTTGGTGAGTATTCTAGGAAACCATCTGTATCAGCATACCAACTGGTGTTGTTGTGAGAGGCTGCTTTTGGTTTTAGTGAATTTTTTCTGAAGACTCAACACATTTGCCCATTGAATGATGGGTGATGTATGAGCACACCTGTCCATACCATACTGAGTGTTCAGCAGTATTATTTTTTTAAAGATTTTCTTTATTTTCAGAGAGAGGGAAGGGGGGAGAGGCAGAGAGGGAGAGAGAGATATCAATGTATGGTTCCCTTTTACCTGCCTCCAGCCATAGACCTGGCTGGAGACCTGGCTTGCAACCTGGTTGTGTGCCCTGGCTGGGGAATTGAACCAGCAACCTTCGTGGTTCATAGGCCAGCACCTTATTCACTATGCCACCAGCCAGGGCTGTTCATCAGTTTTTGACCAAAAACATAATGACCCCAGTGGTCAAACTTCCCTAATTTATTGAATCTTTGCCTTCATGACTTTTTCTGTTTGTTTCCCTGGATGAAAAAAATCCTTAAAGGGAACATTTTACTGATGTGGAAGGGGTGAAACAAAAAAAATCACAGAAGCATTAAAAGGCAACAAGATCAATGAGTTAAAAAAATTTAGCATTAGAAAAAAATGACTCAATAGGTGTATTGCATCAAATGGAGAGTACTTTGAAGGTGACTGAAGTTTAAACATGTAAGAATGGAATTTCCTCAAAAAACCCCTAAAAAGCCAAAAATAGAACTGCCTTTTGATCTAGTGATTCCATGACCGGATTATGCCTGAAGAACCCTGAAACACCAATTCATAAGAACCTATGTACCCCTATGTTCATAGCAGCACTATTTACAATAGCCAAGGGCTGGAAACAGCCTAAGTGTCCTTCAGTGGATGAATGGATCAAAAAGCTTTGGTACATTTACACAATGGAATACTATGCAGCAGAAAGAAAGAAGGAACTCCTACCTTTGATGACAGCATGGATAGAGCTGGAGAGTATCATGTTTAGTGAAATAAACTTGGTGATAAAAGATAAATAAAATACCATATGATTTCACCTGATACAGGAAATTAATGAACAAAACAAACACATGAGCACAGTGGAACTATAGGCATGGAAACAAGGAATAGACTAATAATGACCAGAGGGAAGAAGGGAGGGGAGAAAGGGGAAAAGAAGGGGAGGATTTATTCAAGGAAAGAGTATGAATGATCCAGGGACATGGAAAATGAGGTGGGGACTGGCTGTGGGAGAAGAGATATTGTTGGTGGGGCAGGGGAAGGCAATGAGGGGAAATGGGACAACTATAATATAACAATAATAAAAAATAAATACATAATTTTTAATAAATAAATTAGGGATTTTTTGGCTATCCCCCATAATGTAGACTTTTTTCCTCTCTATAGTTTAATAATGTAGTACTCTTTCAGAAACAAGTATAATGTTATAGTATGAGGTTGTAATATATGTTGATACAAAGTATATGACAGTTAAAATACTGAATGGGGTATAATAAAATTATCTTTGGAAGTTTCTTGCAGTGTACATGAAATAATACAGTATTAATATTAAGTATATTGTGATAAATTAAAGATGCATATTATCATTGTGAAAGCAAAACCTAAAAGAATTTGCCTAAATGTAAATTTAGGAAGCCAATAGAGATATCAGAATGTAATATCAAAATTATTTTTAGCTCAAACTATAAATATATACCTTCTTATTATCAAATGAGTAATTTATCATGCTTCTCAGTAGAATCTCATTAATAATATATATAATTTATTGTGATGCTGTTTCATTAATAATGTCTGAAGTTACCAGGAAAAATTATAAAGAAGTTTAAAAAGCAGACAACCTTTATAAATACCTTCCATTTTTCTCAAAGTAAATATACTATTTTATCATGAAATTACATATTCCTGAAATTGTATAAAAATAAAGTCAAAATTAGAAATTAATATTCTTTCTCAAACCTTCTATCAGAGAGCACTGCTTTAAAAGTTTGTTCATCACTAGGGAGGCTTCCTCGTGCATATGTGGTAGAATGTCCAGAGGAAAGATTGAGATAACAAACAGAAAAAGATGTGTTTCAGCACAGAGCAAGTATGGTGCAGCAAGAGAAGGGAAATGAAGTTTGTCACTCAAGGAATGCTAAGACTCAAGTCTTTGCCATTTAGCTAATAAAGACGTGTGGTTTCTGGTGCATTTTTATTTATTTTCTTTCCTCTGGTAATCATCAAATTTTATTTGTTGAAAATTATATGTGTCTTAAAACAAATGACTTACTTTAATTTTTAATTTTTCCCTCTTTTGTATGTTTTTATTTTATTTTTCAAATTTGACTTTCCTTGTTTATGCTGTTATGGTTGTTCTCAATTTACTCCCTTTCCACACCTCCATTAGTTAATAAGTGTATGTAGTTTTAAGTATACAATTGTATAATACATGATCTGTATGTTGCATTCATTGTGTGATTACCACCAAAGTCAGTCTTCTTTCTGAGACCATATAGCTGAACCCCTTTACTCTTTACTGCCTCTCCCTAACCTTCGGGAGTTTAACAGATAGTGTACCTGCCATTAGAGCAAAGGGAGGTGGCACCTATACACTGATCCTAGGAATAGACTTAAGCTATATTTATGGATCACAATCTCGTGAATTTGGGAATGTTACAATGGAAGCTAAATGCAAAGAAATTATCTAAATTACATGTTGAAGTAAGTTGAAATAATGTGATTTTGACACACTTAAACTGCTTCCTGCTAGCTTGTAAATATCAAAGATTTTTAAAAAGCAAACAAAACCAGACAAGTTCAAGTCTCTTGACTAAGCCTTGTCTCTTTCCATTTGATTTTTAAGTGCTCTCTATAATCACAATACCTCATTTCCATTGTCATGAATGAAGAGTATTGAACTTAAACATTTGAACCGTAGTAATTATATGTTTTTTTCTATTTTACATCAATGAAATAAAAAATAAAATATGTTCCCTCAATTGGTACTATATGAGTTCTGTCTAGAAACATTGTAGATAGGAAAAAGATGCCTCAGTCCCCTTGTTCCTCACACAGTTATCCCAGCATCACCCCCACTGTTCAAAACACTCTGAAAAATCCTTTGTTAGCATTGCCATCAGCTACCCCTTTGTATTCTTCTTAATCTCACCCCTTTCAAAGGTGATTTTAGTTTTGGGAAAATCCAGATTCGATCCTCAGTTTCATCTAGGCTGATTTTAATTCCTTCTTATGTATTCTTCATTTCAGATATTGTATTCTTTGTTTCCTCCTGGATTTTATGGATAGTTTTTATGTCCTCTTTCATGCTGGTGTAGTTTCCATTAGTTCTTTGTAGCTTCCCTGGAGTTCCTTGTAGTTCTCACCGAGATTCTTGAGCTTCCTTACAACTATTATTTTGAATGAACTATCTGATAGTTTGCTTGCCTCCATTTCGTTTAGCACACTTTCTGGGGATTCCTTTTATCCTTTTGATTATGTGTTTGTTGTCATCTTTTCCCCCCATTTCAGGTGACTTTTCTTGTTTGTTTCTGAATATCAGATTGATCTGCTTTAACTCCCTGTCTTCGTGGTGTGAAGTACTGTGGTAGGGGACCTGTGGAACTGTGTTGCAGTCTTCTTGACCTCCTGAGCTGGGTGCTTTTGGGATGCCTTTTATGCCATTTGTGTAGGCTCTTTGTAGTTGAATTTTGATTGTTGTTGGGTCATTCTTTGGTGGGTCCTTCCTTCGGCTGGCTGACTGAGAGTCACACCACCCACCATGTCTTGTATGCTGTTGCACAGGGATTGCCGGAACAAAACCCAAGTTGAGTATGCTCCCACTCATACTTGCTCTCACTGACTTTCCACTGGAATTTTGAGTTGGCTGCTATGTGGTTTAGCTGCAAGTTCTGTCTGTATCTGGGAGCAAGTGTACAGAGCTTCCAGCTGCTCTGGGGCCATTTTGGATCCTCACTCAGTCATTTTGAATGCTATGGCTGCACAATACACGTGCTCCCTGAAAGGCATCCACTGCCCCCACTGACTAGTTCAGTGAAGTCGTCATTGTTCACACATATGCATTCCAGTCTACTCTCCTTGGCTGCAAGGTTGCATCAATGTCATGTAAACTGTTCTCATGTTAACAATGGCTGTACATTTTCTGGACAGGCCTTATATATATCTGTATATGTAAATCTAGAGGAATATAGAAAAAATGATTTTATTTTATTACTTTAAGAACTCCAGTAGTAACACAAGACAGAATAAATCAACTCTAATCATAATAGAAAGACTAGCCGGTAGTCTCATATTCTTATAAGACATGTAATCTCTCTAGGTTTCAGATTTTTTCTTTTGTAAAATAGAACGAGAAGTTTCAAACAGGGTCTCTTAAAAGAAACTTGTATAGGTAAACCCATGACACTTGAATCTTCTGATTCTTGTTCCCAGGGCAGTTGTGGTTAATTGGTAATAATACTTTTCACCAACAAGTGATAATAGCAACTCAATATTTACATATAGTGTTCTGGAAAATCATTATCAATTATTTAAGTTCACAATAAAGATGAAATTTATTTGATGAGATGATTTTTATAGTTTCTATGGTTTTAGTTCATACACATTATTATCCTTATTTTATAAAAGTTATCATCATTGTGTAAAAGTCATTTATTGAGATATATTCCACTTCTTAGCATCACATAAGAAGGAAGTGCTGACATAAGTTCAATTTAGGATAATCTAAGTTAAAGGTTATACTCTGACCTATACTACCTTCAATGGTTAATTTTATGTGTCTAACTGACTGGGTTAACTGATACCCTGATAGCTGGTAAGAAATTATTTCTGTGTGTGTTTGTGAAGGTGTTTCTGGAAGAGTTGATAAACTGATTAAAGAAGATCTTCCTTACCAATGCATATGTATGGGCATGTCCCAATGTACTGAGGGCCTAACTAGAATAAATGAATAAATAAATAAAGATGGTAGCCTTCAGACTCAGACTGAACTACCCACTGACTCCTAATTCTCCAACTCTCAGACTGCTGATTATGTGACTTTTCAGTTCCTACTTACAATTGAGTGAGTCAATTCCTATATTAATGGATTTAATGTATACCTCTTATTCATTTTGCTTCTCTGGAGAACATTGACCAATATGCTATGTTACCTTCTTTAATTATTATAAAGTTTAAAATGATCCAAGACAAAATGCTAAAGTCATAATGCTATTTTTTCCTTATGGTCTAAAATTACAGAGGTGTTTATGGTAATCTTTGAATAGGTAAACTCTTTAAAAGAATGTTCTAAAGTAGAATTATATTTCATTCTTTGTTAGGGTTATTTCTATTTAAAATTCACCTGTTCTCAATGTTCTTGTATTTCCTCAGTTTTTCCTGTTGACCTCCCTATACGTCACTTGAGGTTTGGGAGCAACACATACTAATCCTCCTTTCTATTTTCTGCAAGTATTTATAGGTAATAGCACTAATAGCCTCTATGCCTCATTAAATGTTATATTTAATTTTGTGTACAAATTCCTATGATATGAGCCATTAGCTATCTCCTGAGCCTTTTATAACGGGAGAGTTGAGGCCATCAATAATATCTTAATATGACTGATGCTTACAAAGCTGTGATCCCAATTCAGACTTTAGAATGTGAGAAAATAATTATTTTGACTGACTTAATAATTAACTTTGTAACAATTAGCATTTTGTTGGCTTTCCTCCTATTAGTCTTTTCCTCTTGAAGATTTTTTTTCTATACCCCACAGAATATTGATACACTTGGATCACTACTCATTACTGAAAAACTCAATTTAGGAAAACATGAAGTATTAGTGCTTATTTTCTATTCTAATCTCCCATCTAAAGATATCTACTTTAAAGGTGTTAGCCAGTTCCTCTGACTCCTGAATGTATATTTTGATTAGCTGGTATTATGAATTTTACAATGAAGTTTACTGTAGAGTTATAATTAGTAGATAGTTTTAGTTTTTGTTAACTTGGGGCCCCATATACTTTTGGAAACTGCTGTTACTGTTTCCATTTTTCTCAATCTCTCCTCCAGTCATCAAATATTCCCTGAAATTTGCAAATTTCCCCCCATAGGTTTCATATATAAAAAGATTTATATTTATATGAAAATTTTATAAGATCTATAATTCACAGCTTTTAAAATTTTTAGGTAAATCATAGTTGATCTCAGTTCAACTTTTGATCAGAGAGAGAATAAATGATTCATAATGGCAGCTAGGTAATTACTTTTCTTACTTGTGATATGAAAATATTAAAAACAAAAATGGGCAGTTAATTCTCAAATTCTATATCCAGGCTTTTGCAGCCATTGTCTTTGGTGCAAAAGCTTCAGGTGTTCTTATATATTTTCCCTATAATTTCAAAAGTTAAAATTAATCCTTAGCAGTAAGAAAGATTATAAAATAGTTATGTGTTTATGAAAATAATTATTAGAGTTATATATATATATATAAAGGAAGGTATACTGAAGGAAACAATGGAAAATGACTTTTAAAATGTGCAATTTTTTACTTTATAATGCTTTTGATTATAAGAGCCCTAGATTTAAATGAGCTAGGAATGAAAAGATATCTGTTTGGACCAAATATTCTGTTGCTTTTTCATATTGGGCAGTTTACCTGAGAAGATAATAAAACACCTAGAGAAAATAATAAACATTAAGACTCTAAGTTAGTAATTGCCAGTAATGATCAGCAAACTATCTAAAATGTTTGGCGATCCTACTGTTTATTTCTTTTTTTTTTTTTTTTTTAAGAGAGGGGAAGGAAAGGAGAAAGAGAGGGAGAGAAACAGCAATGTGCAAGGGAAACATTGATTGGTTGCCTCTCACAGGGCCCCAACCCTGTGAATTAAATCAGTGACCTTTCAGTTCACAAGTTGGTGCTTAACGCACTGAGCCACACCAGCCAAGACAATCCTACTATACTTCATATTTACTTTAATCTCTTATTTTCCATAACATCTATTTTAACCTTTACTGAAATGTTTATCCCTTTTATCACTCCTCGTAGCCAATAGATAATCAAACCATCAAACTTGGAGAAAACTAAACCTCTATTAAACCTATGTTAGTACACACAGTAACTAAATGACTTCTTTAAGATAAATAACATGGTTGAACCATACCCCCTTTAGGGTTTATACAATAGCTAATGCATCATCAAGGCCAGGAAAAAACTGTTTTTTCTCCTCCAATATGAAGTGAAGGGGTTTAGGAGAAGTCTTGTGGAGTAAATTAAGGGCTCCAGAAGGAAAAAAGGGAGGGTTTTCATCAAAATTCACCCGCAAATGTTATACAGAGTAAATGCAATGAAATTTTTGAGACTTTTTATAATGTTAGAAATTCTCAATTTGGGGTATTTCTAGTATACTAATGTCTGCTAATGTGATAGACAAAACTTAATTCATATTTCCAAAGTCACAGAAGTTTAGACATGATTTATACTCCTCTTCTCTCCTCTACCCCCACCAATTTTAGTAGAGAAACAGGTCTCCTACTTGTTTGTTCAGGCACTGCAGTCCTCTTCTCTCGGATACTCCCTCTGAGTGTAGATCCTGCACAAGGCTCAGGTTTCTTAATATTATGGGAGAAATCCCTCTAAGATTTTATGTATTGTATTCATTTGCAATTATATGATTTCCTGCCCTAGAAATTGTAATGGTCGTTCTGACTATTGTTGGGTGATGAGTCCCGGCCTTGTCAGTGAATTTGAGCTCTACAACAGACAATAATAACCTGACTTTTGAAAATGTTTGAGTGGCTCTGAGCTGCTCCTTATTGAGAACGGAAATTATATTTCTTAGCAATTTCAGTGAACTTGTCCCAGTGAATTCTTGATTTTTGAAACAACTTGCTTTCTTGGTAGAAAAATCTTCCACTGTAAGGGATATTTTGATATGAATTTTTATCTGTTTTTGTTCTTATCTTTTTTTTTATTAATAGGAAGTAACATAAAAATATAAAATGATTTTGCTTACTTAAAACAGATTCAAAAACACTATTTTTTATTATTCTCCATGAACTTTGTTCCTCAATAACACCCCCAAAGTTTAGTGAAAATTGCTAGAAGCAAGAACAGTTAGGTTATTTAGTGAAAATTGCTAGAAGCAAGAACAGGACGATTTCATTCCTGACCTCTTAACATTGTCAAAAAATGTCAATTACTGTCAAATATATCAGTGGCTTTTTTAAAATTCTCATCCTTTTTCAGTAAATTTAGGATAGATTATTCTTTCCTATACATTGACCTTGGGTCAAACTGTCATACTCTGTGAATATAAAATGATTACTAATATATCACATTACAGGTCTGATTTTAAATAAAATCAGTTTACTGAGACTGTCTTCACTTTTAAATGTTTCTAGATAACACATATCCTCTAGTATTTACACATTTCTTATTTCTACTTAAATGGACCATTTATTTGTATGTTTCTACAATAAGTCAAAAAATATCTATGGTTAAACTCACCTCAATTAGCCCTTTCCTTTGTCTTACCTTCCTCTTGACCAAAACCTTAAATTATCTTTTTCAAATTGGCTGCAGAATCCAATTCTTGGGTAGTTCATTTACTAATATTAATTATTATATGAACCTGTTATAATGTTATATTTATGTTATATATTATATAGTGCATACGTCTACTATGTGAATATTATTGTTAGTAATTATTGCTTCCTCTATCCATTGATTCAAGTTTTATACTCCATAAAATAACCATGCTGACTTTTTCACATGTACGCTAAAACATCAAGAAATCATTCATTAAAGACAGACAAAAGTATCTTGTCTCCTTTATGAACTTCTGTATAGTTAAACTTCTGTTACAGGTGCAATTAAATTATTTATCTATTATTTTAAGCAACATGTGTCTCTATAATATCTATCATGTAGGGAGCTTGTTAATGATGACTGTATCAGTGCAACAAGTATAAACATAGAATGGCTTCACATTCTTTCTTGGAGGTTTCAGATGAGGGTTTGTGACTGGTCTCTGGTGATTTCATGATAAAGTCACACTACACTCATGCAGTGTTGCATATGACTCACAAGAATGTTGATTTGGGGGCTAGAAAGGGAGATGATTTTTACAATATTGCCACATGAGAGAAAACTTTTGCTTTGAATGGGCATGGTACAGTCTAGTACAGGATGTTTTATTTCTTGGTAGAAAATTGAGGCTCTTGGTGCTCTTTCAAAATGTTTTTTAGCCTTGAATAACTAAAATAAAGTCAATGTCTCATCTCCTTTTCCTATTATTCCCTCATTTTTAAAAGGTGGGAATAATAAATATGCTGTATATTTCATAGCATATGTTCATACATAAAGGCCATGTAGGGCCTGTAAGACATTGTAAAACTCCTCTTCCCTGTTTCCAACTAGACGGTGGCTTCTGTAATAAGTAGAAGTCCTTGGTGCAAACCCAGTTCTACTAAAAACAAGATCTTTTATCTTGGGGAAGTTACCTAATCTCAGTCATGGCATTTGTAAAACAGTCATTATTACAGTACTAATTCACATGAGGATGTTATGAATAACCAGAATTAATTCAAATAAATGTTTATCAACACATTGGGTATATTGTATATACTATTAGATAATATCAAATATTTATCCTATATTTGATCAAATATTTATCAAATATTCATCAATATAAACATCATAATTTAGATAATTTTCACATTACATCTCCTCTTATCTAGCATATTTCCTTGCTCACAAATATGGATTAAAATAAATAATCACTAGTCTGTTTAGAGAAAATTATGCAGATTTTTGAGTATACATGGTTTTTAGATATTGGAAAGGATGATTACCAAGTGTAGTTTATTTAGTCTTTAAATCAATTATGTATCACTTATACCAGCTTCAGGTTGTAAAGATTCTTCTTCATAATTATAGGAAAGTTCATTTTTATCCTACTGGGATAAAAAGTCTTAAGGGAATAAATATTTTTTAAGAATTAAGATCTTTTTCAGATAACAGTGTCTGAAAATATGAATTTAACATTTGTCAAGATAGAACTACTACTAGATTTTAATTGTATTTGATGTAAAAAAAATTGGGAAATATGATAAAACGATGTACACCTTGAAGTAAAATTTGACTCATAATTACATATGCAAACATGACATGCATCTCCCAGTGTAATCTCCAACAAAATTCTGGACTTCGGGTCATTCCTAACAGCTTTTAAATAAGAATCACTGTGAGAGATAGTTGTTAAAAGGAAAATATGACAGACCAACTTGTATCGTTGGTTTTTAGTAAGGGCTTAACATCTTTGTGAATTTTTTAAATTGATGCTTGGTTTGATGAAGAAACTTCATTGTTCTTTGAGTGGATATTTGGCAGTGAAGAGATTCTTCTCAGAAAAAGACTTCTCAATGACATACACACAACTTCCTCAAATGATGAAAACAATGAGATAGGTTAGAGATCCTAGTGATAATGTCACTTGGAACACCTGAGGGACATTCCTTTTTAGCCTTTATTCTACATCCTAGACATGAGGTTATGCAATAATCAAAATAGGGAAAAAATGACACTTTTGTGAGGTTTATTCAACCAATATTTATAGAATTACTATTACACTCCTGGCACTATGATTGGTAGGAAGAAGGCACTCAACACACTAGACAAAAGCCCCTACTCTAATGGAGCCTGGTTTACAATGCTCTTTCTTGATATTTATTTAAAGAAAAAATGATTTTGACATAGTCATCTCAGTGCAATATAACTGGATGCTATTAGGAATGTTGCAGAATACATCAAAAGATAGTTTGCCCTTTGTGGATCTGTATTAAATATGAATAAAATATTTATGTAAGAAAACACTAACACTTTTTTTGGCTTGTTTCCAAATCTTCTGCACAGTTCCCTTTTGCATTTTGTAGTTTTCCATTTTCTATTTATTTAATTCAATCCATTTGTTTTACCTGCAAAATATATCCTGAATTTGACAACTTCTTACCACATCCAAAGCAAAACATATTCTATTTCCCATTGTCTCCTTGACACCATGTCCTTTTATTATCCCTCTCACTCATTCCTGCCCAACCATATGGCCTTCAAAGTCTGTTGGGAATTGCACACTAGCTAGAAACACCACATGGCACATGAATAAGAAATTTAGAAATTATAGGCTGAAAGGAAACTTGGAAGTTAATTAGTTGATTTTCTGATGTAGTTTTCAGTGAGGAAATTTGGGATCCAAGAACAGCTTAAAACTTTCTTAAGCATTTTTTAAATTAATTTGTTGTTGTTATAGTACAGTTGCCCCATCTCTCCCCCATGGCTTTCCCTGCCCCACTTGCCCACAGCCAATCCCCGTCCTGTTGTCCGTGTACATGGTTCATTTATACTAGTTCCTTGATGAAAGCCTTCCCCATATTTTCCTCTCTCTCCCCCTCCCTCTGCCCCTCTGGTCACTGTCAGTCCATGTCTTCTGGTTTTATTTTGTTCCTTTGTTTGTTCTGTTCATTAGTTTCCTGTATTAGGTGAAATCATATGCTATTTGTCTTTTGCTGCCTGGCTTATTTCACTAAGCATAATACTCTCCAGTTCTATCCATGCTGTTCCAAAAGTTAGGAGTTCCTTCTTTCTTTCTGCTGCACAGTATTCCATTGTGTAAATATACCAGAGTTTTTTGATTCTTTCACCCACTGATGGGCACTTAGGCTGTTTCCAGCACTTGGCTATTATAAATAGTGCTGCTATGAACATAGGGTTTCATAGGTTCTTTCAAAATGGTGTTTCAGGATTCTTTGAGTATAATCATAGCAGTGGAATTGCTGGGTCAAAGGCAGTTCCATTTTTAGTTTTTTGAGGAAATTTCATGCTGTTTTTCACAGTGGCTGCATCAGTCTACATTTCCACCAGGAGTGCACTAGGATTCCCTCTTTTCCACATCCTCTCCAGCATTTGTTGCTTGTTGATTCGTTAATGATGGCTATTCTGACAGGTGTGAGGTGGTATCTCATTGTGGTTTTAATGGCTAGTGATGTTGAGCATCCTTTTGTAAGTATGTCCATTCCTTGTATGTTCTCCTTGGAGAAGTGTCTGTTCAGGTCCTTTGACAATTTTTAATTGGGTTGTCTGTCTTCCTGGTGTTGAGTCATATAAGTTCTTTATATATTTTGGAGATCAATCCCTTGTCCAAGGTATCATTGGCAAACATATTTTCCCACA
The DNA here is from genome assembly GCA_004026585.1 of Noctilio leporinus. NCBI lineage: Eukaryota > Metazoa > Chordata > Mammalia > Chiroptera > Noctilionidae > Noctilio > Noctilio leporinus. The sequence goes on from PVIW01000813.1 coordinate 96,949, forward strand.
TGGTTGGTTACTTTTTCCTTTTGCTGATGTTTTCTTTAGCTGAGCAGAAACTTTTTAGTTTGATGTAGTTTCATTTATTTCTTTGTTCCTTTATTTCCCTTGCCCTAGGAGATATGTTGGTGAAAATATTGCTGCATGTGATATCTGAAGTTTTACTGCCTATGTTTTCCTTTAGGACTTTAATGGTGGTGCTGTTTAAGTGTTTTATCCATCTTGAGTTTATTCTGATATATAGTGTAAGATGGCAGTCTACTTTCATTTTTTTGCACACCCCTGGCCAGTTCTCTCAACACCACTTGTTGAAGAGGCTATTTTTACTCCATTTTATGCTCCTTCGCCCTTTGTCAAAGATTCATTGACCATAGAGTCCTGGGTTTCTTTCTGGGCTCTCTATTCTGTCTCATTGATCTATATGTCTGTTCTTATGCCAGCCATTACCAGACTATTTTAATTATATTCTAGGGCTCACCATATAAAAATCTGATAACAACTTTTGATTAAAGATACAGAAATCAAGAAAATAAAAGTAGTGGAATACTCAGAATATTGAGATGCTAGACTGGGTCTTCCATATTAGCTTTCAATCTAAGGATTCAGTTAAATGTAGACCCAGGCATTTTTGCTCTGAAAACAAAAACAAAAATAAGTAAATAAACAACACAAAATAAAACTTAAACAAAACCTCTAGTCACAATTTATTAAATTCTTGGTGAAAAAGCCATAAACTTTTAAATGATATACTAAAATTAAAAAAATAAAAGCAGTGAAAAAGACTTTTCTAGAGGGTAAGAGGTTGATATGACATTTGATTTAATATTGATTTGGCAGCAGCTCTATTTTCTGTTGACCAGAAAGACAAACAAGAAGGGAAGCAACTGAGACAAATAAACAAGTTTTCATGAAGGGATTTCTTTGGAATCCAAAATTCATAGTTTGTCCTTGCTCATCATATACCTCAGAAGGGTTTTATTAAATCTGCAGCCATGTTTTAGAATAAGGGTGGCATAGTCACGAAAAACTAAATTAAATTCCAGGGAAGACTAGTCATTAAAAGGTATTTTCCTCGAATAAATTTTAAGCAGTAACACCTACAAATTTAAATTTTCCTTGTCAAACAATTAAGTTTCCTTATAGATTCTAGGCCCTGACAAAATGGTAAGGAGAAAAACACACGTGTGCGCGCATGTGCGCGCACACACACACACACACACACGTGGCTGTGTGCTTAGGGTATAATTTATAATTTATATATAATATAACCTGGATGACGTAGGTTCTCAAGGTGGAAAGGCAGAACTGAGAATGGGAAAGGTCAGAAATGTTTTTCTGAAATGGCATGGCCTATAGGAATGACTAAGAAACATCTGTTTAGGAGCATCTGTCTTTTTTCCTTTTTGTCACTGACTAAAGCACTCTGCATAAAGACTGGAGTATTCCTTCTCTGCTAATTGTGCTCCTTATTTGCAATTTGGCTAATGATTGGCTTTAGTGGAAATGGCTGGAAGTCTCTACTTTTCTTTTTCTTTCTTTTTTTTTTAATTTTAAAGGTTTTATTTATTATTTTTAGAGAAGGGCAGGGAGGGAGGAAGAAAGGGAGAGAAACATCAATGTATGCTTGCCTTTCACTTGCCTTCAGTTGGGGACCTGACTGGATACCTGGCTTGCAACCTGGTTATGTGCCCCGGCTGGGAATCGAATCAATGATCTTTGGGTTTGCAGGCCAGCACCTGTCCACTGAGCCACCAGCCAGGCCCTCTACTTTTCTAATGAAAGCAATTGTATTACTTCTCTAATGTTTTATTTGAACAACTTTCAGACTTAGATAAATATAAAAAATTATTCATGCAATAAATATATCATGGTTAGTATATGCTTTTAATTTCAATAGATTTTTTTAAAAATTTTATTTTATTTTTTAAAAATATTTTATTTATTATTTCCAGAGAGAGGGGATGACAGAGAGGGAGAGAGGAAGAGAAGAATCAATGTATGGTTGCCTTTCACCTATCTCCAGTCACAGACCTGGCTGGAAACCTGGCTTGCAACTTGGTTATGTGCCCTGACTGGGGAATCGAACCAGTGACCTTTGGGTTCGCAGGCCGGTGCCTTAAAGATTTTATTTTATTATTTTTAGGTAGAGAGGAAGGGAGAGATAGAAATATCAGTGTATGGTTGCCTTTCACATGCCTCCAGCTGGGAACCTGGCAGGAGACCTGGCTTGCAACCCAGGCACGTTACCTTTGGTTCCTAGGCCGGCACTCAATCCACTGAGCCACACCAGCCAGGGCTGATTTTGATAGATTTCCTTTTTAGCATATAAATTATTTTTAGAAGGTCAGACTATAAGCAATGGTTATAAAAACCTATCTTTAATTATGTTATTTAAAATACAATGTTGTAATATTTCTAGCTAATTGTATATGCCCTCGGATGATAAACACATAATGACCATGTGATATATATAGTAAATAATGTTGAAACTAATACTTAATCTGGATATTTTTTCCTAATCAATTAGAAATTTCATAAAGAAATTTATAAATTTTACAGCTTTGAAATATAGTATATTTCAAGTGTTTCCTGGAGCTGGCCTTAATTTAATAACCATATTTACAAGAAGACTAAAATATTTTATAGAACTGTTGAAGCTAGAAGTAAAGATGCTTATGATAGAGATTATAACTCAGTGTGTGATCAAAATTTGAAATGCAGTGGAAAGATTCCAAGGAGCAGTTTAATAGCATCAAGCAACTGGATGTAATTAGTGCTAATATTACTAAAAGGTATGGTCAAATTTGGACAAAAACAGTTTTCTAAATGCTTCTTTCAAACTACAACTTATTTTCTTTAAAGAAGTAAACATTTCTTTAGAGTTTCTTCTTAGAAATGGTTGTATTTGTCTTTACTAGGAAGTTTACTATGTTTCAATTTTATTTAATATGTTATTAAAGTGTCAAGATATTTGAAAGTGTATATACCAACACTTAATAGAGCACATTAACAGCTATGTGTTCCCCAAAATGGGATATTTATAAATGATTTGTCTAAAGTTGTTAAATTTCACCGTGATGATTAAAATATGAGCCAATAAGAATTATTCATGCAGGGGATGGCTTCATTAAATAAGTATAATACTTTAAATGAATAAATACTGTACAGGTAACAACCTGGAAAAGGATGTTGCTCACTTATTTTTACTTACGGATTAATTTATTAGGTAAAAAGATTCTGCATTAAGTAATGGTTTATATAAAATAGATATGAGCACATTATACTACCTTGTATTTGATAATCAATTCCATTAATATTTGACATCCAATTAATACTTACTATATGTATATGTGAGACATTGACCAAGAGATAAAAGAATGAATAGGAGAGTTTTTTTATTTTTTGTTATTACTTTTTGATACTATTTGATAAATCATATAAATATCTATATATTCATATAATAAAAGCAATATATAATATTTGGGTTATTATATGTATCATTATTATAAATTATGTCATGGAAAAGCATAAAATAAATTTAAAGACACCTAAAGTCACATAATTTAGTATTTGCTTATATATTCATAAAGATTATGTAAGCCTATTTTGAACCAAATAGCTACATATGTAGTTATCATAATTCCAGTGTGGTTTTATTGTTATCAGTCTCTTTTTGTTTGTTTTTTCTCCTCTTAGCCAGAGATTGCTGGGGACTGTTTGGGCTAATGTTGGTGTATTGTTTCTTCTTTATCCTATGTGCGCACCGTGTCAAGCCTGTGCACTGCAAGAGTGTTTATACCTGAGTATCTGATGGTGTGCAAAAGACTTGATATAGCAGATTTAATCTAACATGTTTAGAGTTGCTTAAGTTTCAGTCTTGGCAATACAAACCTTGTGTCATGCATTTTCTCTCCCTCTCTCTCTCCCGCTCTCATATTTCTTTCCTATAGTGCTATTTTAATGTTGAAAAACTGGCTTAGCCTCTTTTGGCTATAATTGCTGATTTGAAAAGAGGTGTTACAATGCTGTTTTTAAAATAATTCGATGTTGCTCTTGAGCATTTACACACTGAAGATATGATTCAGAAGACATGTTTGTAGGGAACAGATTTTGTCAGCATTTCAAGTTCAACAAAGCAACAAAATAAAAACCTTTGAACTAATATTGCCTTTTGCTGACTCATTAAACCAAATTTTTTTCCTACTTAACATGTTTCACATGTATAACTTTACTAGCTGGTTTTAAGCTGACTAAGTGAATTGGTTGTAATGGTGAAATTAAGAACATTCAATTAAAAAAAAAAGAGGGAAATACTTGAAATAATAATGCAGAATCAAATAAGCCAAATTCACTTGAATTGTTGTTTAATATTTAATTTTTACTGTAGAACCCTCAGAGCTTTAATTTAGCTCTACTTATGGAGTTCTAGCTATTCTTTTATTTTCGTCTTATTTATTTATTTTTAGTCTTTGTTTTATTTTTCTCAGAAGCCTGTGTAGAATTTGGGATCTAATTGGAATATGTTGGAATCTTTCCTAACTATTTCTCTTTATTTTATTTTCTATCCATTTTATAGAGCAGATAGCAAAGTGCTACTTAAAGTGAAAAAATTTGCATCAGTGTAGAAAGTGATTAAAAGAGCCTATTTGCCAAATAATTCAGATGTAACAAATAGCAATGTTTTTTTCTTATTTTTAAAAACTAATTATTTTTATTTGCTTTGTACAAGTTAACTAAATAAAAATATTTTAAACTTGATATGAATTTATTAAAGCCAAATTAAAAATAAATGTACTGATGTCAAAGTTTAATATATTTAAACACTTTTTTAACACCTTAAGGTCTTTTATTATTTTCATTGACTATTCTTTTGTATTAATTTATTTATTTGTGTTATATTTAATAAAAGAAACCAGTGCTATAAAATAAGAATTGGGTAACTAAACACTATTGAATTTAATGTCCAAGTCCTAAATTAAAAATTGACATCTTGAACTTTAACATATGCTAAATGTGAGCACTCTAATTTTTTTCAAGTGAATGAAATTGGCTAAAAGTGCTTTCAGGTGAATGTAATAGTATTTTGGGCTAAGAATTGGAAAATTGGGTTGTAGATTAGGGTTTAACATTATCACCATAAGGTATTTATGGCATCAGGATCATTTCCTTTTTTGTATCATTAAAGTGTGCAAGCTATATGTTCTGAAAATTTTAGCTTCCTCTGAATCACCAAAGTTGATTCTGGCCCTGTTTCTAATTTCTTAAATACAGCAATAGGAGTTCTCTCTAATTTCTTTTCCTTTTAAGCATGTTTATTTTATTATAAGTTTCTCATATCTTTAAAATAAGGTATATTTTATTTTAAAATCTACAAGAAATTCACATTCTCAATAAGGACAAATATATTTTCTTAATATATCTGCTTTTAAGTTTTTGTGACTCAAAATTAAGTTCAGTCAAGGTTAGATAATATTACTATTTGATATACAAATTATGCCTAAAAGTTACTGTATGCAAACACATTGTCAACAAATTTATCAATAATAGGAGAGAAATAGTTAGCCTTTGATTAGATAGTATACATTGTAAATTGCAAAATGTTAAATTTAAGTGATAGAACAAGATAAACATGAAAATTAAAAAGTCGTATCATAGCATATCCTGTGGGCTTCTATAACAAAAATAGAATAAATAATTTATAAACAAAAGAACTATCTTTCTCACAGTCTGGATACTGGGAAGTCCAAGATTAAGGTGCTAGCAAATTTGTGCCTGATGAGGGTGCACTTTTTGGCTCATAGATAGATTTTTAAAAATTGTATCTTCAATATTGAAAGGGACAAGGGAATTAGCTCTGTGGGGTCTCCTTTTATGGGTACTGTGCCCATTCATGGGGGCTGTTGCTCATGACTCAGTCACTTCTCAAAGACCCATCTCCACATACTACCACATTGGGTGTTAGGTTTTAACACGTACTATATTTTGGAGACACAAACATTCAGTCTATATATAGCATAGTCACTAAAGAATAACATCTGCTATCTCTTCCATACCACCTCACAAGATAATATGCCATGCAAAAGAAAAGAAATACTGAGAAAAAAATGGGAAGTTTGAAGGTCTAGGATCTAGTCTTTGACCTTCATGTATTATGTATGTTTAATTATAGTCAAGCTGTATAACTTGCCTTTAACTGAAGTCCTTATCTTGAAAATACACTTGTTAGCCCCTGAAATACTCCTTAAGGTTTCATCCAGTTCTAATATTTTATTTAGTTAATTTGATAATCAATCAACATAACATAAAACATGAAAAGTCAAATATGAAAAATTATGGTGATATATATGAAGATTCAATCTTTTTTTTGTATGTAAGGAAATTGTAGTTTTTTTCAAATTTTACTTGTGAGCTATAGTTACTACAAATACGTACATATGCATACATGCCTACTTTTGGAGTTTCCAGGAACAGATTGTAAAGAATATTAAAAATCACTTTATATTCTCTCATGCAGTGAATATGAGCTAAAGCAACTTGTTGTAGTGAAAGAAGTGATATATTGCACTGCGGTTTCATTAATTTCATACTGTGCTAAAGCACTGGTACAGGAAAGGACATGAATTAACAAACAGCAAATTTTACTGAAGAGCAAGTGGTATTGGACTGTGTTAGATACTGTGGTACGATATAATAACCAAATTTCCAACTTAGAAAAGTTTTAACAAAAACTACGGATGGTTGCTCAGATAACCTAGAGGAAGAATGAACAGCTCATTTGTCCACCATCAATTCATTTCATTAAGTTCAAGAATGTGAACATTTTAAGGTAGATAGGAATAAAGGTAAAAGCTGAAAGTCATATATCTTTCAATTAAAAACTGTTAGGAGCTGATGTGCAACTAGAGAAATCTTAACTAAACATGCTAGTTTCTAACCTTTTGGGGCTCCCTGAGAGTAGTTTTTTAATATGGAAAAATTTGCTCTGCATAATAGCCATGTCCCATTGGCATGTCTGTCTGTCTGTCTGTCTTTCTTCCTTTCTTTCTTTCTTTCTTTTTCTTTTTTTTAAGATTTTATTTATTTTTAGAGAGAGGGGAAGGGAGGGAGGCAGAGAGGGAGAGAAACATCAATGTGTGGTTGCCTTTCACTGGCCTCCAGATATGGGCCTGGCTGGAGACCTGGCTTGCAACCTGGTATATACCCTGGCTGGGAATCGAACCAATGACCTTTGGGTTTGCAGGCCGGCACCTTTCCACTGAGCCACCAGCCAGAGGGGCATGCATTTCTAAAGAGTATAACTTGGTCAAGTATCACTTATTTCCATTGTCATAGATAATTAAACACCTAGAGGCTTCTAATGATATTAACTCTTTGAAATAGGCCACTGTGTCTTCTGAATAGTGACAAAGTCAATGAATCACTTGCGTGGATTATTTTTACATCACTAGAAACTCATAAGACAAGAGATGGTAGACCTGCTAAGTAAATGACTGATATTGAAGAGGCTTATTACTTCAGAAAATGCCAACTCCATGTAATAATTTACTGAATGCCCCTGCCACTAGAAAGGTCAGTGTATAAGATGTGACTAATACTGTTGTCAGAAAGCTCATTTTTTTCAATGCCATTTTTTTTTGCACCTTATATTTGGCACATATTGGCTGAAAGTAGGATTATTTTTCACTCACTTGAAAAAGTAGAAAATGTATAAAATCCACTCATAATAATAATGTTTTCTTTAATGTATTTTACATTAATTGAATCCAGCTTCTTTGCTTTATTTTTATAACAGTTGAAGTGTTTAAGGTTACACTATTAGTAATCAAAAATTCCTAATAAATTTCTTGAATGACAGACATGAACTAAGAGGGGGTGGGACTGTGGGGAGGAAGGGGGTTTCTGGGTGTAAGGGAACAAAGAAAAAGAAGTTGGGACAATTGTAACAGCATAATCAATAAAATACACTTTAAAAAGATACTATACTGATACATTTTACATATATAAGAATGATTTCTCTGATATACCTGCATCAAGATAAGTGACAATCCTTCAACTATGAAAGTTCTAAATACCCAGTTTGGAATAGAAGGGAAAACTTTTTACCTATAGCTAAAACATTTCTTAAAAATTGTTTCATAGGTAATTATATAAATGCAAGGACAAAGATCTATACAAATGTCTGTTGTATTGATAAAATTCCTGGCATATTATGGTTACTCATAAGATTAATGGAGGAAGAAGCAAATGATGGGTAAAAATCATAGCACCACGTAAAACGTATGGGCTCTATTCTTCTGTATGAGGACTGGACAATATTAGGTACAGTATGCTACATCAGCATAGTCTGTTTAGTTTCTTCTACTTCAAAGTCTCCGATTCACATTAGCCACAGAGAGTGATCACTGATGCTGTATGGTCCTAAAATCACGTAAGTCCTTGAAAGTATTGCCCCAGTAGGGAATGGAAAATGATCTTAAAGTATGCTTATCCTTAAAAGAAAGAATAACATATACTTTGGCAGAAAACTTGCTCTACCGTCTAGTGCCTCAATTGTGTTTCTTATAGACTGGCTTCTCAGCTTTTTATCTGAATATAACTTTAAAACTTTGTAAGATATAAAATGGTAACACTACCTTAACTCCAGGACACTGGCTTACTCTGAATAAATTGTTTCTTCCCACTACAAAAGTTGTTTGACCCTGAAATGTGGCAGATTGAAGTATAGCAGCATATGGTGGTTTTTTTTTTTTTTTTTTTTTTTTAAGTAAAAGCAAATTATATATATCCTAGGAATAAAATGTCTGCTATATTAATGCAGTTGACCTTTGGACACAGCCTGTCCTTAGACAGTGACTACTATATCATTTATATCAAACAAAGAAACATTTCAAAGGAGGCAAGAGAGGTTAGTGGCATTTATCACATGGTTGTGCATAGACATCTCAGGTAATTTCTTGAGCCTGTAAAGTCCTGTGATATCAGTTTAACTTTTCTCCTGCTATTTCTGCATTGACTAAAGAGGAGAGAAATTATTTTCTTAAGGTCTACAAGGGAGTGTAGAAGTGGGATCAAATGATGTTTATTTAGAAAAGAAATTTTAAAATTATAAAAATAAAATGGCTGTTAATTTTGACAATCAGTCTGGCATTTCATAAGTTCTCTTTAACAGGCATTTTATACATGTTAAATGTTTTCTCCTCAGGTTACATTTCCTGCTAATTTTTAAAGACTTCTAAATACATTAAAATAAACAATGTATGTGAAGCAAAATACACAAAACCTGAAGCTTTAGATAATAGCATGCATGCTATTAGGAAACTATTTAATGTTGAAAGTAATTCTATAAGAAATATAATGTCTCACAGTTAAAATAAGCACAGGAGAAGCTTAATTCATTCAGGTGATGATGGTAAACAGAGTAATTATTTTTAACTCTTTCTAATGCAGACAATATGGAAAGAGTGCTGGGATTCACTTCTTGAGACTGCACTTCTTGGCCAATATGCCACTTTCTGGTTATGAAATTACAGCTGTGTGAATCATAGTCTCTGATGAATCTTTTAAATGAACAGTATCTGAAATCTTATCAATGATATCTTCAATTTTAATCTCTTGAGAGGAGAATTAAAGCACAGGCTAGACTCAAACATGCAAGTGATTTTTCATTATACATATATGTGTTTTTCTATTTTTAATCCTATGTCTCCACTGTTATAAACATGAGTGTTGGCAAGTTATATGTACACAGATTTTATTGGTTAATGAGCTATCTGAACCCACCAAATAAGCATTTTATTAAAATATTTGGTGGGAATGGATTAAACACAAATTTCTTATTTTCAACTAAGTCAGCAATGTCATCATACTCTGGTATTGAAATGATGTCAGTATGCCTCTAGATTCTTTTAAATGAGAGACACAAATGCTAGAATAAGTGGGAGAGTAAATGGTAGAATTAAGCAATCATCTAGATTCCCTCTCTGGCAGGTCCTCGTACTAAGTTAAATGTTTAAAGGAAAGGTAGTAAACGATTGGGCTAGATACCAATTTATAGTCTCTCAGCTCTAAACCTTTCTTCCTCTCTTCTGTGAAACATGTCCACACTTCTGCCTTTCTAGCTGATATATTGTTAGGCTTTACTTAATATTTTACTTTTTATTTTTAAGAACAAGAGTCATATTGTAGGCTGGTAATGGCAAGAAGGCACTTTCCTTGAGGTTGGCCGCTACTCACATGTTTCACTGAGTGCAGGAGCTGAGACTCCTACTGTGAGCTCCCACAGACCAGCCTTAGCCTCTCTGTCTTTCCCAGTAGCTGTGCCCTTCCTTGTAAGCCCTGCTCTCTCTATAGCTGCCTGGGTGCTTTGGCAGATGACTGTCATCAATCATCAGGCAACTGTCTACTTAGCATGTGGCTGCTTCTAAAGAAGGTCCAGCAGCTATAAGTTCAGGCGGTTGTTTCACCGACAGGCAGTTTGCTTCTACAGACAAGTCCACATCTGCCCACCTGCCTTGGCAACGGTCACCCATTTCTGTGGGTCAGTACTAGCCTACATCCTCTGCAAAGTTTCTTGGCTGTTGGCAGGCTGCTTGCCCCTTCGGTAGTGAGGTCTGCATCAAAGAGTTTGAAAGCTTGGCCCCAGGTGGAGGAACCTAAGTCCTCAGTTTTCTTCATTGTCCTGTGCCCTTCACCGAGTGGTGGTAGGATGCCTCTATGTGCACCTGCTGAGTCTGGGTTCTGAGAGCCTCCTTTCACCGTTTTCGTAGTTAATGCTTTTATAAGGTAATGATTCTTTATAATAAAGTTTCCTTCTTTAACTCACTGTTGTATTTTTTTTCTCTCCTGAATAGACCCAGATTGATATAAAGTTATGATGAAAATCTTTATTTTTTTCTTTCTTGCAAAATTCTACTGTTTCCATTTGGTCCATGGCACGGGAGAGGGCTCCAGGTGATTAAAGGGCTGCCTAGTGGTTTCAGGGAGAGGCTCAGACAGAAGCCAGCCACCAGGGGGATGCAGAGGGGCCCCTCAAAGGCCTGCGGGATGCAAAGGCCCCTACTTGTGCTCGGGGGTGAGCCTTTCAAAGAGATACTCACCCAGCCAGTCCTGGGGGCCAGCCAGCCTGCGGCCCTGGTTAGTCAGGTGATCGCCCATCTTCTTGACAATTTCACCTCCTCTTCCAGGAAGTGGCTCTCCAGGATGTCACAGAGATGAGGTCTGTGTGGCCAGAACCCAGGGCATGCAGGCCCCAAAATGTCTGGTTCAGGTTTTTCTCCAGGGTCATGGTGGCTTCTATGTCATCCTAAATTTTACCCCACTCATTTGGGAAGCTTTTGCATGTCTGAAAGAGAAGGCAGTTGCTGCTGTGCTTGTTTTGCATCTTTAAGAGATGTTGGGTGCCCTTCTGCCTCCTCTCGGCCAACTCAGGTGGTCCATGCCCTCCAGAGCCACAGAGTTGCTGTGGAAATAGAAGCACAGAGAGAGAGGTAGGTGTAGGAGGCCCTGGGATGCAGGTTGACCAAGCAGTTGATGGGGCATCCATGAAAACGCAATAATTCTGACACATTTGGGTTCAGGCCCAGAAATGGTGTTGGCTGGTCTTAGAGGCGGAGCATGGCTGAGGTGGTTCTGAAGGTGGTGCCTGGAAAAGATGTTGGAGGATGGTCGGAGTATGGAAAAAGTGGCATCGCTGGGTCTGTTCTGTCCAAACCCTGTTGAAGCAAGAGACAGATCCAGCGGACTACCAAGGTCACTGCTTAAATTGATGTTTTAATGCTGGACCTTTGAAGGGTGTAGTGCTCACCCAGAAAAAAAGGGGAGGCCTTTCCAGCAGAGGGGGCAGCAAGAGCAAACACGTAGTCGCTTTGGATGGTCAAAAGTCTGGGTGGTTGGGGACAGATGGAAAATGAGGTGGTGGGAGTGCAGGTGGGGAATGGGAAGATGAAGCCAGACTGCAACATTGTTTTTGTGTGACATATAGAGCAGTGTTTCACAAACTCCAGTGTGTGTCACAATTACCTAGAAGGTTGTTAAAACTTAGGTGGCTGGGTCCCTCTTCTACAACTGCTGATTCAGTAGGTCTTGGTGAAGCCCAGAAATGTACATTGGTAATGGATTCTTAGTGATATCAATAGGCCTAACTCAAAGTTCAGCAGGATTTTGCTCAGAAAATAAAACATTACTCAGATGAAATATATATTAAAAAAATTTTAACCCTGGCACATCTAAAAGATGCTAGTGTAGTGGTTTTAGATCTAAAGGATCCTTTTATTGTTTTTCTGGCAATTTTCCAAACTTTCATTTTTCCCCCCTTAATTTAAAAGCAGTTATTGAATGACCTTAAGTTGGCTACATCTGAGGAAAAGAAATTGAAGAGAAAGAAGTAGAATTATTTATCCTTGATTTCAAAAACTAACCCCTTTATTTTAAACAATATAGGACATGTGCTAGGCATTAGTACATTTAAAATACTATAATTCTAAGTAATAAATTATATGAAACATATATTCCAATCATAGAAAAAATAAAGACAGCCCTGGCTGGTGGCACAGTGGATAAGGCACTGGCCTGCAAACCCAAAGATAGCTGGTTTGATTCCCAGGCAGGGCACGTAACCAGGTTGCAAGCCAGGTCTCCAGCCAGCTCTGAGGCTGGAGGCAGGTGGAAAATGACCACACATTGATGTTTCTCTCCCTCTCTGACTCTCTCCCTTCCCCTCTTTGTAAAAGTAATAAATAAAATCTTTAAAAAAATAAAGAAAAAAAAAAGACATAATTTATACTATGGTAGATTTAATATGAAAATGTATTAAGAAAGATTAACAAATTTGTTAAGAGCACAACATTTAGGGAAAAGCTTTTCAAATGATAAAACTTGCACAAAATAAGGAAAAGTGTATTATAAAAGAAACTGATAGATGAACAAATGTGGTTGTAATAGTAATGAATAGTGTTAGAGAGTAATTTTAAAAGGTCAATATCTAGTGGTAGTATAAAAACACTTGGATAGAAGTAGATATGCATAGCCCAATTGTATTAAATAGCTAGCTAGCTACATAAACAAAGCTACCTTTGCATCTGTGCACGCAGGCACACCTATTTACTATGGACACTATTTGAAGCAAACTGTGTCACAAAGGGCGGGTACTTTGTTTCTGAAGGCTGACCTCCTGGCTCAGTTTTCTGCCTCTTGGAGATGACCTTGGGAAAAACCGTTAACCACCCGTCCCCCACCCCTGCCGTGCCCAATTTTCTCATACGCATAAGGAGAGAGCCTTACTTGTATATTATTGTGCAAATGAAATGAGTGAGCTTCTGTAAAATTTAGCATGGCAATAATTACTCTGCAAGAATTCAATTAATGTTAACTATTTTTAGTAACATACAGAAAAAATAGGAATTTGAAAAAATGGTTCGATTTTTTTAACTCAAACACCAACTTTTCAAAGTGGACTCTAAAACCCAGATTAGGTATATGAATACATATCTAGTTCACAAATACTACACATCTGAACCAGAAAGGTAAAAAGCATATTTCAGCATTTAAGAAACAAACAAACAAAATGATATCCAAAAAACTCCACATTCCTTGGTGAGAATGAGTCGGGGCTGAGAAGCAGCTGCTCACTGTAGTGAGGAGATGATTTTTTTGTTCTTTACACATGTCCCAAAGCAATGGTTATTGTTTTTCTGTTACTGAGCTTTTGTCATTTATTTTTCATTACCTGCCTGATCTCAGTCGGCTTTTAAATTTGCCACCTCCAGTTAATCTAATCATGCAGACTCTACCAAGTGAAGATCTATGTCTGACTAGACTAGTGAGGGAAAATAAATACAAAAAGTATATCATAAAAGAAGGAATACCTCTCTGTATAAAACTTCAAGCTACATTTATATTTGAGTACAACATCCCCAGAGGTAACTTTAGTTCTTTCACTTTAATATGTTGCTTATAAAGTATGCATTTCCATCCGGATATAAAATGATGCTAACATAAATAATTCAGGTCAGTAATCCACTGTACAGTGTATACTATAAAGAGCTAAGTGATGAAATATGTAGAGTGATCATTTACCTTTGGACAGCCTAGGAGCCTTGAGCCAATCATGCAATGATTGTTATTTATAACAGGATGACCATGTACACCTCTGCCTACATTGATTAGCACAAAGGAAACCATTTCTTCTTACTCTTATAATCATTTGTATGGATTTAATTTTGTGGTGAGAAAAAAATCACACAAGTATTCTTGTAAATGTATGTTTTCTGAAAGTTGGCTTTTTCTAATTGGTCAGTTATATGAGGGCATTCTAAGTACCCCTAATTCAGAGGAAAGAAATTGGATGGTCTAATTCTTTACATATGGAAGAGTTTAAAGTTACTCAGATGTCAGCTAACATAGTTTCTAGGCTCATTATCATATATAAATATATCTAGATTGTTTGAGGGCTAAGAACAATAAGCCAAAGGGCAATTTTCAAAGATAAATGACCATTGGATAAAGTATATCAATGTAATCAATACTTTTTCCTTCAATACCAAACACACACACACACACACACACACACACACACACACACACAGTGGCATAGTGTCATGGTCATGAAGTAAATGCTAGAAAAAAGTCAATTGGAGACTATTCTGGGGGGAAATAGTATAAAAAGTAAATTAGTAAATTAGCTAGTAAGACAGCATCTACAGAAGTATATATTTTTATAGGTGGTAGTACAAAATAGTTTTGATCCGTGCTATATAGACTGTGGTTATGAAGAGTACCCTTTAAACATCTTAAAACATGTTTTCCGTGAATCAGGAAAATCTATAAACAGACTTACATGGCACTCACCTAAAAATGAGCCATTTTTCTTTCAATTATAAAATAGAAAGAAAATATATTTTGAGTGTTGGCAATATTAAAACTCATTTATGTCTAACATAATCTCATGTATTTTGGATAGAAAATCTTTTCTGATGGTGAAAAGAGGTCAGAAGAATGTTTTAGGCAGGTAAGGCAATATTTTTAAAAATGAGGAGAGATCAAAGTAAATTCTATAACAAGAATTCTAAAAAGAGAACTATTTTTTCCCATGAATATCTGTATCCATTCATTACTTATTACGTTGAACAATATATTCCAAATTCACAACAGAATGAACAAGTAGAAAAGTTAGTTCAACATTACTATTTGTTAGGTCTATAGTCTACAACCCTGCTATTTAATATGCAGTTGGTCCATAGAACAGCAGGATGCACATCTTTTGGAAACTTCAAAAAAATAAAATAAATAAATACAGAATCTAAGACCTTTCCTAAAATTTAATGAATATTATTTCATCATATTAATGTACTGCAGTTGTTTAGTCCCTTTGTGGAAAGAATTTGGGGTTGTTTCCAAATGTTGACTATTTAATAAAGTTGCTATAAATATTTGTTTATATGTTAATGAGTAGACATAAATTTTCAACTCATTTAAGCAAATATCTGTGAGTCTGATTTTATTGGAAGAGTATGCTTAGTTTTGTAAAAAGCTACTAAATTTTCTTGCAAAGTGGCTATATTATTTTGCTTTGTCATCAGCCTTGCACGAGAGGCCCTGCTGCTTCATATTCTTACCATCATTTGGTGACCTCTGTGTTCCAGAGTTTGACTATTTCTAATAAATGTATAGTGGCATCTCAGTGTTTTAATTTATATTTCCTTAATAATAACTGATATTGAACATATTTTAATATGCCAATTTGCTACCTACATTTCTTTCTTGGTGAGTTGGCTGCTCAATTATTTACCCATTTTTTAATCACATTGTTTATTATTGTTGAGTGTCAAGAGTCTTAGTATATTTTTGATACAAGTGCATTATCAGATATATGTGACTTGTAAATGTATTCTTCTAGTTTTTGGGTTTTTTACTATCTTAATGCCTTTTGACTCAAAATTTGTTTAATATCTAGTACAATATCTGGTTCATGAAAAGGCTTTAATGGATTATTCTGAAATTAGTTAATAATAATTAATGTATATAGACAATAATTAAAGAAATATATGGTCTTTAATACCAAATTAGTTTTCTCCTGTGCAGAAGTAGGAAAATTAAAAAAAGACAAGAAGAGTAATAATTCAGCAGAATGCAATGTATACTATGTATATATAATGTATTATATATAATAGCTTTTTAATGAATAATGAAAATTAAATTAAATTTATTTCCAAACTTAAGATTATAATAAAAAGCATGTTAACACTTGATATTTTAAAAGTGAGCCCTGGCTGGTGGCATAATGGATAAGGTGCCAGCCTGTGAACCCAAAGGTGGCTGGTTCGATTCCCAACCAGGGCATACAACGAGGTTGCAAGCCAGGTCTCCAGCCAGTTCTGTAGCTGGAGGCAGGTGAAAGGCAACCATACATTGATGTCTCTCTCCCTCTCTGCTTCTCTCCCTACCCTTCTCTCTAAAAATAATAAATAAAATCTTTAAAAATTTAATTAAAAATTAAAAAATAAAAATTGGACCTCTGAATAAAGTTGAAAATTTTAACTTCAGGCAAAATGCATGTAGTACATTATGTCTATATATATTTTCTTCATTTTATGTATGGCACTGCATCCTGTAATATTCATCCAAACTTTATACCTGATATTCTCCTTTGTTTCTAATTTACTTGTTTGTTTCTTCCTTTAGCCAGGAGAGGTATTCACTCCTAATTTTTTCTCAAAGAAAGTATTATATGTTCATTTTTCTACGAGATCTTCAATTCTATGCAATTAGTCATTTTATTGCTAGTATTTTCTAACAGTATGAAAGTTTCTCTCAATACTTTCCTTATTTTATTTACCTTAGACAAAGATTGAACATAGAGATATCTCAAAAAATGTTAATGGGATGCATAATTCAGTTAAACTACTTTACATAAAATACTTTTTTATTTAATGTAATAAGACAATCTTTTTAAAGGAAAATAAATATAGTAAGAAATAAAATTCATAACTTTGGATTTTTAAACATTATATTTCATGCTCAAATATTTCTTTAAATTTTATGGTTTAATGCTGAAACCTATAACAAATACAGGGGTAGGACAAAAGTAGGTTTAAAGTTGTGAGTATGTAGAACATGGAGTTTTATTATTTATTACATTATTATATACTTATTAATTATTTATTATTAACACACTTTGTCCACCCCTGTATGTAAAATGTTTATTTATTTATTTAGAATTTTAAAATATTAATTTATTTAACAATAACAATGAAAATGTTATATAACATCTTTTTAATTTTTATTTTTGATTATATTTTATTGATTATGCTGTTAGAATTGTCCTGATTTTCCCCTTTCCCCTCTTTCCACCCAGCACCCCCACTTCCTCAAGCAGTCCTCCCACTGTTGTTCATGTCCATGGGTCTTTGGCTGCTCCATTTCATATACTGTGCTTTACATCCCCATGGCTATACTGTAATTACCTGCTTGTACTTCTTAACCTCCTCACCTCTTCACTCATTCCCCCAAACCTCCCTTCCATCTGGCAACCATCGAAATGCTCTCTGTACCCATAATTCTGTCTCCTCTTGTTGTTTGCTTAGTTTCTAAGATTCAGTTGTTGATAGATATGCATTTTTTGCCATTTTATTGTTCATACTTTTATCTTCTTTTTCTTAAATAAGCCCCCTTAACATTTCATATAAAAATGGTTTAGTGATGATGAACTCTCTTAGTTTTTTCCTTCTGGGAATCTCTTTATCTGCCCTTCAATCCTTGGATGTAGGTTCCTACTTTTCATCATTCTGAATATTTCTTGCCAATCCCTTCTAGCTTGCAAAGTTTCCTTTGAGAAATCAGCTGACAGTTTTATGAGTACTCCCCTGTAGGTAACTAACATCATTTCTCTTGCTGCTTTTAAGGTTCTCTCTTTATCTTTAACATTTGGCACTGTAATTATGATGTGTCTTTGAGTGGTCTTCTTTGAATCCATCTTGTTTGGGGCTCTCTGCACTTCCTGGACTTGTATGTCTATTTCTTTCACCAAATTAGGCAAGTTTTCTTTCATTACTTTTTCAAATAGATTTCCAATTTCTTGCTCTTTTTCTTTTCCTTCTGACACCCCTATGATGTGAATGTTGGACTTCTTGAAGTTGTCCCAGACATTTCTTATATTATCCTCATTTTAATTTTTAATTTTATTTTCTTGTTGTTGTTCTGATTGATGGCTTTTTGCTTCATTATGTTCCAAATCATTTATTTGAATCTTAGCTTCATCCACTCTACTGTTGCTTCCCTGTAAATTGATCTTTCTTTTAATTAGTGTATCCTTCGTTTCTGACTGGATCATTTTATGCACCCGATGTCCTCACTAAGTTCTGTGAGCACCTTTATAACTAGTGTTTTGAACTCTGCATCTGAAAGATTGCTTATCTTCATTTCATTTAGCTGCTTTTCTGGAGTTTTGATCTGTTCTTTCATTTGGGCCATGTTTCTTTGTCTCTTCATTTTGCTAGTCTCTCTGTGTTTGTTTCTATGTATCAGTTAGAGCTGCTATTACAAATGTATATTTCATTTTCATAATGAGTTGACAGACAAATTTTATTTATTAAGAATTTTAAGTCAAACTATTCTAAGCATAAAACATTTATTTGTACACACCAAATAATATAGGCCTTATAATTACTATACATAGGAATATTCAGACTCCACAATAAAAGATGGCTTGCTCAAGGCATCTACATGTAAAAAAATTTAAAAGTAGGACTTTCAGACTCTTAACACCATAGCATTTTGTCTCCAAACTTCTCTCACAAACATTGTCTTTAATTAGTCTAGCATTTACAGATTATCTTTCACAGAGGAAGAAATTTTCCCAAGATATCATAATACTAAAAGAAATAGAAATCAATTCTTTCTATTTCACAGCTTTTGATAATTCAATTTACTCAGTGTTAATATAAGAAAAATGTAAAGAAAGTATTATGGAAAACAATGCCAAGATCATATGCCTATAGTGAAGGGAGGAGAAAGGAAAGTATTTACATGTTTGTGTGTGTTATGATTTTGAAAACATTTGTGTTCTTCACTTTTATTATTTGTCTTTGAGGAAAGAATAAATTATATGAAGGTTTGACCAAAAGCAAAGAAAAACTCACACTCATTGAGATTAAATGTTTCCCAGAAGCTCACAAGTGAACAAGTCAGATCATTCTGGTCATTTATCTATAGTTGATTGCATCCATTTATCAAACTTTTTGCTTCCCCACATTTTTAAAGTAGAAGCTAACTTCCTTATGTTGTCAGTGATAAAGTAACTTTATATAATGCTATTTTTCTTTAACTAATTATCTTCTCTGACCAAAAATACTGTCATTATTTCCTGTATCATTGCTTCTGATCATGCTTTAGGCAATTTTAATGAAGAAAATCATAAGAAAAACCTAAAACCAGGGAAGAGGAGGGAAAAAGAAGGAAAGACACATAGTAGTGAACTTATCAGCTTCATTTAATATTTGTCATACTGAGCAAAAAGAAGTTCTTAAAACATTTGTATTTTACCAATACAATTACTTGTATATTTTCCTTTTCTTAGGAACAATGATAGTATCATCTGTGTACTTTAATGAAGGTTGTTTTAATTCTGAGAAACTTTTTTCAGTGTTGTGAATACTTCCCCAAATGTCCATTTCTTTCATTGTTAATATGTAATTATATCACCTATCTTTAGAAAAGCAAAGCAAAACCAACAATTATCCTGCCATACTGCCATATGTCCTTTCTCCCCATCTTTCTTTTCTTCATTTATTTTTAGACCACAGGTATAAAAAAATTAAATGACTGAGATTAAGTAATTTTTATTAGTGTAAAGTACATTCTCATCGTCAGTAAAATGGCACTCTTATTTTAACATTTAATATTATATATTTTTATCAATATATCCATATAGACTTTGCTTCCCTTTGATTTATACTTATATACATATACATCTGCGTTTGTAAAAATATGTGCCATTGTAAAATATGTTATTTTGTGTACACTGCACATGTTTAAATATACATGGATGGTGTTTGCTATTCTGAGCTTGTTATTTATTCAACAATGTGGTGCTAATGTGTAACTATATTGTTGATTACATCTAACTTTTGGCTTCTAACCTTTGCATAGAAGTTTGTCATGACATTTCCCATGTTTTCCTTTCCCAGATGTTCAGAGATGGGCATCAGGGTTGGCTCCTACTTCCTGCTACCAGAAATGATGTCATGTTAAACATCCTCCCACCTATCTTCTCACGAGCCAGTACAAGATATTCTCTGGAATAGATATTGCCAAGTGGGACTTCTAGGTCATATTTTATTTATAGCAATATACAAGCATTTTCTATTAAATATTTTCTCACATCTTATCCAATACTTGGTATTATAGATGAAGGGAGAACAAAACATACCATGGACTTTATTTATAAAATATTGTGTATTTACTCCGGCATATTTAAATTCCAGTC
The DNA here is from genome assembly GCA_004026585.1 of Noctilio leporinus. NCBI lineage: Eukaryota > Metazoa > Chordata > Mammalia > Chiroptera > Noctilionidae > Noctilio > Noctilio leporinus. The sequence goes on from PVIW01000813.1 coordinate 117,419, forward strand.
ACCTCTAAAGTACCCTCTGTTTGATGCAATAAGCTATTGAGATGGTTTTCCCACTGCTCAAAACAGTTTTTGAACTCATCAATTTTGATGCTTTTTAGTGTTTTTGCTGTTTTTTTGTTTCACCTCTTCCATATTGGCAAAATAATTCCCTTTGAAGACTTTTCATCTGGGGGTGCAAAGTTTCACAGGGTGAGATCAGATGAATAGGAAGGGTGGAGTGTGGGAATTATGCCATTTTTGGTCAAAATCTGCTGAACACTCAGCACAGTGTGGGCAGGTACACTTGTAAATCACCCATCATGAAATGGGAAATGCATTCAAGGAGTCTTCCAAAATATTCTCTGAAGGTGAATGCAGTCTCTCACAACAATGCCAGCTGGTACATTGATAAAAATGGGTGCCTAGAACACTCACTTAGCTGGGGAAGGTACTACAAGGTGCCTGCCCTCCAAAAGATAATTTTTTTCTGGGGTGGGGTACTCCCCACTCATAACTTTCTTGATTTTGCCATTTTTCTTGTTATGACTTGTTATATCAATTTAAGCAATCTTTCCTGGACAACTAGGTTTTATCATCTCTTGACTCTCTTGTTATTATATTAAGTTCAATCTTCAAACATGACCTATTGACTTTCTTTACTTTTAATGACATCACAGGAAGATTTCAGAGCTTTCTGGTTGAAAAGCTAGCACTAAAACTAGCTTATAAAAATATCACCTGATCTTCTAAACAGGGAGGCGGCTTCAAGTCAAAAAAACACAGAAAACAGTTGAACTTGACTAACTTCCTGACTAATTATCCTTGGGGCAATAGAAAAAACAAATGACATCTGAGGAGAGGAAGAGAACTTACTATTAAAATACCTTTTGTAGGATGTCTCTGACTAAGAATAATCTGTATGAAGTAGAGCCTAGGATCTGTGAGATGTGATACTCTGGAGAATTCTATGTAAACTATACAATCTCTGATGTGAAATGAAGACGTGTTGTAATTGAAAGGCTCGCCACTGTGTGACACACCCTACAGTCCTCATTAGGGACCTCATTTTTTCTGTGTAGTGATGCATAGCTGACAAGGAAAGATGAGGGCCTGGGAACTGCCCCAGTATACCAAATCTCTTTTTGCTTCACTGACCTTCTTGCCTGCCTATATCCTTGAAATTATTTGGTAAAGCTGACATTCAGTATGATCTCTGATTTTAGTTAATTGGATAGTCTGATCCTGTGTTTAGCTCATTATTCATTTTTTTATTGAATTAGTGCCATTTGATAATTGAGGTGCCCTTTGAAGCATTAACATGTTTGATCTAATTGAGACATCAGTTTTATATCCAATGCAAAGCTGCCCACCATTCAAAGTGAGTTTGAGGCCTGCTCTTAGACTCAAGGACTTGGAGGAGGGAAGAGAAACCCCGCAGCTCTTTGCTTATTTCTTGTCTCCCACTTCCTCTAACCATTGTCCACTAATGGCTCTTCCATAGTTGATGTCAGAGGATAAACTTAGTGGAATAACTGGAACAAAAGTCAGTTCTATTTTTATTTTTTTGAGGAAATTCCATATTGTTTTCCACAGTTGTTGCACCAGTCTGCATTCTCACCAACAGTGCACTAGGGTACCCTTTTCTTCAGTGATTCCACTACTAGGATTATACATGAAGAATCCTGAAACACCAATTCAAAATAACTAATGCACCCCTATGTTCTATGTTCATAACAGCATTATTTATAATAGCCAAGTCCTGGAAACAGCCTAAGTGTGCATCAGTGGATGAGTGGATCAAAAAGCTGTGGTACATTTACACAATGGAATATTACACAGCAGAAAGCAAGAACCTTTTGCAACAACATGGACAAATCTGGAGGGTATTAGGCTTCAAGAAATAAGCCAAGTAGCAAAAGAGAAATACCACATGATCTTACCTAATACAGGAACCTAATGAATAAAACAAACAAATGAGCAAAATAGAACCAAAGGCATGGAAATAATGAAGAGAATGACAGTGACCACAGAGGAAGAGGGAGAAGGAGAAGGTGGGAAAGAAGGGGAAGGGGCTAGTCAAGGACCCATGGACAATGAAGTGGGGATTAACTGTGTGAGAGGGGATGGGAAGGGCAGAGCAGGGGAGAGCAATGGGGGAAAAATGGAACAACTGAAACAGAACAACAATAACTTATTTTTGAAAGATTTAAAAAGAATTAGTGTAGCTACTGTAAAGTCCTACGTGACTGCCACTATGTGAAGTCAAACTTCAATGATGGTTCTATTGTAGGGAGTTTCATGTTGCTGTTTCTAGGCTCCCCTCATTTGCATTCTCAGAGGTCTCCCTAAAGCATAGAAAGATCCCCGTGTGGACAGTGCATTTTCATGGAAGCTGACCATTGTTATCCCATGCCTCATGGCTCCTCTATTGGCTCCTTAAGCTTTGTGAAGGATCTGCAAGAGAGTTCTTTAGTGGATACTGTTAGCTGGTTATCTATTAAACTTTAGAGACATATCTGAATAAGCTCTCACCTTGTATTGCACAGGACATTTACTCTTTACACAAAGCATTGCTATTCAAGAAAAACTACCTATACCTCATAATAAAATGTTTTTGCCCCTTTTCTCCTAAGCACACCCATCCTACATCTCTGCGGCAAACATAAGCTGTAGGATAAGGTAGGGAAGACAACAGAGTGCGTACAAAGCAGTAAAAGAGATCATGCTTCTATACCTGCTGCTGGGAAAAACTTGAAGCCATGATTCTGGTGTGAGCCCAAAATAAAAGACATAATTGCACTTGTTCTGAGATAAAAGTTTGACATAGGACCAGTCAGGACTTTGTAATATTTGAAGATGAATAGTAATCACTACAATGAGACTAATGACATAAATAAAAGTAAAGGGAAAGCTCTGGGATTCACAGAGATCAGCAAGGGACAAATATGAGGGAATCGGGAGAGCTTAACTGAAGAATTAAATAAAAATGAAGCTTTTTCTTATTTGTGCTCCTTTAAGGTCAACTCATTCAATGAATCTACTATGTATTTGAGTCATTTGTGTTTCTTGCCTAAATTGCCTTTTGATATTATAGGTTCTGCACATTTTTCTTTCAGGGTTCTTGCTTTTGATGGTCTGTTTTCTGGCTTCTCAGCCAAGTATTGTAAAAAATATCCAGTCACCAATAGCTTTTTTATTCCTTTCATTTTCTCAAATATATTAAAACATCTTCTATTTATTCTGTTCCATTAAAGCTGTTTTTCTAAAATAGCCTCTTCTGTGTTTGTCTTATTGAGATTCTCTAATGATGCTTAGTAGTCCATTTTTAAACACTCTACTCCTTCTAGCTTATATGACATTTTTACCTGACTTGTTCCCCCAGTCCTTTGTAATCATCTTTCTGGACTTTTCTACTTGACCCTTAAACACTGGCTTTCCCAAGCAGTTGTAAACTAGTGCATTGTATTTCTTTTTCCATTTGTTTGATTGATTTCATTTACTCTCTTGATTAAAAATTCCATCAGTATGCTAATGATTCCCCATGCCTCCCTTCTGTTTCAACCTGACTTTCTACCTCACTGTACCACACTTCTTCTAGTCCAGGTGTGTATGTCTTAAATATATCTTAAGCTTTCAATTTTTAAACTATAATTGAACATCTATTAACATAAGTCTGTTAAATTTCAAACACACATATATATATGTGTGTGTGTGTGTGTGTGTATGTATGCATAGTACAGAAATCTGTAATCTGTTCTCTAATTCTTCACCTCCTTTCACTTTCAATCAATTCCAATCAATTATCAACACCCCCAGAAAACTTCTGATATGCCCTTTGCCTGTTTGCTGTCCCATGACATTGTACATGTCTTTATTTTAATGCCTATATTAGACCTGATCCATTTTTATGTTTGTCACTCTCATTAAAGTACATGCCTATTCAGGGAAGAAATTCTTAGGCACCTCTGTAGTATATTACTCAGCATAGAGTTTCAAACCAAAAGGTATATATTCTATACATGTTTTCTGCCCTGAACTTACTTTCAGTGTGCTCTTGCAGAATGGATTTTTTCTCTTTCTTTTGTGGTGATAAAATTTCATTAGCTCATATTATCATTAATGTAAAATACTTTAGAAATATGATATGCATATATTAGCTGTGGTCCACCATTTCAATTGCTTTGTTGAGTGTGGTAGAATACATACACACACACACACAGTGACACAAATTGATCTTTAAATTTAGCTTATAGATGCTCTTTCTTTGCTGTTGAACTATATGCAATTCAAATTTGTATAAAATTATTGACTCAATTTGGAGAATGCCATTTTGTAGAGAGTATAATAAAAATATAAGACTCATTCAGCAAATTACCATAAAAATAAATTTAACAGGTTCTTCCTGTTTTCATTCTTACTGCATAATGTACTAGATTTTTTTATTTGGCATCAGCCTTCTTTGCAAACGTATTTGCCTTTGCTGTGCATTGAATTTCTATATTGACTTTTTTACTTCTGTTTTCTGAAAGATATATTAATTTCTCACACCAACTGTTGCTCTTTTTTCACCTTGCTTTAGCATTCTTTCTCATTATAACCTGGCTTCTATATCCTCTTAGCCCTGGTTCTCCTTAATTATCTTGTATCATTTGCCAATGTTGACCACTTTGTTTTGGTTATATTTCTTTTTTATCCAAATATCGTTCTACTGTAACTGCTAACATTCTCTAAATTTGTCTTCATAATGGAAAAAGGCAATGCATTTCCATTGATTTATTTGGTCAGTCAACAAACACATATTAAACATCTCCTGTGTGTCAGCATTTTGAAAATGATAAGCATAGCACTTGTTGCCAAACAACTTACTATTTTGATGAGGAGACAGATGCATAATGAATACACATGTAGGATAATTTTTATTGTAGTGAGGTCACAGTGGAGATGCTGAGAAAGGAAGCCATTCTGAATAACATGTGAAAATGTAGAGGGTTAGTTTTTGTTTCTGACCCACCTAGCATTAAGGTAAAAATTTGATACTAAACAGCAGTGAGTATGGTAAGATTTTTCCTATCTAATATTTATTCCTTTGTAAGGTAACAGAGGAGTGAACTCAGCTATGAATCATTGATAGAAAATCAGAAAATGTGAATCAAGAATGAATACCCTTACATTCTCAAATGTTACTGCCTTAAAAATGTCTATGCTAATTCCCAACTTTCTATAATTACTCATCCTTTAAACAATGATCTCATTGGACAAAAAGCTTTGTAATATATAACATTTTTTTCCCCTTTCTGGTGTAGTGTATACCTAACTCAAATGCAGTAGTCTACCATAGCACAAAATTTTTATCATGGATTTTGTGATATTTCATGCTTATAGGATGTCTATTGTCACTCAGAATGATTTGGCACAGTCTTTTGAGGACTCATGCATATGAAAAATAATCCTTTGTGACAGTTTTCTCCAATTTGAGATAGCAATTCCTTCCATCTGCTTGTTTTATTGATAATCATCATTGCTGAAAGTGAGTTTTCTGCAACCCAACATAGATGAAAATGAATAGTGTTGGAGATTAACTATTAATGTAATTTTACTAGGAGTTAAACCATATAGTTTATGGAACAATATAATTTTCTCTTCTTTAAAAATTTCGAAACAGACTTTCTCTTACTTCTTCCCCACACCAACACTGTATATGTTAATTAAACTGTGCTTAGTTTCCTCGTGTGTACAATTGGGACACCAATCACACTCACTTTACACAACTGTTGTAAGAAATCATCCTATCTTTCCAGATTACATTATGAACAATATACGATGTTGATGATTTAGTTGAGCAACACTTTTTAACTGGTATCTGGCAGTATGATCCATTATGTTACATGACTTGCTCTAAATAAAAAATGTCTTAAGTTCATGAATAAATATTAAAAATGAATATAATTCTAAAGTAAAATATGTTATTATTATATAGTAAACTTTTACAATAATTTACTTGTGACTGTCAGCTCACAGGGTGCGTTTCCATATCAGGTGTAATAATTTTATATAGAGTAGTGATATGTTAGTCAATAATATGTTTTTAGTGTTGACATTTTGTTAAGTATTATAATACTTTTGGATGTTTTTCTATTATTACCATGAAATGTGGTAGTCTGGTTTTAATATTCTGATATTTTGTTAATATTTTTCATAGTTTTTAAAAATTAAATCTATAAGTATTTTATCATTGATATAATATATAACCAATTGCGCTCTCTTTGTACAATTATCTTCCAGATACAAGGTTAATATATATTCACTCACTAAAACGCTCCCTAATTAAGAGAGCTAGTATTTTTCATTTTTTATTATTCTGCCAAATAAGGAACTGCTTTTCATGAGAAGAGATTCACATACAGTATGTGTGTCTGTGTGCGTGTGTGTGTGCACATGTGCATTCCATGGTCTACTTGTAAATTTGCAGTCTACAATTTTAAGACCAATAGCCAACCTATAAATGATTCATATGTTGCCCACAGGTACAGTTAAAGAAGGCAAACTGATGTCATAAATACATTTGTATAAAACTCTGTTAATAATAAGTTCTCTCTTGTAAAGTCAGGATTTAGTGTCTGTGTCTATTTAATAGTGAGCATGAAAGTGGAACGTTCCTTACTAAGCAATGTATTTCTAAAAAGATAGCAGATACCTTTTTGTTCTTTGTCATGATTGCCTAATAATGGTGAATATATAGCATTTAAAGTAAAATTGATGCTATATATTGTTGGAAAATAAGTAGGGAACCTCTATTAATTTCTACTTCAATTGTTTGTCCTTCTTTTGTTTTTATCTACACTGGTAGGACACTACTAGACATTGACCCTCTTTGATAAAACTATACTATAAAAAAAACAACAATGAAATATTTAGCATTTAACCTTCCTTGTAATATGCTTGGTGAGCTTATAACGTGTTAGAGAGCAATTTTCATTATGTACTTCTTCGTATGCATATGTATAGTAGTTATGCTGATAGTTGTATGATGGTACATATTTTTAGCAGATTTTAATTATTTTAACTAGTGCACATCAAAGTCAAATGTACTTAAGAAAACTTAAATGTTCAAACCAGTGATTGAACCATAAATTGCACTTTGTCTACAGATCACTAAAGTGACTATAATGGACTCTAAAGGTATTTTCTACAAGGACAAAACTAATAAAAATATATGTGAGGAAGGTAGCTAAAAGAAAAACTGAATTATTTGAGCCAAAATCTCTGATTCTAAGACAAAAATAAAAAAATCACTTTATTTCATAAATATGTCAAATACTAAAAATTGTATGGATGGAAAAATAAAAATAAGATGATTGTGTGACAGTTATATTTTAAACAAAGAAACTAGTAGGTCTGTTCTAAAAACCTGAGTGATCTTCTCACCCCAGAATAAGCTGAGGGTTTCTTTATATCATATGTAATGGAGAACTCAGGTACAATGCTCCACATGGAACATTAACTGAATGCTTATTTATGGAATGTACAGACCACTATTTACTTTCTACTTTTTCTAAGAAAATCATTGGTAACCAGGTGGTTAACAACCCATTTAGGATATTGGGATAGTCTTCTCTTAGAAATATGATGACCTCAAAAGAAATTTTCTAAGAGACTGATGGAATGTGTAGGGTTGGGGTAATGGAGAGTGGTCTTTTTCAATCAGACTCTTAGTTTTCTATACCGACATGCAAAGTGGGTGTCAAGGATCACCACGTATTTAAGGAAAAAATATATCTGAAGAAAATATCTAAAATTAAAAGTAGAAAGAGGTCCTGGCTGGTGGCACAGTGGGTAAGGTGCCAGCCTGTGAACCCAAAGGTCTCTGGTTCGATTCCCCAGCCAGGACACATAACCGGTTGCAAGCCAGGTCTCCAGCCAGGCCCATAGCTGGAGGCAGGTGAAAGGCAACCATATATTGATGTCTCCCTCTCTCTCTCTGGCTCTCTCCCTACACCTCTCTCTAAAAATAGTAGATAAAAATATTTTAAAATAAAAGGTAGAAAGAAGAGGAAAACAGGAAACAAATATAAATGGGAGAAAACAGAAATAGGGCTGGAATAATAAAACTTAGAGGATCCCCATTCATATTTTTAGACTTTTTAGTGTTTGCTGAAAAGAATGATGTAATAAGTAATTATATACCAAAAAATGGAAGTTAAAAGAATGATACCAGAAACTAAAACTTCATAGAAACATTGGAAGATAAAGATGCTAAAAACTCCCAGAAGAAGGGAAAACAGGAGAAAATGATAACACTGGTCTAGAGCATTTTAATGTTCTTTTTCAGAAGACAGAACTCAGATATTTACTAAGTCAACTTAATCATTTCCCACTAATTTTGAGCTCTTGCAGCATGTTTTAGAGACCCCTTAGAAGACTCCTTAGAAAGCTGATTGCTGCCTGGAAGCTGAAACCTCTTTGATTCACCCTTCTCTTAGAGCAAGTGAAATGATGTCTGAGACACACCCTCATTGTCTCTGGGTGTTTGGATTTAAATTTTGTGACCCCCTCCCCGCCCCTACCCCCCCCCCCCCCCCCCCCCCCCCCCCCCCCCCCCCCCCCCCCCCCCCCCGCACCCACCCAGAGATACTCAGGGGGACTCCCAGAGCTGTTAGTTCAGGGCTCTGGAAACACAAAACTTTGTCGGGCTGGATGAAGTGGGCATGTCTTAGTCTCAAGGACTTTCCAAACTGTGCACAATCAAAAAGTGGCAAGTTCCAGGCTAGCTATGTGGAGTCATTAATCCATCTTTTACTTACTAGTGGTAGATGACTGTAAGGGTTCTTCTGACTGCTTTCTTTCCAATATATTTCACTGTGGAGCCTGAGAAAATATGTTAAATTTTGGATTCTCCCCCACTCCAGGCCACTAAGAATATCACTGGACTCATTTTTGACAAGTTATGTTGTATATATTTTTATAATTTGACCTGGATTCAGGTTTTCTTCCTTTTAATAGTTCCAGGCACAAATATGCTTGTATTTTATGTAAATTCTCTTCCCATCCTTGGCAAGATCTTTAAAAAGAGAATTACAGGTAAGTTTTCATGTTATATAAAAACCTCCTGGCCCTGGAGGGTGGCACAGTGGATAAGGTGCCAGCCTGCAAACCCAAAGGTCACTGGTTCAATTCCCAGCCAGGGCACATAACCAGGTTGCAAGCCAGGTCTCCAGCCAGCTCTAGCTGGCGGCAGGTGAAAGGCAACCATACATTGATGTCTCTCTTCCCCTCTGCCTCTCTCCCTTCCCCTCTCCCTAAACATAATAAATAAAATCTTTTAAAAAACCCTCCTGTTTTTTTTGTTTTGCTTTGCTTTGTTTGGCTCCTGTGAAAAGAATATAACAATGTTATTTAAGAAATACTCCCACATGTACTTCCTATCTTATGCAATTTTAGGAGGAAGATCACTTCAAGCCATAATGAAGTAATAGTTCCTGCCTGAAATAACAACAGAAAAACTAGCAAAAATCGCTGGAAACATTGTTTTCAGACATAGGAAGACAGGCAGGACAGGACAGTGATGAGTAAGCAAAGTGAGCCGGAGGTTCCCCCTGGTTAGGCAGAGTCTTCTGAATACCTGCACAGCCCACTCACTGGTCAGCTAAGGGTGTGACAGGTTTTCTACTCAGAGCTTGTGTATTCACATTATGTGGCACCCGCCTTTCCAGGTTTCTCCCCTCAATACAGCCCTGAACTTCTGACACTTAAGCCAATGACATTGAAGATTTCCCCGTGAATTCTCATGAATCACCTGGAGAATGGTATTAGGGACCATGCCACATAAATATGAACTTCATCCTTCGCAGTTCACCCCTTTCAAGGATTGAATTCTTTTCCAGGTTCTGTTCTGTGTGGTTTCTGTCCCTCCAATTCCATCAAATAATCATTGTTAAAAATATTTTTGTTTCAAATTTATAATGGTTATCTGAGTCATAGTCCAAAGTAAGTCATTGAGATTATTACACATTTCTTAATTATATTTGGAGTATAAATGTCAAAATATATTATAGGTATTTTACTTATATGTGTTATAAAACATAGGAATGCTCGGTAGTCTGCCATCCACTACTCATTATATTGAAATTATACAAAACTCATTTAGTAAACCAGAACCCTAATTGTTTCATTTTCTGATAATATTTCTTGTGCCTAGGTACATTACTTATGAATAAGTCCATAGTTATGGTCTCCTTTTATAGATTTTTTATAATTACACTAATTATAAACATGAAAGGTAACAAGTAGAATATGTCCCATTTCCTTCTGGAAACAATCCTTGACCAGGCTGATGCCTTATCTTGTTCAGTTACTTTGAGTTTAAATACATCGTGACAAACTACCAGTTAGTACTTTAGTTTGGGGCACAGACAAGTGAAGACATAAGACATGAATGTGTGAAGTACAGATTGAGATCAATGTCATAAGTGAAACACATAGCATTATGAACGGCATGCCTCTCCTTGCAATGTTCAGGAACAGCCTCCTGAAGAGGGTGACATGTAAGAGCAGATATGGCTGACAAGAAGAAAACATGATGAAATATGTTGAAGGAACATTTTCTATGCAGAATGAACAAAACCATGCAGAGACTCCAAGGTGAGAAAGTTCTCAGAGTTAAGACAGAGACCAGTGGGACCAGATCATGATTAGCATGAGATGAAAAGAAAAAACTCAGCAGGAACCAGTTCATAAAGATCTTTATAATATATGGTGTAAAGTTTTAACTTCTCTTCCAAGTGCCAAAATAAACCTACTGGATACAGTGTAAAGATATATGGCTTAAACTGATTTTTAATAAAGACTTTCTGTGTTAAATAGAGAAGGGATTATAAAAACAGTAGGAGGTAAGCAGAAAAAAGTTGATTTTTTGGGTGGTTCCTTCACTTTTTGCTGACTGGGGATTTAAAGAGAAAGTGAGAGATTCCAAGTATAATCTGAAAGTACAACAGAAAGATTAAAATTGATAGATTCAATGTATGTGGTTGAATGGACAAGATAAGTTTTTGATCCTTTTGGCATTTATTTGGTTATGGTATCATCTTTACTGATATGAAAGTTTTGGTTAGGAAGTTGGCTATTTTATAATTCATATGATTATAAAAAGCCACATTTATCAGACATTTAAAAATAATTAATAGATTTGTTTGTTTAATTTGGCACCAAACCACACTCGGAGCTGGTATATAGCTATATATTATTAAATTTATAGGGATGATATTGGTTAATAAAATTATGTAGGTTTCAAGTGTACATTTCTATAATATATCATCTGTCTGTTAGATTGTGTGCCCACCACCCAAAGTCAAACATCTTCTGTCACCATATATCTGACCCCCTCTACTTCACTAATCCTCCCTCTTCTCCCTGGTAGTCATCCCACTGTTGTTTGGGTCTATGAATTTTTGTTTGTTTTTCTTGTTTCTTCATTTATTGCTTTCAGTTTTATATCCCACATATGAATAAAATCATATAGTTCATAGCTTTCTGTCTGACCTATTTCACATAGCCTGATATTCTCAAGGCCCATCCATGTTGTCTCAAATGGCAGTATTTCATTATTTCTTACAGTATTTTACTGTATATATGTACCACTTCTTCTTTATCCAAATGTCAATCAAAGGTCATTTGGGTTGTTACCATGTTTTGACCATTATGAATAATGCAGCAATGAATATGAGGGTTCATATATATTTGTGAAAAATATTTTTAAAATTTCAGGTAAATATAGGGAAGGGAGTTGCTAGATCATATAATATATAGCTATTTTCTTGTATATCTAAACTACTTATCGAAATGTTGAATGTCGACATTCTGTACTGTCTGGTAACTAGTCATGGCTTCAAGTCCTGATATGATCCCTTTTCCTCTCTCAGGATCTCCAGATTTTCTTGTGATCCAGAAATTAGAGGGCTAAAACCTTGTATGGTGAGAATGTCCAGAAGACTGCTCTAGTTTTATGGTTTAGTGCCTTCATCCACTCAGAATGTTAATGCCAAAGTCACCCATTTCACGTACTGTATAAGACCAATTCTTTGTTATTCAGTTTTTCTCTAGCTAAAATTTTTTGGCTAGGCTCATTTTACCTATTAGAGCATTTTTTCATTTCTAAGATATATTGTGATAAATATTTTGTTCTGATCACATTAAATATATAGACAAATTTAGAGACATAATGCATTGTTACAGAATTGCAAATTTCTATGAACAACATGATTCCCTTCCCCCCACAAATGGACTAATTATTTTTCTTGGTTTCAAAATAGACCTTTAAAATTCTACTTATGTAAGTTCTGTACATTTATGAAGAAGTACATCTTTCTAAAAATTTTAAAACATTTTGGAAGGAATTTTAAAAAATCATACTTGATAAGTGCTATTAAAATTAAAATATTTTTCTATACCATTTATTAATGCAAATAACCACCTGATTGAGATGCAGTATTTTCCAGTTTTCACTTTATTATGCTGTATGCTTAGTAAGTCAATTAATTTTATTGATAAATAATGATTGTTTTACTTCTATATTTATATTTCTTACTTATACATCATGTACACCAGAGTTTTCATTAAATATTTATGGCTTTCTTCTGGGCAGAGGTACAATAATATTACATTCCTTTACTCCAAATTGGATATGAATTTCAGGCTTGCTTTGGACAATATTTATATATGTAATTTCCAGGCAGAATTTTCAATAGCCCAGTAGTAAATTGCCATGTTTCCTACTCTCGACCAGTAATCAAGAAGTGACATAGAGGAGAAGATGATTCCTTAAATTTACATTTTTCTGTATATTATGACATATCTAGTATAATATCTGACTCAGGAACTATTTTTGGTAGACAGTTCTAGTTGCAAATGCTACTATACATCTTATAGTTTTCAAACTTTTGATGTGGCCAAATAATTTGTGTACTTACAATATGACAGGTTGTAATATTTTCCTGCTTAAAAACATTAATTTCCTTCCCAGCCATAATAAAATGATGATATAGCAGAACTTTAAATGACTGTATTTGTGTGTCTAATTCTTTGCTTATGGTTGAAGTTTAATTATTATTTCATGAGACCATTCATTTTTATGGTAGTTTTTCTATACATATAAAGTTACTGCCCATTTGATGTACTGGAAATTCTTATTTTAAGATTATAAATAATTTCATGCACAGAGTTCTAGCTGCCTTTTTATAAGAGTATGTTTTAATTGAGTTGAATGTCAAGGAGACAATAATAGGATGCCAAGTATAAAATCAATCCCTCTTACCCAGGATTGTTCTTTTATGCTGATATGTAAGGATATGTAAGATTGGTGTCATTAAGGTATATAATGTATATTCTGGGCATAAAAACATGAAGGCAGTGGATTTATCTTAAGTTAAATGGTTCTACCTCTTTTTCTTGAAATTTTCCTGTATAAAACATTCTATAAAACCTTAGAGATTTGCGTGTTGACAATTATTCTACCTCCAAAGCTAATTTTGCTCTATCTCTAGATCTTTAGAAATAAAATGTTCTTTATAAAAGGTTTGAAGTAGAACATTTTTTCCTACACAGCCAACTAAGGCTTATGCGTGTGTTAAATAAACTTTTGAAATGTGCTGTTCCAAATACAAGAATGAAGTCAAAGAAATGATATATTATAAGGTAACTATAGATGAAATGTGATGATAAATATAATTATTATGACAAAATACCTAAATATCCAAATCAAAGACACTCTAAAAATTGAAGTAGTTATTTAGAATTGAAGGGCAGATAAAGAGCTTCCCAGACAAGAAAAAGCTAAAGGAATTCATCATTACCAAACCATTTTTATATGAAATGTTAAAGGAACTTACTTAAGAAAAAGACCAAATCTGTGAACAATAAAATGGCAATAAATACAAATCTGTTAACAATTAAATCTCAAAAACAAGCTAAGTAAACAAGAACAGAAGTAGGATTATGGATTATGGATACAGAGAATGGTTTGATGGTTGCTAGATGGGAGAAGGCTGTGGGGGAATGGGTGAAGAGGTGAGGAGATTAATAAATACAAATAAGTCGTTATGTAATAGACATGGGCATGCAAACTATAGTATAGGAAGTGGAGTAGCCAAAGAACTTATACTCATGACTCCATGGACATGAATGAAGTTATGGGAATTGTCTGAGGGAGAGGAGCTGCTGGATAGAGTGGGTCAAATGAGGAAAAATTGGGAAAACTGTAATATTATGATCTATAAAATATAATTTAATAATAAATAAGTGGAACAACCATTGAAGTAGTTAAATTATAAGAGTAAAAGTGGTGCTTATTAATTTATATAAATATGCCATATCTAGAAGACCTTCTTCTGTCTGTCTGAAAGATTCAAGGACTTAAGAGGAAGAATATACACAATCTTAGATTCCTTGTGGGTTATTATAGTCTCATTAAAAATATAAATGGAACTATCTTGGTATTTTCAGTTTAGGGATTTGACAGGGATAGTACTTATCATATTGTTTTTCCTACCTTCTTTTTAACACCTAAAATTCCAAAATTATACTTCTACCTGTTTTAGGGTTCTCAGCTGAAATGCCTCAGGGACTGGATGCCACTAATGCTATAGCACAGTGTCTTTACCATTCCCAGGCATTATACATTACATTTTTAATCCTAAATCCCTAGGAAGGTAAATATGAATGTCTAAGTTGAACCAATCAATTGTAACTGGGAGACCAGGTCCAAAACTAGAGATATGAGAAGCCATTATTGTGAATACAGCAGACTTTACCAGCAAATAAACACTGGGTCTTCTAAACACACATTCAGGAGTTTCATTCTGACTACCTCTGTGATCTCACATTGATCTATCACACTGTGCTGTGGACATTCTGGTTCCTCAACCATACCAAATTACTTTTTCACCTGTGGGCATTTCCCTTGTTTCTTTTCACTGGAGCATATACTTCCTACAGGATTTAACCTGGGTGAGGACAGTTGTGTCCACTGTGCTGAGCTTTTGCAAGTAAATCACCCAGTTGGAATTAGCTGCTCCCGATGTGTATTCATTTACTCTCCTGCAAAGAATTTATTACAACCAGTAGTGTTTTTCTTTCCTATTTGTTTACATGTTATTTTGCCATCAGAATATAAATTCTATGAAGACAAAATATTTTTATCATATTAATGTTATATCTCCAATGACTAGCACAGTCAATCCATTTGCTGGTGAATACATTTAAATAATTTAATAATGAAAAGTGATCTTGAATTTATGATTTCTGAATTTATCTCTCCCATTTCATAAATTTAAAACATAGACTGATATCAACTATGTTAAACACGTATATTAGTGAATATACATCAGTTATGATGTAGAAAATGAGAAAATTATACATACTATTAGCATAATTTTCAGAATTCTTATATACCAAAGAAGTGTAATTTTCAAAATTCTTATCTACCAAAGCAGTGTAATAAGATGCCTGAGCGTGGAGTCTAGAAACTGATTTTAAATCCTAAACTTGATGCTTTGTCTTTATGTCACTTAATCTTTGTAATTTAGTTTTTGTATCAGGAAGAGATAATAATATAAAATATATTAAGTAAAATGTTTACAAAATATTTAATATTCTAAGCCTTATGTTCTATAATTATGGTTTTTTTTTTTTAAGACAGATATCTTCACTAATCATTTGTTTACTTTTCTAAATAAAATTGCATGGAGAACTAGCTGGTGTCTCAGTAATGTCCTCAAAAATGTTGTGATCCAATGAGGTAACTTAATATATCTTTTTTTTCTTTTCAAGTAGTTTTTTGGTGGATTCTATAGGGTTTTCTACGTATACTATGATGTCATCTGCAAATAATGACAGTTTTACTTTCTCCTTTCCTATTTGAATGCCTTTGATTTATTTTTTCTTGTCTGATCGCTATGGCTAGAACTTCCAAAACTATATTGAATAGAGTGGAGACAGTGGACAGCCTTGTCTTGTTTCTGATCTTAAAGAAAAAGCTTTTAGTTTTGCCCAATTGAGTATGATGTTGGCTGTAGATTTCTCATATATGTCCTTTATTATGTTGTGGTATGCTCCTTCTAATCCCACTTTGCTGAATATTTTTATCATAAATGGGTGCTGTACTTTATCAAATGCTTTTTCAGCATCTATTGATATGATCATATGATTTTTGTCTTTCATTTTGTTTTTGTGGTGTATTATGTTTATTGATTTGTGGATATTATACTATCCTTGCATCCCTGGGGTGAATCCCATGTGATCATGGTGTATGACCTTTTTAATGCATTGCTGGATCTGGTTTGCCAATATTTCATTGAAGATTTTAGCACCTATGTTCATCAGCAGTATTGGTCTATAGTTTTCTTTCTTTGTTGTGTCTTGACCTGGTTTGGGGATAAGAATAATACTGGTCTCATGGAAAGAGTTTGGGAGTCTTCCCTTTTCTTGGATTTTTTTGGAATAGAT
This sequence comes from Noctilio leporinus, assembly GCA_004026585.1. Taxonomy (NCBI): domain Eukaryota; kingdom Metazoa; phylum Chordata; class Mammalia; order Chiroptera; family Noctilionidae; genus Noctilio; species Noctilio leporinus. The sequence continues at coordinate 133,892 of PVIW01000813.1, forward strand.
CGAAAAGGATAGGAGTTAGTTCTTCTTTAAATGTTTGGTAAAATTCACCTGTGTAGCCATCTTGTCTGGGGCAACTTAATATATCTTCATGATAATAGGTACCATAGAAAATATAAACACAGTATTTGTGTTTAAATTTGAGCTACACTTAAAATCCAAATAAAGTATTATAAAGATGCTGATAACTTTATTTTGTAAATCATAAATTTTTCCACAATATAATTCTATAATAATTTTAATACCCTTTTCCCTTATTTCAAAACAAACTTCTTTTTAACTTGAACACAGAAAAAAAGTACTGCTCTTTAACACTGTGTTATTTTGTTTATTTATGCCCACAGTCAAAAAGATGAATTTGCTATTTAAAATACATGACAAACACTACAGACCATTATTGGTAATCATCATTTTACATCAAATTTCTCACTTTCATTTTTGCTGAAGACAAATATTGCCTTTTCAATATTTGGCAAAGAGAGACTGAAAAGAGATTGTGGATCTTATCATCAAAATCTTGGGTTAAATATGATGTACTATGTATAGAAGTTCAATGTCTTATTTCAGTGTAACTTTTATCCTAAATTTCATTTCCCTTTTAAAGTGATGAAAAAAGTTTATCATTATAGTAGAAGTAAGATTAAAATGGTCTGCTTACTTAGAGGGGGACAGAGGGGAGCAAAATGGGGATGGCTGTAATACAACAACAATTAAATTTAAAAAAATGATCTGCTTACTTAAGGAAAATCATTAATAGTTTTTCATAGTTTAAAAATGTGTGATTTTTAAGAGAAATGTTACTGATTTCACTACTTAAGTAGATGATAAGGATCAGAGGGTTATTAATTTTATCAAAATGAGAATAGTAAACATAAAATTTATGCAGAAAATATCTACATAAATTATAGCTAGAAATTTCCCAAATGTGGAAAAAACATGAAATTTGTATCCAAGAAGAAGCCCATTGGACTTCAATAAAACAAAATCACATGGAAACATATAATAACATTGCTCAAAGCCAAACCTAAGGAGAAAATATTGAATGCAGCAAGAGAAAGATGACACATCACATGCACAAAACAATAAATCAGGTAATGTGATTTTAAGGTATATAACGTGAGGAGCAAATACACATGTACATTGATAAATGATTACCACGATCAGTTAATAAGTTAATACATCCATCACCTCACATCATTACCTCGTTTTTAAATGTGGTGAGAACTTACAATCTACCCTCAGAGCAACTTTTAAGTATATAAAACAGTTTTTATTAATTATCATCCACGTGGCATACAATAGATCCCAGAATTGATTCTTTTTATAACTGCAAGTTTGTACTCTGTGACCAGCATGCAGAAACACATTTGGTAAGACCATGTGGCATGGTTAAAGGGAACACTGTCCTGTTTATTAATCACAAAGGCCTCCTCAGCCATTCCTAGGTGTAGAGAAAGTCCCACCAATTTTTCTGTTGCTTGGACACAGCCTCTGTCTGTGTTATTAAAAGTAAGGCTAGTTCATTAGTTTGAATTTTTTAAATTAGAATCTGGGCTCTGGGAATGGAATGCCTGGGCTAAGGACTTGCCTACTGCTTGCAGCTTATTGGCTGTCTAGCTCAGGATTTCACCGTCTTCATCTCACGGCACACATTATCTAATTACTAAAATTCTGCGGCACACCAGAAACATGTCATTTCTTTTGCCCACCTGACAAAACTAGGTATAGTTTTGATTTGTTCACACCGAATGGCTATTGTGTGTTCCGTTGTCATTGACAGTCTAAGGGGGGAGGGGTCAGCGCCCCTGATTAAACACTCAGGCACTTGCTTGTTTTACAGATTCTTGTGACGCACTGGTTGACAACCAACAGTCTAGCTGATGATGTTAGTTTTCTGATCATATCATCCTAGATCTCATATATTCTGTCTCTCGCTCTCCCCTGACTTGCATGTGTCCTGGTTCCACTGGCACATTGAGCCCTTAAGTGGCTTAAGCTTGCCTTGCTGCCTGTACCCTGAGATCTCCCAACGTCCCTGGAACTTTGTGATAACCCAAGTGGCCCCAGTTGAATGACTAAAGTAAATGTCGGAATCAGGTTGACATTCTCCTGTGTGGGACTCTTCCTGTGACCTCACTGTTTCTAGGCTTCTCCTAGTATTCCTGCACAACGGCTGATGCTCCTGGGGACCACTTCCTTAGGAAACCCCTTGCGCGCATAGAGTCTTCATGTCAGAGACCGTTCCTGGGAAATGCAGCCAAAGGCTCTGTGTAATACTAAATAGTTACTGTAACTCCCTCAGGTTCTTCCCCTGCAACAGGGATAAAAATAACACTTTTTCTCATAAAGTCACTATGGAAATTAACACAGTTTAGCAGAGAGTTGAATATGTACATTACATAAATGTTTGTCCATGCATCAGTTGGACCATTCATTGATAAATTAGTTAGTTTGTAGCATTTTGAAAGGCTAGTGAGATTTGCATGTGTGTGTATACAAATCATAAATTTATAGATATATGTGGTCTTATTTAGCATCATCTCATGATTTAATGCTGTACATGTTTCTCTGTTTTTTAAATGGATAGTTATATTGCATTTTGTTTATGTTAATGTATTGGATGCCTTTAATGGAGGAAAGTATCCTATTTTGCTAGTTTTTGACAAGATACCAAATCAGTTTTAATAGAAATTAATTTTATAACTGTTGACTGTTATTCTCATTCCTTATAAACACCTACACTTACATTTAGGTAGTATCATGAAGAGATAATAAATGTTATTATAATAAATAGAAACAATTGTCAAATAAGGACAAAATAAGTTGTTGTATTTTTCTTTATTTAAAAATTATCTAATAACACATATCTAATATGTCCAGAATATAAATGCATATGAAATATAAAGAATCCCAGCATACATACCTTAAGGATATATTATAAATCCTTTCTTTTTCTTAATCAAAAGGCCTTAATTCAAATTTTATGAACTGTTACATGAAGCATTCGCTGCATGATTTCTATGAAAGCCAATGATCCCTATTGGCTGTGATGGGAATTATACAGTTAAAACCCCAGGAAGTCCTTTGCACATTTAGTTGTGCAAAAGCAGTTCTCTTAAACTGCTTAGGCAATTTAGATATTATTTTGTTTCGATAATAATTTGAGTTTAAAAAGCCTTAGTTTGCAACAAAAAGCACAGTCTAAAACAGTTTAATTACATTTAAAAAAATGTCCCACATAATTGGATGCTGTGACTTAATTTGTCACCATTTCATTTCATCTCATGTAATAAAATGAAGAAGTGTAGTTCAATGACATGAACATTTATATAAAAATACAGCCTTTAACATGAAGACCTGGTCAGGCAACTCCTGAATCACAATACTGGAAATTTTATTAGTTTTACCATTCATTTTCTTTTACTTTCAAATAAGAGTGGTCAGAAAGCAATAAAGATTTCTTTCTCAAATTTAGAGGAAATACAGAGACCATCTAAACCCTGTGTTTATATTTATGAATCACAAATTCAGCAACTTTCAGAATTATTTATCATATCATGCTGATTTCTCTCCAATTTCACTGCATTTCTCTTTTTCTCCTTACAAACATACACATACAAAGAACACATACACAATGAATGTGCAGATGTGAATGACCACTTTATAATTCTGTCTTCTAGATAGAAGTATTGACAGTATATCATGGTAGGTAAGAACACCTATACAGCCAGAATGAAAACCTGTGCCCATCACTAAATAACTTAGTCAACTTTACTAATACCCAAACCTCCCCATATCTTCTAATCTGTAAAATGGGAAAAATAATAGAACTTTTATGATGGTGTAATTATAAAGCATATGTGTTAATATGTGGAAAGCACTTAGAATGATACTTTGCATGTGATTAAATAAGTAAATGTAAACTATTAATCTACATTATCTGTATCTATATTTTAATTAGGTCTTACATTTATTTTAAACATTCTGCCTTAAGGGAATAGAAAGAAAATGAAAATATGCATTTAATCATAGATATAGAACATTTTGCTTGGCATTGTGCATTCTATAACTATCTGCAAAGTTGTAGTTATTAATACCTTTACTTTTACAAGTGAATAATTAACTTGTCAGTAATAATGTAACTTGTAGAAGGTTGCGGTGGGGCTATGAGTCAAACTTAGATTTTCATGCAATACATCAATTTATTCCAAAGTGTTATTTTAAAAAATATTTTATTTATTATCTTTAGAAAGAGGGGAAGGGAGAGAAGCAGAGAGGGAGAGAGACATCAATGTATGGTTGCCTTTCACCTGCCTCCAGCTACAGATCTGGCTGGAGACTTGGTTTGCAACCTGGTTATGTGCCCAGCAACCTTTGGGTTCAAAGGCTGGTGTCTTATCCACTGTGCCACCAGCCAGGGCCCCAAAATGTTATTTATTAGCTGGATATGTGGAAGATAATAGTCCTGAACAAATCAGACCAAAGCCCTTTTCTAATGATGCTCATGTTCTAGTAAGGAAAGAAAACAAACATGGTAAAATATAAGATAATTTTAACAAAGATAATCCCCTAAAGAAAACAAAATGATAATTTTGAGGTCTTAACTGGAGAAAGACTTATGGTAAAGATCAGGAAAAAGCACTTAATAGAGTTAACTTATGAAGTGAAAAAATAATGATGAAGATTCCTCAGTCATTGTGGGTGTGTGTGTCAGGTTTCAAAACAGAGAGAAAAGTAAGAGTAGGTACCTTGGTGAGATGAAATGATGAATTAGATGCCAGTTTAAGCAACTGCATGAATATTGCTAAGGATTACTGGGAAGGGAAAGAAACCAATTGGGAATCAACTATAATAATTTAATTTGTACAAGCTAGGTTATGTAATAGCTTAATAGACATTCCAATAGAATGAATCCACAAATGAAATATGAGTGACAACTTAGGAGCAGTGCCATCTTCATATATATAATGTTAATTTGGTTGACTTCACTAAATGAAAGGACCTGGAGAAAGAAGTGCAGAGTAGAAGATAGCACAGGTACAATCTTTAGCATACTGCAAAGTTTTATATTAATCAAGAAGAGGGCCCATCAAAAAGAGACAGAGAAGGGACAGTGTGGTCCAGATAGAGTAGAAGAGATTGTATTGGCACAAAAGCAGAAGAAAACATGTTTTTCAAAGAAACGTGAATGATCACCTCTATGAGAAACTATTACGTGGTGTGGTCAAGCATGATAAGCATAGAGGATACTGTGGCCTGAATTTCAGTGATTAATGTGGAGTGGTGGTAAGAGATTTGATTGCCTGGGATGAGGAGAGACGTGGAGGTAGGCATTAGAGGCAGCTGGTGGGGACAGCTCTCTCAATGAGTATTCTGGAATAGGAGCAGAGATGTGATTTAGTAGCAAATGAAGAGAGGTCATATAGTAAATATATGAACAAACTCATTAGGAAACATAATACACCATATTGTTAGCTAATGATACTGAGCAAAAAGAAAGAGTTAATTTGATGATGGAGAAGAGAAAGCAAACATGTTTAAATGATTAGAATATATGGAATCTAGAGCACAAAGAGGAGTGAGCTTTAGACAGTTGTTAGGCATGTTTTCATTTTAAGGGAAGGGAAAGGAGGAGGTGTGAATCCAGCTGCAGGTGGATGGGTAAATTTGTACATATAATATAGAACTCTCACTTAAGATATCACTTAAGTTCTTACAAGTGTAAGAACTTGTGGGTTAGACCTTTAAAGGGGGAAGAAAAGGTACAAACAGTTATTTTGGAAAGTGAGAACATAAACATATTTATTAAAGGGAAAGAAAATTCCTGTTAAATGAACGTATGAGCTAAATCAAAGAATCATGTAACCAGAATTACATGAATCAGAGATCAATATTTTCTAATCATTTCAAGCAGTTATTTAAGAGGATCAGAAGAACTGGAATTTTGAGAAAGCTACCTAGGTTCTATCTTTCCACATGTGATATGTGCACTCTGGCCCAGAATAATAAATTAAAATCTTAATTAGGATTGTAAGTCACCTCACACAGCAGGCAGAATTTTAGACTATGAAACATATCCTATTACATTGAAGACAACAGTAGCATGGCTTACATGATGTATTTAGCAAGCCATGTCTTGGATTCAGAGATTTATTTTGTATGAGAGGTTCCTTTGGGTAGAGAGCATCTTTATAGATAGGGTCTTCCTAGTATATACCATCAGTCTATTTATCTGGAAGTGTAGTTGACAAGAATTGTTAGCACAGATTCATGCTATCTTTTCCTTCATTGGCTCAAAGGAATTTTCCCACCTTCCCAAGAACACAGAACCAATCATAGGTTAACTGGTTTAACTCCTTGCTGCTCAGTCCTCATTAGCACTTTGTGCACTTACAGACTTCAAGTGAAATAAATAATCATAGTTTTGTTGGTGTTTTCTTTTTGTTTGTTTGTTTTATAAAAATAGTAAAGTTACTAGACTGATAATCATAAATTTTCTTTTCAAACATTGGAATCAGAGATCCTTGAATAAAAATGCTTAGGATCAAGGGGTATAGGGTTATAGTGATCAAAGTTAAAATTTTGGAGGTGCTGCAGTTATTGGTGATAGTAAATTTAGGAAATGTAATATAATGTTGGGGGTGGAATGTAGAAGTAAAATAAAGGAGAATACTACAGGAAGTAAGTAAATCAAAGAATTGAGAATCTGGGTTAAAGGAAAATACTTCTTCAATTGACACTAAACCTAAAAGCTATCTTAGAGAATTTAAAATATTGGGCCGGCCCAAAATTTTATTTTTTCCTTACAATAGCACTAGTAGTGCTTAGTTTTCTTTAACTTCATTTGAAGAAACTAGTTTGAAAGATTGTATTGTGACAGCTGTCATATATGCATGCATTTTTAAAAAACATCTAACTTGGTGAATTTTGTGCGGCCATTTTAATATTGAAGATGGAAGAAAATATGTAACATTTTTAGTATATTATTATTTATTACTTCAAGGAAGATAAAAATGCCACGGAAATTTATAAAATGATTTGTGCAGTGTATGGAGGAAGTGTTGCATCAAAAATGGCTTGCGAAGTTTTTGGTACTATGGACATTTTGGTGAAGTAAATTTTTGCTTGGGGCTGTCTTATGCTTTGGAAGAAGTTTAGCAGCACCCCTGGCCTCTACCCACTAGAAGCCAATAGCAGGAGATAGCTGACATACTCAAAATGTCAAAATAAAAGTTATTGATGAAAATCAAAAATGTACCTTTTATTTTATGAGAAAAAAAATACAAACTTTTTGGACAACCCAATAGGATGTGATTACATTGAATTTCTGTGAAATGTTTTCTGAGTTGAGAGCCTGTAAACTATTATAATCAGTGTCATAATTCCAAAGTCATAGAGCTTTTAAGGCTGAACCATGTTTTCCTTAATGAAATCTATCTTTCAATGTTTATTCATAAGGTCCAAATTAATTGTCAAGTGCAATCAATCAAAACAAATTGAGATTCACTTCCAAAACATTGTATAGAGCTTGACCTTCACTAACTTTTACATCACTAAATATTCCTCATCCTCCTTTAAAAATGCCCTCCTAAGTCAAATGTATTTCTCAATTGCCTTGTATGTCAGGGAGAAATATAACTAGAGGAATTGAACAATAGGTTTACATTTGCTATATAATAATCAGGCAGCCTTTCTCCACTCAGAGACATTGATTAAGTCCTCAATATATTAAGATAAGAATCAGCAATGGAAGTAACATTGTTTGCTCCTAATAAAACTAGGTTTCCTTCCTTTTAATCAGGTAAAAGACTTGTATTAGTGCCTAGTATATCCATAGCTACATTTCTCACCTCTGACTCTAAACCACACCATCAGAAAGTGAATAAAGAAAAGTATAGGACTATATGGCATGTTTGGCAAGATCTTCAAATAGGGGAAAAGATGCAGCAGGCCCACTTAGTTAATAATAAAAATATATTCATTAAGCTTTATGACAAATACCTATTGATCTTTCCAACAGCTCAGGTAATTCTAGGAATGTATGAATAAATCTGGTCAATAAAATATCTACATAATCTATTAGTAGTTTGTAATTATTACTACATTAAAGTATATGATCATAAACTGGGCTATTCAAAAATTTATCAGGAATTTTGTTTGCCCAAAATGCTGAAAATAGTGAGCTTCTATGGAATACTCACTATTAAGTAAAACTGTCAATAAGGCACCTTGTAAAACACATAAATTATTAAGAGATAACATTTACAATTACTTGAAATCTCTTGGGAAGAAAGACAAGTATAATGTCAGTTATAATGAAACCTATAGGTCATTCTACAGACTATATTGGAAGACGAAACAAGCATGGTGTAAGATCAGAGCACAGCAAGATCCACACTCACAGGGTGGTATGGAACTATTAGCAGATTTTTTTCTGCCAAAACTTAGAGGGGGTTACATTTCAGGCTGAGATAATGATACAAATTGAGTTATGGAGGAATATATCCTAGAATGTGTAATAGTATGTTTGGAGTGGTAATATTAGAAATGTGGGTTGAACCCAGAGTTTCAAGGATAATGAAATATAGAGTCATTAAACAGCTAAATGCCAAATTTTAACTAGAATCATTAAGTAATAATGATGTCTCCTGAAAACTGAAGATGGTTATGACTAGATAAAATAATATTTCTTTTCTTCCCATATATTATATATACTCTTTCTATAAAAGTAAAGAAAATATAGCTTATAACATTGACAGTGAGTATTCAAAAAAGCTTTCTTCCTAATGAAACAATAAGGATTCTGGCAATAATACTAAGGAACCTAAGAAAAGAGAAACCAAACATAACTCCTGCATTTCTGTAAGCAACACAGATTGAAGAATGAAAGTGACTAGCAATTGAAGCAAAGGTATTAGGGATATGGAGTAAAATAAGGGAAGTAACTGCTCAAATGCAAATAATCCTTTATAGAAAATGAAAGAAATTACACTTTCAATATTCAAAATGTATCACTCTAAAATGAAATGATTTCAGTCTTTGATTGAAATATCAGAAGAGAAATATTAAAATCCTTAAGTTTAGAAATTGAAGGGAGAAAAATGAGCCAGATAATCGATGATCAATTTGACACCAAAAGAAATAGAATTTTTAAAAAACCCTAAATTCATTAAAGGACCCAGAATCTGAAAAATATTGATAAGTGTTCAGAAGAAAATGAACACCTATGCATCATTTTCAGTGGTAGGTTAGCAGTACCAGGAAGAACTCAACAGGGCAAGATATATGACCAGAGTGAGGAAGATCATCGACAGGAGGGCAATGGAAATATAATTGTGCTAGATGATGTAATAATAAAAAGGTAATAAGAAGGTCAAAGGCTTATAGACTCATAAAACATTTTGAAAGGTGAACAATTCATATGATATTAACCAGACAAGAAAAAATATGAATAAGGTGCAGTAACTTTTTCTTAAGTTTAGGAAAATGCTCTTTGCTAACCTATGCAAAATCAAAGTGGTATGTATGCTAGGGCATAGTCCAGCAAACCTATTTGATCTTTAATAGAAATGAAGGCAATGTTGTTTGCAAGAAGAAGTTGGGAAAAATCTAGGCCAGTAGTGATGTACTGTAATATTATACTGAAGTCTCTATAATGCTGAAGCATTATGTTGATCACAAAGTTGTTAGCAAATATTTTTTATTTTACTACTAGCAGTAAGAATTTTAGAGTAAGAAAATAATTTAAATGAAGACTTGTCATAAGTATAATAAATAATTTACCAAAAGAATTTTAGATATTTACAATTAACCCTAGAGTAAAATACAAAGAGATGCAAGTGGAAAGATCTTTTTAGCTTCTCCACTATCATATACACACATTACAAATTCCCCTGAAACATTTTGTTTCATATTTGATATTTGCATTCTTTTTTCTTTCTTGAAAGATTTTATTTATTGTTTTTAGAGAGAGGGGGAGGGAGAGAGGAGAGAGGGAGAGAAACATCAATGTATGATTGTCTTTCACCTGCCTCCAGCTACAGACCTGGCTGGAGACCTGGTTATATGCCCTGGCTGGGAATCGAACCAGCGACCTTTGGGTTCACAGGTGGTTGCCCTATCCACTGTGTCACCAGCCACAACCTTGATATTTACATTTTAAATATAAAATTGACAGGATATGTCAGTAATTGATACCAATAATTACTCATTCCCATTAATACAAAAAAATTAATACAAAATGGAAAATAAACCTGGGTCATGTAAAGTTAGTTCACAGAAAAGGAAACAAAAATTGTCAAAAATAATTTAAAGAAAGGCTAAACTTTATTGGTGATTAGGACATGCAGAACAAAAATAATTTGAAACAATATTTTGTATACTTTCTATTGGAAGATATTTTATGTACTTTCTATTGTTAATACCAAATTATCAGAAATTAAATTAGTACTAGTTTTTAGGTTGAGCAGTCACATTTTTTACTTCCTAGAATTTCACTTTTTGGTATAACTAAGATAAATTTTATTATATCTAAACCAAATATCAAGGGAAAAGGATGTTTATACCATTGTTCTGTTAGTAATGGTTTAAAAAACAACCTAAAAATTTCAAATACTTATTGACAAAAATTGTATACATAATTTGTGGTGTAATCACAAAATGACATATCTTCTGGTGGGGTCATAGTGCAGCAATATGGAGAAATTCTAGTAATTGAACATTAAGTTTCCACAAAGGAGGTAGAGAAGAAAGAATGTAATGTGGTATTATGTAGTTAGTGTTCAACCAAAACTAAATCACGTGTCATTTGAACATACATATATGTGAAACAAAACTGGAAAAAGTTAAATAGGAAAGGAATTATAATATCAACCAATAGAAAAATCTCTGGGTAGGATAGAGAAAATGTGAATATATAAGAAACAAGTAATTTCATAGTTGTTTGAAAAGTAGGTTCATGAATATGAATCATATTATAAGTTTTTAATTTTTTATTTACTTTTCAAAGTAACAGATGATCATATATAGAAAATAGGATTAATGTAATTTGGTGTATCTGAGAACAAAAACAACCATCAGAAGAGATCTGTGACATCAATTCATATAATATGTCGATATACAAAAATTTTTAACTGATATATTTTATTGCTTTAGATGTTAATATTTAAATACATGAATAGGACTTCAAAGGTGATGTCTTCATATTTTTAGAAGTCAATTTCTCAAACTTCCTTAGCCTCCTATTTTATACATGGAAAATTAGCAAAATTATATTAATTTGTTTAGTTGTTTGGGACATTAAATATTATTGTATATGTGAAAAATAGGACAGTGTATTTTCTCAGTAAGTATTAATATTACAGCCCCTAACAGTGTCCGACATTCCATTAATACTATTTGAATAAGATATTTTTTTTATTAAATCAGATGTTTTGGGTTTCAAACAAATATTATGTATTCCATGAACTCCTCCTTCCAATGATGTCTTTACATCAAAATCATAGACAGCCACTTGTTTATAAAATGTGGTCATATAACTTATTTATAAAATGTGATCACATAACATTCAGGGAGCTCAGGCAAATACCATCACTTACTCCGCAATAATGCAATTTATATGAGTTGTTAATATAAAACAATCTAGTTATAAGCTATTGATTTAGAAGATACCAAAGAAGTCAGGTAAAAGTAGAGGTAAAAAGGAAAGATTCCTTGATTAATGAGGGAAAATGTGGTATTTGCTTTTAAGGTGCTTAAGATTTCAGATGGGCTTGGAGTTCTTCAAAGGGTTAGCCTGGGGAAGATAGAGTGAGAAACCTAACACAATTTTTACACACTTGTTCTAGGAAAAGTGGGTTCACTTACCAAACAGCTCACTCAAGTTTCTTGAAATTGTGGTTCTACCTTCTAACTATAGGAACTAGCTTATGAAGTATTCTAACTAATTTAAGTACATCAATAAGTGCACAGTAACAGTAAGTATTAGGAGAATGAATAGAGGTAAGTCAGAAATAAATAAATGTATCAATGGTTGGGGATGAACTACGTATACGAAGTCTATTCTGAAAGTATCCGCCGTGCAAACTATTTTAATTATATTGACTTGACATTGGCTTGATACTTTTGGGACAGAACTCGTATATTTCTTTTTCTCACCTTATTTTTTCTTTATGCTCGTAAACACAGTTCACTTAATTTTAGGTTTAATTTTCCTTTTCCCAATATCATAGCCCTCCAGGTTCTTTACTGTTCATGATTCATATGATTAGTTTTGATCTCTGGCCTCATTACTGAACATTCTGGCATATTTAATCACATTAGCTATATATTTAGTCTGTAAACTTTACCTAGGAGATTTTGAAGGATAGCATAAATTGAAATTCATAGTTCCTTTTTGTAGTAATTTACGTCTGCTACAAATTCAAGGACTATATGTTATTTAATTTAGTTTATGTAATTATGTATAGCCTAATTTTGCTCTGAGAAGTCTATTTTAGTCTATTTAACTCATAGGTTTTAATTATTTTTTCATATAACAACTACCTTTAATTTTTGGTCTGTTAAAAGCTAAAAGTAACTTGAAAGTTTTCATAGCTAAACTATGAATTTTAAAAAGTTATTCAGAATTATAGGTATGGAGGTCATTTGGAGGGTTATCAGCTGAGAGAGGGAAAGGGGAGAAGTGGGGAAATGGCACATAGATTAAGAACATAATGGGTAGGTACAAAATGGGGAAGTTAAGAATAGTATAGGAAAGGGTGACGCCAAAGAACTTATATGCATGACCCACAAACATGAACTAAGGGGAGTGGGATTGCAGGAGGGAAAGGGCGTTCTGGGTGGAGGGGAGCAAAGGAAAATGAAACTGGGACCACTTGTAATAGCATAATCAATGAAATACACTTACCAATTATATGGAAGAAGCTATAAAAATGAGACCTAGCTTGCATGGTTAAACTTTAAGATACATAAAACTGGTGTAAAAATTATATTTTCTGTGTTCAGATTCATCTTGTGTTCTATGTTTTTAAATAATTTAATAACTCTTACCCAGCTCTTCAATGTATAGTTTGTGCTCCTTGAAAGGTACTTGCTTGCGTCCATCTCCAGAATTCACTAGCAAATACCCCATTGATTCGTCCTTAAAATTTCAATTCAAAGGATAATTCAACACAATCAAATTAACTAATATTAGGGAGACAATAATGAAATTAAGAATGTTTTAAATAATCACTGTAAACTAACCCATTTTGTGTAATAATTGTATCATTTGATAGAATTAATTCTCAACTCTCATTTTAAATATTTAGTTTCTAGGCATAGTGGGCACTTAATATGGTTGTTTAAGACTCCATCTATACAGTATATTTATTTTACTCTTATGCTGAAAATTTACAGGTTTCTTATTCAAAGAAGGAATTAACAAGGTGTCTGATAGTGTAACATGATTCAAAATTATAACTGATTTTTAGTTTAGTGCTAGAAAGAGATTACTTCTATTTTCCAAATGATCATTGAGACTGTTTTCTTTTTATATTTGTTTTTAATTTTGTTTTTCATTTTTCATAATATCTATTGCAATGTTTACTAATCTTTCATTCTATAACTTCTAATTTCCAGTGTTGTTATTTTCATGTCAGATATGGTAGGTTTTATTACTTGAATTTTTTTTTTTTTTGGTTATTTTCTATATCTTTTATTTCTTTCATCATTGTGTTCATGTCTTCCTTTAAATACTTGTTCATAATAATGATAGAAGTTTTAATTTCCTGGTCCACCAATTTCATCATCAGCATCATGTCTGGGTCTGTTAATCAATTTTTCTTCTTATTATAGACTACATTTCTCTCCCCACATATCTTGTAATTTTTTATTTGATGCTGGGCTTGCATGATTTACATTATTAAGTATTTGGATTTTGTGGTCTTTCTTTAAAGAGTATTGAGCTTTTATTGGGTAAGTGACTATATTGCTTTGCAGTTAAATTTGATAGTTTTTTGTCTAAAAAGCCTTATTAGGGAATGTCTAGGGTACATTTTACTGTAGAGAGCTGAACCCTGTACTAAGGAAGGTTTAACCCTTTGTCTCTAATGAATGCCCTGCTATCCACTCTAGCTTCTGGCAGCTTGCACAATTATCAGCAATTTGTGAGTTCTTGAGCTTGATTAGCTCATGGCTCCCACTTTTGTTGTGCTCAGCCTTTCTGTTTTCTCTATGTATGTACACCATCATGCTCTACAAAGCCAAGACTATCCCTAAGCAAATTTCTGGCACTTTTACTTTTAATTTTCCTTTTCTTTGCATAGTTTCCTCCTCTCTGAGATTCTGACATGCCACTTGTATATTTCTGAGACTTTTGGTCTGTGAAATCCAAAATCAGCTTCAGTTTCTTGGACAGGGTAACTACTGTGGTCTGCTTGGGACCCTTATCCCTTCTCAGAATTCAGTAATGTGTCTCCAAATAGAGAAATGGACTATCATAAGAAATATCTCATGTACTTCCCTCTCTCATGGGTCTATGGCATAGTGATAAAACCATTGTTTCATATATTTTGTATAGTTTTATCACTATTTAAAGGGAAAGTATAATTAGGTAATTACCAAAATAGCACAATCCTTGTAGAAAGCAAGTAGGCATATCCATCATTTTCTGTAAAATATATACATATATGTATATAATATATAATAGCTACCATGCATGTTTAACAGATTTGGCATAATCTGAGCTTAGTAATTGTTTGCCCCATCATGGAGAAAATGTCATTAGAAATGTTCAGAGTCCAAAATAGTGCAGGAGATAGAAAAGGAATAAAAATGTTGATAACTTTTATAGTGCTGCTGTAGTTTTCAAACTGGGCCAGGATACAAGAATTAAAAGTGACCCCTATATTTGGGATTTTAAATTTAACTTGCTTATGATGTACCTTAAGAAAACAGTAGCATAAAATTTGTACAGTGTCATCACAAAAAAAGACAGGAATTTGCTTACTTAAATATGTTAGCAAATATTCAAGAAATACAAAGCATGTTAATTCAACCATTTTGATGTTAACGGTTTTCTAATACAACACAAGAGAAAGGAATGCTAATACAGACAGCAGAATCACTAAGAGCCATTTTCTGACCAACCAAGAGAAAAGCTATTTAAACTAAAACATAAAAATTATTCCTATTTTGAATTTGGAAAAAGGTTTCTACAAATGAGTCTATACTTTATTTTACTTTAAGGATAGCTGTTATTTTATACTTTATAATGAACATAACTTAGGTTCAATTAACTTTCCAATACGGGGGAATTTTTCATTCTGGTCAAGCTGCCTAAAAGAACAATGAAAGCAATCACATATTTAAGATTTGTTCAAAGTGTAGATTGGTGATCCTGGAAACTAAGAAAATGATTAGGATGTGCTGTATTGAAGCACATTTACTTTCTCAGACAGCACAGGAAAAAGAAATTAGATATAAATTAAAATTTTTCATGAGAATTGATCCTGCTCTATTTATCTAGAATTTCAGTGGGCTCCTACATAGAATTCTGTATGGAAATTACTTAAATTCTATTACTTTCTATACTCTGAGGAGTTAATATTGTTTTCTAGAGAGCTACCACCCCATTTCCCTCTGTCCCTATAGAATCTTATATGATAAAATATGTATATGCAGTACCATTATGATATTTTACTGTATACTTTTCTCAACACAAGCTGTGGTCTATTAACAAATTATAGAAAAAATATTATATATATTTGGAAGGGGCCAAATAACTCAATGATGTCTAGGAGTTAAATAAATCCATAAAAAAGATTGACTTTTATGATTTTTATGTAGCATTTTTGGAAATGAACAATTTTAACCATAGTTATCAAAGCTCATGATGAGTATTATTTTAAAAATCCTGGGTTGATATAAAATGAATTTAGAAATGACCTGAGGTAATTATAACTTTAGCCAACCCCCTTATTAGAAAAATATTACTTTCCATTGGGCAAACCTAATCCTGGTAGTCCCTGTGACGTCACCACCCTTGACCTACACCAGGGAAAGGTGTGTGTGTCTCAGGTTCTGCTCACCCTAGGTTTTCATCAACTTTGCAAGAAACATATATTAAGGGAGAGAACTTCTAATTATATAATTCAAGAAATTTCTTCTTCCCTTTGCTTATGTATTTTGAGGTGGATATCTATAAGAATTCTATTTAATATATATATATATATATAATTTATTTATTTATTTATTTAAAATATTGTTAAAATGGTAAAATTGACCATTGTTAATCTGATAACATTTGTATATTTCAATTAATTGAAAATTTTCATTTTCAAAAGAGCTCATTGATAGTAAATTTCAAGAGATTTTTTGAAAAAGTCTCAGAACTTTTGATATGCTAATATGTGATAAAACTCAAGAAAAGCTGTTCATTGCTGAATTTTTCAGCCTTATTTGAAAACTGCAGTTTTTCACTGACTAACACCTCTTTGGATGTTTACATTTACTTACAGGGATTAGCAAAACTGAACCAGACTTATTTTTATAAATAAAGTTTTATGAAAACACAGCTACATACAATTTTTGAATGCATTACCTGTGGTTACTTTTATTCTACAGCAGCATTGTTGTTATAAAGACTATATAAAGAATATAATTACCATCTGGCCATCTATTGAAAAAGTAAATTGCTTACCCTTATTTATATGAACAGTTTGAGGATAGCATATTTATGTTAAATCTGAAAAGAGCTCAAATGATTGAATTAGTCATTTATATGAATAAGACTATTAGCATATACTACCTTTTGTAAATCAAGAGAGGTACCTGAAAACTAACACTCATTAAATATAGGGTATTTATACATACTGTAGTATTTATTTGATCTCTATGAATCTGGACTAAATTCATATCATTTTGATATTGCTAAGACCAAATAACCCTACTATATAGAAAAGTATAAAGTAGTTCAGACTCTTCACTTAGATGCAGTGGATATGAAAACTGCTAGATTATTTGCATAAAATCGTATGACATGTGTGTGCAAAGGTATATTCATATCTTTTCAGAAAGACTTTGTATCATATTTCATTAAAATGGGCCAGATCAGGTAGTTACTTCTGTCTCTTTTCTTTCTTGTAACATATGTAGAGATTCTGAACATGATGGGTTTTAATAATCAAATCCTTCAATTTATCTGCAGGCAAAACTCTAGACAGATGGCGATATTAAGCTTCCTTTAGATCTCACTCACAATTTTAATTAAATACTTATGTCTATAAAGCACATTATATTTGACTGGGTAGGGGAATCATTAATAAAAGATGGTATAATAAAATATGCTAAGACTGAACATATCCATCTCAAGCTCTGATTTTTTCACATTGATGAAACATATTTCTCTGGCACCAATTTTTATACATAAGTTGGTTTATAAAGCATTTTATTCTAAATGCTTTTGAGATAATTTCCTCCAGGGGTTCTGACTAAAGTATTTATTTAAAGTAAGGAATGATTTTAATGTAATAACTATTTGAGGTTAGCTTGCCTTTTAAATTCTACTTACACCATTAATTTGAAAACATTTACCAGTGTCCTTCCTTCAGGCATTAAACTTTGTAAGGTTTTTTTTTTTTTTTTTTTTTCTCTTTTGACCTGCCTTGCAACTCAGGGAAATTATTCTGAAATAATTATCCCAACAGAACTTAGTGATCAGTACATCATCAGACTTGTATGTCTTGGGAGCAAAATCAGCAAATTAAAAGGGCATTTTATGAAGAACAGGTCATTTAGGCTAGTTCAACGCATGAACCTGCAATCAAAATCCTAACAGAGAGCTATTTTCCTAATGTCCTTGAGGGTACAAGAACAAAATATTTCCAAGTATTTTACACAAAGAGTTCTATTTATTAGAAATTGGGTCAAACTATTAAACTCACCTCTGTTTGATGTAAAATAAAACGGCTTATTGCAGATCTAAGAAAGCACTCGGTGTCCATTAGGTTGCCTTCAAAGAATGTCCTGGATAACCTTAAAGCAATTTAAAGTACAAGCTAACTTCAATTCTTCTTGTCTATATAGTTCTCAAGCACATTGGAATATACTTGAATGCCCTGGCTGGCGGCAAAGTGGGTAATGCACCAGCCTGCGAACCCAAAGCTCACTGGTTTGATTCCCAACCAGGGCACATAACCAGGTTGCAAGCCAAGTCTCCAGCCAGATCCTTAGCTGGAGGCAGGTGAAAGGCAACCATACATTGATGTTTCTCTCTCTCTCTGCTTCTTTCCTTTCCTCTCTTTCTGAAAATAATAAATAAAATCTTAAAAAAAAAAAGAATATATTTAAAAATGTAATGTGGTAAAAGTATAGTCATTTCTTGCTGATTATATGTTTCTTTTCAACTTGTCACCTAGCCTTTAATTTCTCTATAGATCACATGGCAGAAGGTATTACAGGAATTAAAAGTAAAACAAAAGAACTAGGTTAATTCCTGTTAAATTAATGTGACTTTGCGATGCATATAGTTATGTATAAGGCATTGCACTGATTGTGTGATATGACCTCAGCTCCTATCTCCCTTCTGTCTTTTCCCTTCACTTCTCAGTGTATTAGAAATGTAGATAACTTCATGTAGAACTGTATTTTCCCCTTTCATTTCCTAAAATGATAAAAGAAGATCATTTTAATTTCTATACTTAAATTCTTGTAATATAAAAATACATATTTCATTATCAGAGGGAAAATGATTTGTCATATATTGCACCATTAAACAAAATCACTCAAGAGCACATGTATGCCAATTCAGCGTGCTGCACACTACATTTCTTTGTCTGTGAGGTAAATCAAGGTACATTAAACAATCCGGAAGATTTCCCTGCTTCCCTTAACAAGGCAGTAAGGAGAAACTCTTCCATATTTTTGAGAATTACCCGGAAATTATTAATTGGCATAATTCTATTAAAATATCTGACAATAGCCCTGGCTGGTGGTACAGTGGATAGGGCTCCAGCCTGCCAACCCAAAAGTTGCTGGCTTGATTCCCAGCCAGGGCATATAACCAGGTTGCAAGCCAGGTCTCCAGCCAGGTCTGTAGCTGGAGGCAGGTGTAAAGCAACCATACATTGATGTTTGTCTCCTTCTCTGCCTCTTTCCCTTCCTCTCTCTCTAAAAATAATAAATAAAATCCTAAAAATAAATAAATAAAAATAAAACAAAATAAAGTAAAATATCTAACAACATAACAGCACCAGGTAAGTTTTGCTGCGTGACAAAGTATCCACAGATGTGTTGGCTGGGCTGTTATTTCTGTGCATGGTTGATCTGCCTAGTTTATCTGCCCTGGGCCAATCTCGGCTCCTTGCAGGTGGGCTCCGTCAGGGCCTCCCTGCTGCTGGCAGGTTGGGTGACTGACTTCTGCTGAATGGCTTTCCTCACATAATTGGCATCTGCTGGAATACAGAGGCTGTGGCTTTCAGCATCCAGTATCTTAATCTGGGCTGTTTCTGTGCAGATATATTCCAAGAACAGGCCTCAAAGTCCTCAACCTTTTAACCATGTCAAAGTGGCTACTTTCCTATTGTCCAAAGCAAATGGCCAGGCTTTCCCAAATTCTCAAGGGGTTGGGAAAACTTATACATGTTGATGACAGGCATTATGAACTTTCATTTGATACAGTGTTAATCTATGAAACATACTAATTTATGGTTACTTTTGTATTCTATCAAATTTTGTACAATATTTGAAATACTTTTTCTGTTGTAAAGTCAAGACCAGGTATTATCAATTAAATGTCACAAAAGAGGCATGTATAACCCTTTATTTGCTTTCCTTGTTTCCTTTCCCCTGCAGTAAGTTTAGACCTATATCAGGTAACATACCCTTCAGACAGAATCCTTCATTGAAGGAGATAATCAAATGCAAACTAACCATTAATGTACATGTAAAATAAGAGAGAGGTTAACATTTTTGTAGTAAGTCACAAAGACTCTTTTTTTTAAAAGTGTTTCATAGAAGCAACACTTTTCTTTTTAAAGACTTTATTATTTTCAGAGAGAAGGGAAGGGGGAGAGGCAGAGAGGGAGAGAGACATCAGTGTATGGTTGCCCTTCACCTGCCTCCAGCCACAGACCTGACTGGAGACTTGGTTTGCAACCTGGTTATGAGCCCTGGCTGGGGAATCGAACCTGCGACCTTTGGGTTCACAGGTCCATTAGCTTTTTACTCCTAATTCATTCTTCAAAATTATTGTCCTACATTGTTTTTAAATATTCACCTGGCTTACTTAAGCTGTAAATTATTTTATCATTTGAGCTTTTCTCACTTTCTTGTTTTCTGGAGAAGGAAACTGCATACTACAGAATTAAATAAGTATATTTGATATATATCAAATGGCTTTGTACCAATTTGATGTGCATTTCAGAAATTAAGGCTTAAATTGTTAATTGGAGGAAGCTTACAGGGAAAAAGGCTAAGCCTGGCCAATTCAATTTGCTGCCAAATCTGATGTTACTTTCATTATAGTATTGCTGCTACCAAGGAATAGAAAATAATCACCACGATACTCTGTATCTATTCAGTGGTTCATATTATTTATTTATTTGGTCAGTTTTTAACCAGTTACTCTTAGGCGATGCTCAAAAAGTAAGTACAGGTGAGGAATTATTTTTTTAAAATAATATACATTATTTTTATTTTTTTAATAAAAATGTTTTTAAAAGATTTTACTTATTATGTCCAGAGAGAGAGGAAGAGTTAGAGGCAGAGAGGGAGAGAAACATTAGAGTGTAGTTGCCTTTTTCCTGCCTCCATTCATGGACCTGCTGGAGACCTGGCTTGCAACCTAGTTATGTGCCCTGACTGATAATCACACCAGAGGTCTTTGGGTTTGTGGGCTGGCATCTATCCACTAAGCCACTTGCCAGGGCTCATGTAAGGAACTTTTAATATAATTTTCAACCATTTCAATATTAACATACACTTACTCATAGCTTACACATTGGGAAGTTTCTATATCATTTTAACATTTCTATAACACAAGGTGGGACAAAAGTATAGGTGTGAGCACATGAAACAGTTTATTCTTTATTCTTTTTAATTTTTATTGTATTTTTACCATTACCATTTTGTCCCCTTGTGCCCCTCCCCAACAATCACTACTCTGTTGTCCATGTCCATGAGTCCTTTTTCCTTTTTGCTCAATCCCTCCACCCCTCACCCTTCTGCTCTCCTGCTTAGCTGTCCTCCTGCTCTCGATGAGTCTGTCTCTAGTTTGTTTATTCAGTTTGTTCATTAAATTTCACATATGAATGAAATTGTATATTTATCTTTCTCTGCCTGGCTTATTTCACTTAGCATAATGTTTTCCAGGTCCGTACATACTGTTGCAAAGGGTAAACCATTCTTTTTGTGGCTGAGTTGTACTCCATTATCTAAGTATCTCATAGTTGTTTTATCTACTGTTGGGCACTTGGGCTGCTTCTGTATCTTGGCAACTATAAATAATGCTGCAATGAATATAGGGGTACTTATGTTTTTTGAATTCGTATTTTGGGCTCTTTTGGATATATTCATAGAAGGGGGATCACTCACTGGATCAAAGGGAAGATCCATTTTTAATTTTTTGAGGTCTCTCCATATCCACAGTTACTGCACCATTCTGCATTCCCACTAACAGTACAGAAAGGTTGTCCTTTCTCCACATCCTCACCAGCATATGTTTTTATTGATTTATTGAGGATAACCATTCTAACAGTTGTGAGGTGATACCTCATTGTGTTTTTTTTAAAGATTTTTTATTTTTTATTTTCAGAAAGAGGGGAAGGGAAAGAGGCAGAGAGGAAAAGAGACATCAATGTATGGTTGCCTTTCAGCTGCCTCCAGCTACAGACCTGGCTGGAGACCTGGCTTGCAACCTAGATATGGGCCCTGGCTGGGGAATAGAACCAGCCACCTTTGGGTTTGCAGGCTGGCACCTTACCCACTGTGCTACCAGCCAAGGCTTCATTGTGGTTTTAATTTGCATTTCTCTAATGATTAATGATGTTGAACACTTTTTCATATGTTTCTTGGCCATATGTATATCCTTTTTAAAGAAGTATCTAGTCAGATCCTTTGACCATTTTTTAATTGAGGTGTTTTTTTTTTGTAATAATATCAACAAAATGAAAAACAACCCACAGAATGGGAGAACTTATTTGCTTATACATCTAATAATGGGTTAATATCCAAATTTATAAAGAACTTACAAAACAGTTTATTTTTATTATTTATTAAATACTGTGTTATTTTGCATACAAACAACTTGAAACCTACTTTTGCCCCACCCTGTATGTTTGTTTTTTGAAACATCACTTTGCCTTCTAAATCTGGTTATATTAGACATTTTATTATATGTTTTTAAGTTAATATATTGTCTCTAGCCCTGGCTGGTGGCAAAGTGGATAAAGAGCCAGCCTGCAAACCCAAAGGTGGCTGGTTTGATTCCCAGACAAGGCACATAACCAGGTTGCAAGCCAGGTCTCCAGCCAGATCTGTAGCTGGAGGCAGGTGAAAGGCTACCGCACATTGATGCCTCTCTCCCTCTCTGCCTCTCTCCCTTCTCCTCTCTCTAAAAATAATAAATAAAATCTTAAATATATATATATATACTGTCTCTAGGCATGTCTAGCATTTTCTGATAGTATCAACACAATTTCAGGAGGTATAGGAGATGTTAGGTTAACATGGTTTCTGCACACATCAATAGACTACATGAGATTTATTTATACCTAATCAAGAGTTATTGTTGTTCAAAGGATTCATTTATTAAGATGTGTCCTACCTCCCTCTATCTGTAAAGTTAACTGCTTCCTAATATTGCCACTAGGATATTTCTCTCTTCTCACGGTTATTTGGGAGGACTTAAATAAGTAGTTCTCTTTTTCAAATAAAGATATCATCCAAACTCCCTTTCCTTTCGATCCTTTAAATCCCGGCCATGTCATGAGCTATTTTAAGAGACATGGCACAGGGTTTAGGTAATAGCTGACCTTATGACATTTTTTGAACAAACTTTCTGGCACCATCACCCTGGATCTAGCTAAGATGTACCAATTTACCAGGGTCCACATCGACTTGGCAATAGATGGGTATCAAACATTTTTTGGCAACTACTCTGTAAAGCTTTAAAGATTAGGCATCAGGTATGATCTTAGGAGACAGGATATAGTGACATATTCAAGTTTCTTTGGGTAGAAGATTTCCAGCTAAGTATTTAAATAAATCATTTGCATTTTATTTTTCAAAACATAAGCATTAAAGGAGATACAGGGAGTTACTGACGTGTTCAGTACGTGATATAATAAAGTGGAAGCAAAGCCCATGATTCTAAGACTTTCTTCGATTATCATTGCCCAAGGGGATCTAATAAAATAATGATACCGCTATTTAACAAGGAGTTTGAAAAAATACTTTCTATTACATATTTATATAGCTTTTAACTAAAACATTTCCAAATTTAATGAGCAAAAATATTGTATAAATGAAAAATTATAACAAAGTACAGTAACTATGTGACTAGATCAATATTATCACTCAATCAGAATATGAGCTAATATCAAATTAACATAATGTATAAGGGAATACCTACAATTAAACTTTCTCTCTCATACACACACATATATGACTTATCATTTAACCACTGACCTTTTTCTTGTTAGAGGCATTTTTCTAAAAATAAATAATTACAAATTAATACCATATTACACTAAATTCCAGGAAATGAAGAGAATTCATTTAGAATTTATGACATCAACAGTGGTAACTACATTATCAATTCAGATAATACTAGAAAGTGGCATTGTTTTTATTTATGTTTCCTTTCATGACTCAAACAGAAGAGTAATAAGTCATCCAGTTATCTTTGCATGCTGCATGGGACTTATTTCCATAAATATTTTGTTATTACAATTATAGATCATGAAGTTAGTTGTATTGTTCAAGTTACTTAAAAATGATAAGATTAGAAGTCTTTTTTAATCTAGACTAAGAAAAATTGCAAATAATAAAATTTATCAAGATGCTTAACTATGGACAAAAGCCTTTAGTTTTCATCAGATACAGTTACACCTGTCATGGAACAGAAGTAATTATGTAGCCAATAATTATCAGAATATCAAGACTGACCTTCAGTATTTAATGAGCTATGATATACTATATAAATATAATTTAATTTATTAAATGAATATATATTACAAGATTTTTTCTGTATTCTTCTGAAAATATCCTTGCTTTCAATGAGAATATACTGTGGTATAAAGAGAGATTGTAATGGAAAAGGTACATAATGTATTAAATAATCCTAATAGAAACATTATTTGGGGAGGCTTTATCTTTAGTCTACTATTTTTGATAGATTTAAAATATATTATGTATAATATTGAGGCAGGATAGTAAGCAAGTAGTAGGTAATCGCCATGGTGGGGCAACTTCTATGAACCAGTTTGATGGTGTCTCAGATATGCCGTCGCTGTTCTGCAGCTCTGTGTTGGTGACAGGGCTCAGAAAGATGACAGTACTGCTGCCTGGTCTCTGGAGTTTTGTCCAGGAGGAATCTGTCCCCCAGCACTTGCCCTGATGCCAGACACTCCAGTTTCTCCCCATATGCCGCTAGTGCCTTTCCAGCTGCTGCCCCAGTGCCGAAGCCCAGAGGGAGTTAGTCTGTGTAAGTCCTAAGTCTGTTGTGAGCCTTTTAAGAGAGTCCTGAGAATCCCCAAGTTTCTTCTACTGCCCACACCCCCATTGGTTTTTATAGACAGACGTTATGGGAACTCATTTTCCTGGCACTGGAACCCTGGGCTGGGTGGTCTGGTGTGGGGCTGGGATTCCTCACTCCTGAAGTATCCCTTTTTAAGTTCATATTAACTTAAGTATCCCTCCTGGTTTTACCCATCACACATGGGTGTGGGGCCACCTGTTCTGCATCTCTGTGCCCCCATCCCTCTCTGAGCATCTCTGTTGTCTGCTCCTCCTACCCATCTGGATGGAAACGTCTTAAATTCCTTGGTTGTTGGGTTTCCATACAGCTCTATACTATGACTATTCTGGGTGATATTTGTTTTGCAGTCTAGTAATAATGTTTGCTGTGGTTGTGTGAGGAGGCAAGCCATGTTTACCTATGCCTCTGTCTTGACCTGGTTAAGATGATATTAAGATTTGATTTCATGTCTTTGAGTGTTCTAATTTCAAAGGCTTACATTATATTGTCATTTTATGTATTAAATTATTAAAGTACATTTAAAAGTCTGGAGAATAAAAATTACATTTAAAACTACTTAACAGTTTCTGGTATGTATTAAACATTTATCATTTGTTATCTTTTCACTATATATTCTAACTTTATTAAGTAACCAATACATGTTTTAAAGGAAAATTAAAATATCTAAAATGATTATTAAGTGATAAAGTATTTATTTAAGTATAGGTTTTAACAAAATCAGAATTATGGCAAGTTACCATAAATAGAAGTGACTTAAATACTTTTTTTGATTGAATGAATAGAGATAAGTAGTCAAACATATGATATAAGCTACAGAGATGAACCAGGTTAAGTCTGTATTATTTAGGTAAAATGTATTGTTTCAAGATCTTACAAATCACCTTAGTTTCAGGGTTCTGTGTGGCATAGTTCTAGAGGGTGACTATTTTATTCTTTCATTAAATTCTATTCTAATTAATTTATATTTAAGAATTGCACTGAGTTATTAATAAGTAAAAAAATACTTTTTGGTGCCTTTTGGAGTTCAAGGTATGAATATAAAGGACATATGTGATTAGTTGTCATGGGTATACATGCATGCATGTATATAACTTCTACCCATATCTTTTACTCCTTGCTCTAAATAATGATGCTGATGTTTTTATCATTGGAGACAAACATTTGGGACAATGGGTATCATTCCCAGTTAAATGTAAATATCTTGTGATTTTAATCCAAATTAGTGTGAGAGATTAGAAAATCAGTTTCTGTTAAGATCATGTAGGCAATTAACATGGCACAGACTATTCAAAACAGTGGGACAACATAATTTTGAGTGTCTGAAGCAGGCTTATTAAAATGGTATGGTGATTGCCAAACACAGGTTTTCTTTTAGTTTAGCTTCTCTTAGTGCTGTGTATCTTTCTTATATGGCATTTTAAATGCTTCGACTTCTCTTTTTAGGATTATGTGATTAATGCATTTAATTGATACCTTTCAGCAGACAGAGACCAGGTCCTTTTCTGCCCATCCTTACATGTTCTTGAGCCTTTTTTTCCTGGCATGTAGCAAACACACACTCGTTAACTGGTTATGGCCTACATGCTAGATTGGGTGGCTGTGTCTGTAAATATATCACTATTAATACCAGCAGTGTTGTAATGATTCCTTTTGAAATGCTTCTTCCAAAAAGTTTCACTTTCAAACAAAACTTATGGGAGGGGAAATTGGAATGTGAAATTTAATATTATGAGTAAACTTTGAAAAAGATGTCGATTATTAGAAACTGTGTGCATATGGGTTAGCTATAGGAACAAGAAGGGATATGATGTGTTTATTTTCATTTGAAAGGAAGAAATGCTCTCGATAAGTTTATTATTTTTTAAATCCACTCTCTCAATAGTTTACAATAAGTTTTTTGGGTTTTGGTTTGCTTTGGAAATATCAAACACAAGAATACTTTCCATTCCCTGCAACTGTAAGATAATTGGTCAGATCACCTACTGACAGAACACCCTGGTTCTGCACCTTCTCATGACCAGATAGATTTTCCTTTATAATAATTGACATGGGATATCCACAGAAATAATGGAATTTGATATGAAAAATAAAAATTCTAATGCTAATACCATATTTATCATATGGTATACAGAACACAACCCAACATTAATTACATAGTTAGAAATAAATTCACAATTTGAACAAAGGTGGTTGTTTTTTGTTTTTTTAGCAATTATCTTGTTAGTGACTATAACACTGGGAGAACCTTCAAAATTACCAGGAAATTTTTATTTGTGTTGTGTAGTTTTACTTTTATGTAATACTTGTATTATTTAAATATTTGAGTATATGCTGTATATTTCATATCAATAACAGGGTTAAAAGCAAAACAAAATAACCATAATAACTTTAGGTAAATTTAAAAACAGAGAAAAGAATTACTATGAGGTCTATCTGGAAAAAGTCCAGCCATTGTTAATGTGTCAAGAATAATTTGCACAACATCCATGTAACCTGGTAGTCAAGAGTGGACTGGAATGCACATATGTGAAAACAATGTTGACTTCACTGTACTAGTCTGTGGGAGTGATAGACACCGTTAAGTTAGTATGTGTACTGTGTGGCCATCACATTTAAAATGACCGAGTGAGTAGAGCAATGAATCTATATCAAATTTTGCATTAAGGTTAAGCATTCCTCTGTGGAAACTATGCCGATGGTTCAAAAGGCCACAGCTATGGGCAACTGGTGATTGGCAGCTTCATCATGACAACCGGCTCATTCATGAATCATGTCTCATGTTGTTGTTGGTGAAACATCAAATCACTCAGATGACTCAGATCCCCTACAGCCCAGATTTGGAGCCCTGTGACCTCTGGCTTTTCCCAAAGCTAACATTGCCTTTGAAAGAGAAGAGATTTCCGACTGTCAATGAAATTCAAGAAAATATGACCGGGAAGCTGATGGCAGTTGGGAGAACTCTGTAAGATCCTATGTTCCCTACTTTGAAGGGAACTGAGGTGTCATTGTCCTATGTACAGTGTTTCTATTATCTTGTATTTTCTTCAGTAAATGTCTATTTTTCATACTACATGTCTGCATACCTTCTGTATAAACCTCATGTATCTGAGTATCACATTTAGAAAATTTTACACAGGAAATTTTTAATTTTTATGTATGATACTAATTAATCTAAAATCTAGTATTAACCCTGACTAGTAGCACAATGGATAAGGTGCCGGCCTGTGGACCCAAAGGTCGCTGGTTCGATTCTCAGCCAGGGCACGTAATCAGGTTGCAAAACATGTCTCCAGCCATGTGCATAGCTGGAGGCAGATGAAAGGTAACCATACATTGATGTCTTTCTCCCTCTCTGCCTCTCTCCCTACCCCTCTCTCTGAAAATAATAAATAAAATCTTTAAAAAAAGATTACAAAAACAAAAATTAAATTTTTTGTTAAAAAACAAAAAATTACAAATCAATATTTCAAAATCTTTGTAACAATCAATAGCTTATTAAAAACAGATTAAGTAAAGGTATGTCACCAATTTGGTTCAGTGTACATGTGAGTATACGCATACAAGCAACCACCACCACCATCAGAGCTTGACTGAACAATAGTGTGTTTGCCTGATATTTAAAAGTTGTACTGTAACCCCTAAAATATTTGGATTGATCACACCAATAGTAGTTGGTATGTAATGGAAACCATTTTTACTGCTTAAATAACAAACTGTATATGATGTTATTCCTTTATTATACAGTACATCTGTACATATTTAAATTAACAAAGAGAAAAATATTACAATAGAAATAAAATTGCTAAGTTTAATTCATTGCTAGATTCAAGAAACATGTAAGACAAAATACAATGCCTGCACAACTAAACAATTCTATATCAGTTTTATAAAGAGTTTCATTTTGGCTCTGTGAAAGTTCTCATTTGTGTGAAAACTAATTTATACCTGATTTCTAAATAGGGTCATTATTTCATTATTAAATAAATTCATCTTATTTGGCTAAAAATACAGTGATGAAATTTGCTTGATAGTTGCTTAGTAAGTGTACATCACATAAAAAGCTAGGGAAATAATAATCACATCATAAATAATTTTACTTTACAAGTGTAATTTACTTTTTTTCTGAAAACATTCATACTAAGCTTATGAAAGTTCAGTGCTTCAGAGGAAGTATTCTGTGACCTCACTTAGCAATTAGTTTTCTTTCTATGCTCCATAAAATTAAAGATTTACAAAGCAAGTCAAAATAGTAACTTTTATAATGATGAGCCATATGGCACTTGGTTTCACTATATTTATGCTTAGCAGAGAGTATAAAATTACAGTTCTTGCATTTTTTACAAAATGAGGTTACTGCTTCTATTATGCTTACAAATTAGTAAGATGAGGATAGCAAACAACAAAAAGTTTCAGGTTATTTAAAAAACAAATTCTGCTGAAATCTAACATTTTTCCTGAACTGGTTTGGTTTATACATAAATTTAAAGCATTTATAAACGTGAAACACTATGTTTATTAAAAAAGAAAAAAATTCAGGTAAACTCTAAGACCTAGTTTGCTTGGCTTGGGAAGTGTTAACTCCCAGCTCAATAATGTTCTTGAAGGAACAGAAACAGCAGCACAGCCTTTGCCTTCCCACCTGCACCTACTCTTCCCTTCCCCTGCATCTATTCATTTTGGAATTGATAAATTTGTACTTAGGGATATTTAATAGATCATTTGATGAGGTTGCATGTGCTCTATTCAAGGAAATTTTAATCTCTTAACTCATCGCATGCTTACGTTTAATGATGCATTATGGTGGGAGCAGGCAAGTTTTTTGAAATATTCAGGTAAGATGTTTTGTTATAAACCTATTTACTTTTTTATGAATGGAACTGACTTTTTAAAAGATTTTATTCATTATTTTTAGAGAGAGGAGAAGGGAGAGAGGCAGAGAGGGAGAGAGACATCAATGTATGGTTGCCTTTCACCTGCCTCCAGCACGGACCTGTCTGGAGACCTGGTTTGCAACCTGGTTAAGTGCCCTGGCTGGGAATCGAACCTGCAACCTTTGGGTTGGCAGGCCAGTGCCTTATCCACTGTCCACAAGCCATGGTCTATTTACCTTTATTATTTATGTTTCTGTCCTATACCTAAACCTGTATAACTATGTTTCCCGTGTTCTAACATCAGTCTGTGAAAAATGTACTGCTACGTGATTCACTCTCTATGCTGTTTCCAAAAAATGTAATGTTATGTGACCCACATACAATTAAATGATATGGATAGATGAGGTATGTACATAAAATGTGATAGATTTAGCTATAAAAAGATGGAGATTCCACTACACCATTTGCTAGTTGTACGGTTATTTGTAACCACACACATGTAAGCACTTTATATTTTCTGCTTGGGGGCAGTTCATGTGCTTTGAAGGCCATTGTGAAGAATATCAACTTTTTCCTAATTATTTTAGCAAGTCAGAGGAGTATTATAAACAAAAACTATTGACCTAGTAGATATAAAATCAATCCCTTCCACCTCTTAGTCATTGGCCACAGAAGAACCAGCATAATAAAGTGAGTCTGAGAGAGAAATGACCAAGTATGTTGGTGTTAACAAATAAACACAGAGTTGCATCTCAGCTCAGCTCACAAGAGCGTGAGGCTGGATTAAACTGTTTTTTAACATTCAAGTCGTCATCAGTTGAGTGAAAGCTGAGGTTGCTGTGTTGACTCACTCAAAGTTTTATTTTCTGTGTAAATGGGCATAATTATTTTAGAAACATAACTATGCCAATTTTCTGGGCATGACTGAAACATTTATCACTAGCATGCACATTTTTAAAAACCACTATTATTCTTGTTTGTGCTGTCTTGGTTACGTATTCTCAATTTGAAAATTATCATACTATATTCTTACCTCAAGCAGCAAAACTCAATGAAAGGTTATATGCAGAACTATCTTTTCTAGGAATGCTTATATATATATATATATATGAATTCTGATGTGTATATATATATATATATATACACACACATATATGTCAGCCATACAATATTTATATAAATAAATATATATATTAGCCATACTTTTAATAGCAATATTATATATATATGCTATTTTGTTGCTGCACAATTAACATTTCATAATTAGAACCCATTATTTTTAATTACCATACTCACAAAATGATCAAATAATTTCACCATATTTAATTTCATCTAATTTTGAGTACTAGATCAAAGTTTCTTTGTATAATGAGTGCAGTGCCGAACTGTGAATCTCATGGTCGTTGCACTGAATTCCAGACTTTAAAAATTATGCTAGTTTCAAAATAAATAGTATAAACTATCAGGTGTTTCAGTAACACAGAAGGGATTATAAACCAGGGAAACTTTCTAGTTGTATTTTTATTTTTCATAAGTCAGAAAGACTAGCTTCGCATGCATATAACAATGTGCTATCATTTGTAATGCTAGCAGACATGATTAAAGCAAAAATGTAAATGTAATCAGTTTTAAAGCATCTGAAGGCTCATCATCTAAGATATAAATTATAGGCTTTCTGTGGCTCCTGAAAGCTTAATAGCCTTTATTTCTAGACTGCATACAATGCTGAAATGGTGATGTTGTACATGAGTTAATGAGAATTCAAATCAAAGTATTTCTAACAGAAGTATTGATTCACACTAGGTCAACCATGATAAAAACCTGTTCCTGTGGCTATCTAAATTACTACATAAATCCTTTTTCTTGTCAGATATAACTTGTTTCAGTTGGCCTTTCATACCTCTTAAACAAAATGTAAATGGACTGTTCCTATCTATGAAAGGACAAGATCTTTATACATAGATATATATTGTGCAGTTTATTTCCAAGAACCCCTATGGTGATGCCAGAATGATCAGATTCATCACCATGTGTAACAAAAAGTATTTGTAAACTTTTTAAATTCCCTCTTGGGAAAACAGTGATTTTTCATTGACTTTGGTTTTTGCTCATATCAATTCTAAACTGACTTTACTAGTAGTGTAACTTGTTGCTCTCCTATCTGACTGCCAGGAATCATAAAAGTGGTTGGTTTAAAAAACTGGGGCCTATTGATTCCTATACTCAGTTGAAGGAAGATAATCTTTCTCATTGCCTGCAATAGATATGTTGTCAAGGATGTGACAGAAATGATAAAAATATTTGAGAATAAGTTCATTTTACTTGAATTCTGACTGATCAATTTATAGAAGAACATAGAAGTAAGCAAGGGCTTGAACCATGTATGAGGGGTGACCCCCTCGAAAAGAAAACAGAACTATCTTCTGGAGGGTGGGCCCCTGGTAGTACAGGCTTCCCCCACTAGGTGCCTGTTCCAGGACCCATCTGTATCAGTGCACCAACTGGTGTTGAGAGGCTGCTTTTGGCTTCATTGAATTTTTTTGAAGACTCTTTTTAGTGTGTTTCCCTTTTCATGATGGGTGATTTATAGGCACACCTACCCATGCCATACTGAGTGTTCAGCAGTTTTTGACCAAAAATGACACAGACTCCATGCCCACCTCCCTATTCACTGCATAACTTATTTTTTCCCCTGAATGAGAAACATGCTCAAAGGAAAGTGTTTTGCTGATATGGAAGAGGTAAAACAAAAATGGCAGAAACACTAAAAAGCACCAAAATTGACAAGTTCAGAAACTACTTCGAGCAGTGGGAAAAAGATCTTGATCAGTGTATTGCATCAAATGGAAAGTACTTTGAAAGTGACTGAAGTTTAAACATGAAAGGATAAATACACAGCTTTTTATAAATAAATTCTGTTTTTGGAGGCATTCCCCTTGTATTGTTGACATTTATGAAGAGATTTGTATCAACTAAATCCTTGGTTCTCAGCATCAATTTCTAATCCGAATAGAAGATCTAAATAATAAAAGATGTGGTTTGGGCACTTTGGTTAGAAACAGTTTTAATATTTACCCCTCTACTATTTTTTGTACATATCTGGATGAAAAACTTCAGCATAAAATCTGGCTTGCAGAGTGAGATCAGGTTGAAAAAACTGGGTAATAAGCATTCCTGATAGATTTAAAGAGCTGCTGTCACAGTAGGAATGGAGGACAGGTTCAGTCAAGCATGAGATATGTGGGTGAGGGGACATGACACAAGTATCATCACATTTTCAAAATGAAATGTCTCCTGATAAAAGCTGGTTGAAGTGAGATGAAAAAAGTTATCTTTATGGGCATTTTTGTCCATAAATATTTCAATAAGTTACAAGGTATAGAGAAATGCATTGAGATCTAGAAGAATATGTTTTTTAAATTCTTTAATGGCTACTCTTAGTTAAATTGCTTATTTTTTTTCAATGGAGACTGAGGAGAAAGCATGTCTATAAATTATACCTTACAGTGTCTTCATTTTCAGCTGTTTCATACAAACTGCTAAATATTTCATGCATTTGTGGTGGTTTATTTCTCAAACTTTACTATGAGACTGTAGAACTGCCCTTTGTATTTTCAAAAATACATAAATAATCTTTAATGAATATTAATTTCCATTTAGTTCTACTTATCATGGCTAAATATACCCATTTTATGGTTACAGTTACAGGTAATGTTAGAATGCTTAATTTGTTTCAATTATAATCTATTATCCCATTTTCTATTAGTCTCTAGTTTGTTGTCTACAGTGTGTGTATGCGTCTGAGAGAAAGATTTCCAATGTGTATTCCCACATGTATATTCACACCACACACTCATGTGTGTGCACCAGCTTCATCATCATCTTCTGATCTCTATCTCTATCATCTCTCTAACTATAAATCTAGAGTGTGTCTAATGTCACCTATCAGCAGGTTACTCTCCTCAATGCAGTAAGTGTGACATATTTTACTGAAAATATTGTGTATCTTTCATGTGCAATACAATAGAATTCCTACTAGTTTTAGTTTAAAAACCAGAGTTGTTACCAACCTGCAATACTTTGTCATTTGGTCCCTGCTGATACCAGCAGCCTCATTTTTCAACAAAATTCCTTTCCCTCTCAGCACTCTGATCAAAATACATCTTTTAATTTTATACATGCCATGTTCTGTTCTGTTCATGGTCATTGCACATGGGGTTCCCTTTTCCTAAGTCATGATTCCTGAGGTCTGTGCTTGGCCGACATCTTCTGTGCCCTGAGATCTCAGTGGGGCCCTCTCTTTATATGACCACATACAAATCTTGGATGTCTCCTTCTTGACTGATGCGCCCATTGTTCCAACTAGTTTTTCTCACCAACAGGGCAGATAACTGGGGACTGGCACTTGCCATTTCCATCCTTCACAGCATTCCTTGGAATAGTTCATGGACCATGATGTTGTTTAAGTAGGTTTGTTGCATGAAGGAATAAAGGTATGATATGAAAACTATTATATGAAATATAGCGTGGTTAGACATGAAATGCCCAATTTAATCCAGTTTCTTCTCATGAATATGGTAGTCCAAGGGATATTAAATGTTGCTGGATTGTCACAGTAGCTATGCTTCTGCCCAATGGCTACTCCTGTTCCTATTTCTTATTAGCTATCTACTCTTGTGATGCTCATGCTATATGCATGCAACTTCAGTATTGCCATGTATTGGTCCTTTGTGGTTAGTCCATGGTTTATTATAATTTTAGCACATGGCTTACATTTTATTTCTTCAACCAGGTTCCTGTTATTAGCTTAGGACATTGTTCATGTCCTTCATCATGGACAAAGTGATAGTGCATTCTTGACTTTGTTTCTTTGCCCAGCTTGAATTCTGTGGTCAAGAATCATCTTGATCCTGAAGCAAATTTACTAAAAGCATTGCTGATTTTTCCTGTTTGCTAAACCACCATCTTACATAAACTCAGCTATTCTTTTGCATTAAAGTAGCTTAATGCCACTGAAAAAGATTTTATAATATGGAATGCATTCCATAATAATAGCTTCACTTACTAGTTGCCAGTCTAAATAGTTAATGTTCACAATACTCCCTTGAGGTAAAGCTTCTCTTATCTCCATTTCCACTGAATTTTTGAAAACATTTAGCTTTATTGGATGTTTTTCCATTGCTATTTAGTCACATTATACTGATCCACCCCAGCAAACACCACACTTTTGTCGATGCCCATGAGTCCTTTTCTGATTTTACTTGATCCCTCCACCCTTTTCCCTCCCCTCCCCTACTAGCTATTATCTGCTCTCCATCTATGTGTCTGTCTCTGTTTTGTTGGTTCAGTTTGTCATTAGGTTCCACATATGAGTGAAATCATGTGGCATTTGTCCATTTCACTTCATTCATTCACTCTTTGCTACAGTAATTTTCGTACCATTTTCTTTCATGGCACCATTGAACTTAATCTCTGCCTCATTACTCTAGGCGGATGACCTTGCCTCATCTTCACTGAGCTGAAGCCACCCAGTGGAATTCCTTCACCCTCCTATCACTGTTTCACTCCAGCATCTCTGCAGATGCTCCTGTTCCAGCAACAAGGTGTTCTCTCTATCAGTCAGGGAAAAATTATTCCACATGTGTCCTGAAATCCATCCACTTCTCCTCATATGACTGCCCTTGGATGTGATATCTATTAATTTCTTATATGTCATTCTTTTATAGAATTACTTTCTTCCTCTGCCTGTTTTTAAAAA
Organism: Noctilio leporinus; assembly: GCA_004026585.1. Taxonomy (NCBI): domain Eukaryota; kingdom Metazoa; phylum Chordata; class Mammalia; order Chiroptera; family Noctilionidae; genus Noctilio; species Noctilio leporinus. Next base: position 169,257 of record PVIW01000813.1, read on the forward strand.
TTATTTTCCACATTCAGACATGTGCTCATCGCTTCTATCTTTAGTAAAAGAAGGAAAGAAAAGAATGTTAGACATCATGTCCTCTTACAGGTCCCTTTCATCATAGTCAAGCTGCAAAGAGAAAAAGACTGTCTTCATAACTTCTGTTTCTTCATTGCCCATTCTCTTAAGTGTCATATTTCTCCAATGCCTTCACTTTTTACTCTACACTGCTTACATATTTAATCTCCTCACAATTTGTCAAAAAACATCAACTCTATTAAGTTGACCTTGACTGTAAATTTCTTTTGTATTTTTAACATCAAACATGTGTGTGTAAATTGATTGCATATCATGTTTCTGTTGGAAATTTTAATTATTTTCTTTCTGAGGGCTACAAACATATAATGGTGCCTACTACAATCTAGAGCATCTTCTATGTGAAGAAAAACAGCATTGGCATAAGACAACACATATTGATTCTCTTATCAATTCCAAACCTGGATTTGAGCAATAGAAGTTAAATGCAACTATTTCTCTACATTGGTTTTTGGATTTCCCTCAAGCATTTTGTGTTTATCACATAAAAAAAGCAAAGGCTTGGAGTACTTTAACCACATATGCTCCAACTCCAGTGTTGATACATGAATTCAGTGAATAGACCTTCAGTGGGCAGGGGGGAGGGGGAGGGGAAAGGAGGAGGCAAAGAAGGGCAGCAGTTTAGTCAAGAAACTGGCATGGAAGAACCATGGATATGGACAACAAGTGGGATTGACTTTGGGGGCGAGTGTGTGTGGGGGAAATGGGATTAAAAAGGGAATGGATATAATATAACAACAATAAAATTAAATTTTAAAAAATCCTGGGTTTTTAGAAACTGGGAGTCATTATCTATATTTGTTTTAAATCCACAATCATTTGACAGTTCTATCTCCAGTACATTTATTAGGGAATCATGTATTAACACCTTAGTTTTTGCATGCATTTTTATTAGAAAACAAAATAAAAACTAAGAGTTTGATATCACTATTATCCTCAATTGAACCATAGGGGAATTGAGACAGCATTTTTAAGGTTATGTGGCTAGTTAATTTGGAACCCCAAATATTTAAATATTTTAGGATCTGTGCTGTGTTATTTTTCTCACACCAATTATCTAATTCATTAGAAAACTCACTCTTTTTTTTGTTAATTCTGTACACTTCACACATGATTTTTTAAAGAGAAATTAAGTTATTGTTATATCTTTTGCTTAAATTCTTTAATTTTTCCCTATTTAAGATGCAGCCTACAATTCTAATAATCAGCAAAACTATTCTTTACAAAATTTCCTCCCTTTAAGTTAATTACAAAGTATCATGGTATGGGAGGCAGAATAATGACTCCCTCCCACTCCAAGGATTTGTGTCCTGATTTGTGGAATTTGTAAATGTGTAGGTTTCATGGCAAAGGAGAAAATTTAAGCTGCTGATGGAATAATAATGCTAATTCCTGACCTGAAAAGAAAAATTATTTTGGATGGTCTCTGAGAGCCTAAACTAATCCTAGGGGGTTTTAAAAGTGAAAGAGGAAATTGGTAAAAGGGAACTAGAGAAATAGCAGTGTGAGAAAAACACATTTCTGTCATTTTTGATTGCAGAATGGAACCATGAACCCAAAAATTCAGGTGGCCTTTAGATGCTGGAAAAGACAAGGGAACTGTTTTCCCACAGCGACTCTAGAAAGAGGGTAACCCAGTATCTTTGTTTTAGCTTCTTAGCTTCATAAATGTCAGATAACTTCATGTTGTTTTAAGCCACACAGTTTGTGGTTTTGTTATAGTGGCATTCAGAAACACATAGTGATATTTCTTTAAAACATTCATTCATTAATTCATTCAACACATGTGCATTGTGCAGTTGCTATTTATTACTTATTTCAAAATGTATATCCAGTCATTTAAAAAAACACCCCAATTTTCTCAGGTACACATATGTTTAGAAAATAAGGTATTTTAAATGGGTGTATGAAATAAAGGATGCTAGCTAGCAATGTTGTTACTGTGGTGGTTCTGGTACTTGGATCAACAATGAGAAATGAATGAGTTGTTAAAATTATCCATGCCCTCTTGCTTCTCCCCTGTGGCATGCTTGATCTTGTGCTAAAAAGCTCCAATAACAATAACAACAAAAGCAGGAATCAAAGTAGCATTGTGTTCTTTGGGAATGTAGAAAGAAGAAAGAAATTTAGTAATATATTCCTTGGCCAATGAGGAATATAAAGATAGATATGTTGATGTTTTTTAAAAGAATAGCATACTATGACAATGGATAAATTTTTAAGTATTACTTTAGAAAAATGTCCAATATGTATTTTTAAAACAATGAGTTACAAGCACATATAAAGTATCAATATGTCCTTGTATTTTAATAGTTTTTATAATAGTCAATTGTGATCTTGTGATAAAAGTTTATTACATTAGGTTAGATGCATTTATTATTCTTGGCAATTGAATTTAGTAATTGAAATGAGAGAAATAATAACAAAGCCAAATTGTTGCCTTCCTGCCTCTTTTCTATTTTTATTTTAGATTATAATCAGTAGCTAGCAAGGAAAATAATGTTACTAAATTGTTTCTTATTAAAAGATAGCAAACATGAACATTTTCAGATGAGGAAAAAATGAATATCACCTCTAATTTTATTTTAGTGCAATATAAAAACAATTCTATCCTTGCAACAAAAATAATAAAATCAACCTTATATTACAAAATTATATAATGCTTCTCTCCAACAAGGAAATGCTGATATCTCCAATAAGGAAACTGGGTTATTTTCCATGTTTTAGAGTATTTTATTACATTAATGGCATGTTAATTAACCTATACTAAAGGAAATAAATGAATAATAAAATATTTTATATTATTAGCACAGAACATTTACTGTTTAAGGTTAGTATTTTTTGACCCTTACAATGAGTCAGACACATTGATATCAGTATGAATTTTTATAATTTAAATTTAACTGATGGTACCATGTAACTATTTATTTTTATTATTATTATTTTTTAACTTAAAACATTAAAAAAAATTATTTTCAGAGAGAGGGGAAGGGAGAGAGGCAGAGAGGGAAAGAGACAGCAATGTAAGGTTGCCTTTCACCTGCCTCCAGCCACGGACCTGGCTGGAGACCTGGCTTGCAGCCTGGTTATATGCCCTGGCTGGGAATCGAACCAGCCACCTTTGGGTTCGCAGGCCTTACCTACTGTGCCACCAGCCAGGGCTCTATGTAACTTAAAAAAATTCAATCTCTATTATATGTTACATTTTTTAACCAAACTAAATTCTTATTATTAAATATAATATTGTAATTTTGAAAGTATTCTTTACTTTTCATTATTTTCATCTATATGTTATTCAACCACTTGTTACTCTTTATGATTTATCTAAAGACCTAATTATACTTTATGTAAATTGCATTCAGATGCTGACATTTAAGAAGACTTCAGTAAAATGTAGTAATAATAGAAATTGTGGTAGTAGTATTAGAAGTGGAAATACCTGGCTGCTGGCACAGTGATAAGGCACTGGCCTTTGAACCCAAAGGTCCCTGGTTCGATTCCCAGCCAGGGCACAGAACCAGGTGGCAAGCCAGGTCTCCAGCCAGGTCCATAGCTGCAAGCAGGTGACAGGCGACCATACATTGATGTCTCTCTCCCTCTCTACCTCCCCCACTTCTCCTCTCTCTGGAAATAATAAATAAAATCTTTTTAAAAAAGAAGTGAAATAGTAGTACTTTTGGTACTGTTTGCCATTATTTTTATAAACTGTATGTTAACAATGAGGTTACACATTAAAGTATATGCTAAGGTGCCTACCATTGTTCCCTAAAATTGTTAAAGTTGTGAAGAAATGATTACAGGATATGAATAGTAGATTAAGATAATGTATTTCAGAGTCATAATTTATCATCAAACATAATTTTAATGACACCTGATACTCTTACTCTATGCCTATATAATTATAAATGTGCAAAAATTGACAATTTTAGGCAAGTGATTCAATTGCTATCAAAGCAAGTCAGGCTTCGGCTAAGAAAATGAAAGAGATGAACTCATTGGACCCTGCCCTGCTAGGGGACACTGCTGAAGATCCTGAATCCTTGACTTGAGGAAAACTAGGTTCCTGGCATTCTCTTTTCCCAGCACGAGCTACATTCTGCTTAGTGTTCTGTGTGGATGATACGTGTATCATCCTTACATTGTTGAGACAGTGCTTGTTTTAGGTATATAATGTTACTTAAGAAAATTAGTTAACAGCTTGATGGTTAATTTTTTTTTCTTAGTTTTACTGAGCTAAGGGAATCCCTGATTGCTGGGAAAATATTGTTTCTTGGTGTATCTGTGAGTGTATTTCTTAAAGAGATTAGCATTTGAATGGCAGATTGACTAAAGAAGATCGTCCTCATCTGTGCCTGTGAGCATGATTCAATCCACTGAATAGATATCAAAAAGGTGGGGGAAGGATGGATTTGCTCTCTGAGTTGGGTTGTCCATCTTCTTCTACCCTTGGACTTCAGTGCTCTTGGTATGCAAATGATCATAAAGAATGTATGATATGCTTTTAAATGATACATAAATGGAATAATGCATTGTTAAACTTTAATTCAAAGTAGACTTTCAATATTTCTTTAGGTTGGTAGTTAGTATTTTTTTTTTAATTTCCTTACCCCTTTATTATACTTTTCAGGTTGTATATGAAAAGAATGTGAAATATAACAACATATAGCATTCAAAACAAATAGTTAAAGCATTTTTTTAATTCTAGTATTGCCATTTTAGAATGAGTACTGGGAATATATTTTTCTGAACTCTTAAAATAAGGATAGAGAATCTACTTTTATTAAGATGAATTGACTTCCTCATAAATTAACTTTAATTAGAACCTTATCTACTACAGAGAGCTACTTGAAAACAAAGGCTTGGTCCTGGCTGGTGGCTCAGTGGATAGGTGTTGGCCTGGGAACCCAAAGGTTGCTGGTTCAATTCCCAGTCAGGGCACATAACCAGGTTGCAAGCCAAGTCTCCAGGCAGGTCTGTAGCTGGAGGCAGGTGAAAGGCAACCATATATTGATGTCTCTCCCTCTCTGCCTCTCTCCCTTCCTCTCTCTCTGGAAATAATAAATAAAATCTTAAAAAAAAGAAAGAAAGAAAACAAAGGCTTAGTTGTAGTAGCACTATAAAATTATTTGGTACTAATACATCTTAAAAATTGTATTTGTCCCTGCTTTTTAGACTACTCCATGTTGTGGGAAGCTTAAAAAGATACGACAGGTTCTTCTTCACAACCCCATATGGAAGGCATGGCTCAGAAATATGAAAAATGTAAGACAACTCTTCCCAATGTGACTAAAGGTTAATTAATCCATTATTTTTATGTGTGTGATTAAGACAATTTTATCATCATATAAATATATCTTGCAGAGGAAAATATAATGATACTGACTTTAGCAAATAATAAGTCTTCTTTTATATTTAATTGCAGGAAAGAATTGGGGTTTCCCTCCCTATGTTTTACATCTATTTTCATAAGAAATGCATAATCATCCTAGAACTATTACCACTTTCCTTTCTTCATAAAACATGCACCTTACATTTGCCACAAAGCAGAGTCCAGTTTGTACAGCATAAAGACTGAAATAGGTACAGAAAAATCGTGTTCCAGTCTTGGAATTACAACTCATAGCATGACATTTGAGTCCACCTTGAACTTGTTTTCTCATTGTGAAGCAGGGTAGAGATAGTCCTCACAGTCCATGGTTTGGGGGGTAGGGGAAGAAGATAATACAGCTTTTAGGATCCTTTGCATATCTATGGCAAGTTGGTAGCTGATAGTTGTACTACCACCTGGGGCAGAAGGTGTACCTGATGTAGCCAGGGGAGGTGAGTTCCCTGTGATTAAACTGGCCACCCAAAGAATGTAAACAATGTGGGGAAACTGGCAAATGTAGCTCATTGTGGGAAGAGTTGGAGATGAGGTCACACAGGAATTTCCTGGTCAGGATTTTAAAAGAAGAGCGGGCAGCCTTGAGAGAAGGCATGTGCTGAAGCAGCAGCAAGGAGCTACGCAGTTTGTTGTCAGGATTCAACCATGTGGCCTGGACTAGGAAGAAGGTAGGTGTGCTGCCGGTCTGACTTTGCCCACTCTAGCTAACTTCAAAGCCATCAAGGATTCTGCCTTGCAGACTTGGTCTCCATTGAGGCTTTTGGAACTCAACACATATGGAAAGGACACTCTCTTAGGACTTGTGCCTTTCCTGGACTTCACCATGATCCAGTGTAACACAGCACATGCTTTTCTGGACTATTATATGGAAGCTAAGGATGACATACTCCAGATCCTGATGAAGAGAGCTGACACATAAGGAATGGGGAACTACCGGACTTCATTTGGCTTATAGCCTGTTGGGGAGCAAGGGAGGGGCTGCGTGTCCTGGGAGAACAGGGTTTTGTGAAGGAGTGCTCCCAGAGCTCCCCCGCCAGTTGTAATACTGTAAATGTTGTTTCTCTCAACACTTAATTTTGGGTCATCACATCAAGGACCACATGAATGAGCCCCAGTTGCTCGGTTACAGTTGCCCAATGAAGATAACAGTCCTTTCGTGTTCAGTGGTTGTTTTAAATTAAGAATGAAGTGATGATTATAAACTTGTTTTGAAACTTCTTAATCACTAGTCAAAGATATAATAATGTGTAGACTATTGGCAAGCATTAATATATTTTTTCTTTAAGTGATTTTTAGAGAAAAAGGAAGGAGAGAGAGAGAGAGAGAGAGAGAGAGAGAGAGAGAGAGAGAGAAACATCAATTTGTGGTTCCATTTATCCGTGAAGTAATTGGTCAATTCTTGTATTGTTGTCCTGACCCCCTGACCAGGCATTGAATCAACAACCTTGATGTATTGGGACCACTCTCCAATCAAGAGAGATACCCAAACAGGGCAATATACATTTTAGTGGTGTTATTTATTTTTGAGGATTACATTCAAATTAATACCAAACCCAGGTTCAGCTGCCACCCTCTTGACAAGCCATTTGATTGAAGAGCTGGTGCAAGGAAAGTTGGTTTATTCAAGAGCTGATAGCCCCAAAAGACAGTGGACTCATGTCTCAAAGACCAACTTAACACTACATTGCAGGTAGGGGCTTTTATGATCTGGGAAGGGGAAGGCAGAACAAAGAAAACCGGAGGGAGGAGGGTGTTGTGGTCTTTTCCTCCATGGAGGGTACGATGTGCAGTTTAGCACAGCCTGCTCCAATTAGTATCTCAGAGCTGGTCAAGCAAGGAGATGGTTTTTGTTATCCTGGTTTTGGGGGTCAAAGGTCAGCCAACATCCTGGAGCCAAAATGCCTCAATCAGGAGACTGCTTCCGTTGAGGTTAGCTGTTAGAACAACAGATTTCCACTGGTGCGCGTGTCAGTCTCGTGTGCTGCAAGGATTTTAAAAACATGCAATGCCTATTTAGTCAGGGGCACTGACCTCTTTCCCCTTAGATTGTCAAATAAAATGGTGACAACAACACAAAGCTCTTCTGTGAGAATTAATCAAAGTTATAGCTAATTTTTGTCAGATGGACAAAAAATTCTATTTTTTTTTTGATGCACTGAAGAATTTTCTTAGTTTATGGGCTCCATGAGATGAAAAAGGTTGACCACTCCTGTCTAGAATCTCTTAAGCAATCAGCCTGTTTATCTGTAGCTTCATGTGAATTTATAAGTCATCATTGTCAGAAACAATGTTCAAAGCATGATGGTGTAGGTTACAAAACCTATAAATACTATTATCTTTGTACACATGATAATAACACAATAGCGTAGGATGCGCCTTTTAAATTAAAAGTTATTCAAGCAGCAGAGATATTTTGTGATCATTAATGGAGCTGTTACAGACTTTTTAACAGGAAAATGAAATAGTTATAGCTCTAGAGTAAGCTTGACACCTTGCTCATTATCTGAGACTTGATTTTATGCTATAATTACTTTAGGATCCCAATTAAATTCATGCTAACTGAATGATTGAGCTATACATGTAATAAACCCAAAACATGGGCAAAGTGAATTCTTTGATAAATATATCCTGTTGATTTCATTTCTGAGGGAATCAGCTCTAATTTTAGGTCCTTTTTCATTGAATACCTAAGAAGCAGCCATTTGGAAACAAGAATTAAACACATGCCTTGAGATAAGAAAAAGAGACTTTCTAAGTGCTAATTTATGACTTGTAATTAGCAGCAATGTTGTTTACCTCTGGGAGTTTTAGTCCCAGTAAAGTTTGAAACCCTTTTCAGTAACTCAAGGTTATTAAATATCAATTCCATGCCTGGGAAAGTGTTCTGGGAGAAAAAAGAAAAAGGAAAAAAAGAAACAAAAGAAAAATGTGACCACTGATGCTAATGAGGTTTTTAGTCAATCAAGAAGATTAAAGACAGGAAAGTCATTAATTGAGCTCCACCTAATTTCTAAGAAATGGGAAAAGCACTGGTCTATCTTACTTAATTGATGTAATACGGTTTAGCAGGAGGATATTTTAATCTGTCTCACTTAATTTTCGTAACCAAGTTCAGAAAGAGGATATTTTAATCCTTCTTTTGCAAATACACAAATTCAGTTTAATGGCTTATAAAACAATTCTTTTTGCCATTTAATATACCTTGTCCAGAATACATAGTCTCCTAAAATATGAGCAAATATATGCATACAAGGTCTGTCCAGAAAAAGTCCAGTCACTATAAATATGACAAGAATGGTTTTCATAACATTGATGTCACCAGGAAGACTGGAATTCACATGTGTGAATGCTAATGACTTCCCTCTACCAGTCAGTGGGAGTGATAAGTGCCCTTGAATGAGCTTGCGTGCTGTGTGGCCCTCCCATTTAAAATGACTGAGCCAGTAGAGCAACAGATTTGCATCAAATTTTGCATTAGGCTAGAACATTCCTCCTTGGAAGCAGCTGAGACGATGCAGAAGGCCATAGCTACGGGCCACTGTGGATTGGCAGCTTCATCCCAACGGCATGCCCACTCACGCATCATGTCTTGGGCAGCATGTTTCATAAAGTGGCTGGGAGTAGCTGCAACTTAGTGTGATCGATTCAGTAGTGAGAAAGGTGAATTAAGTAAGGCCTATAAGAGAGATTGAGGACATTTTATTTCTTTTTAAACATGTTTAAGAAGGGATCACTCCCTGGAGGGAGTAATATGCGTTTCTGAGTCCAGGACTGTGCTGAGCTTTGGTATCCTTGATGTTAGCTAGGATGAATCTGAAACTTCCACAGGAAGAAAGGCAAACCAAGGGAATTTTACCTGATGACAACACTGTCTTCAGTTGTGTGATCATATAAATGACCTACTTTATTTTCTCCTGACAACAGGCAATTAAAATTAATGAAAGACAAAAGGAATCTAGAATTACAGACTCATTACTGGGGCCCTGTCATCTGCTCCCTCATTTCTTTCCTCAAAGCCACTGCCCCAAACTCTCCTTAAGCATCTCTAGTCCACTCTGCCCTCCTTCTGCTGAAGCCCAGGGGAAGTGGGTGCCCATGTGTTTTCACACATGGTCCCTTTAAGAATTCTCTGTCTCTAGCTGTCTCAGGCTAGTAAATACCCTGGCTTTTCACTTTTCACAGATGGATCCTGTTTTACTCAGCTTTGTTTCTGTAGGCTGGGAAGCCCAGCTGGGGGTTTAGTGCCCACCCTTCTCAGGTGGAACCCCTGACTCAGTCCCTGCAGCTGCTGCCCATGGGAGCCTAGCCAGCCCTCTCGAGTCTCTGCAATTCCTACCAGTCATGTTGTGATGTAGCAGCCTCTTCTGTTCTGTCTGTGGTTTTAAGGCTTCTCTCCAGCTGGTGTTCTGTTGGTTATTCTGGATAATTTCTCCCCAATTAAATTGTAATTCCAGATTGGTCCTGCTTAGCAAAAGAAAACATCAGCAAAATGAAAAGGAAACCAACTATAGGGGAAAATATATTTGCCAATGAGACCTTAGACAAGGATTTGATCTTCAAAATACATAAAGAACCGAGCAACTCAACACCAGGGAGACAGACAGCCCAATTGAAAAATGGGCAAAGGACCTGAACAGACAATTCTCTGAGGAGAACATTCAAAGAGCCCATAGGCATATGAAAGAATACTCAACATCACTAGCCATCAGAGAGATGCAAATTAAAATCACAAATGCAATACCACCTCACACCTGTCAGAATGGCCATCATCAACAAATCAACGAACAACAAGTGCTGGTGAGGATGTGGAGAAAAGGAACCCTCATACATTGTTGGCAGGAATGCAGTTTGGTACAATCACTACGGGAAACAGTATGGAATTTCCTCAAAAAACTAAAAATGGAGCTGCCTTTTGATCCATTGATTCCACTGCTAGGACTATACCCAAAGAATCCTGAAACACCAATTCAGAAGAACTTATGTACCCCTATGTTCATGCAGCACTATTTATGATAGCCAAGTGCTAGAAACAGCCCAAGTGCACATCAGTGGACGAATGGATCAAAAAACTGGTATATTTACACGATGGAGTACTATGCAACAGAAAGAAAGAAGGAACTGCTGCTTTTTGCAATAGCATGGATGGAGCTGGAGAGAAAGTGTTGTGCTTAGTGAAATAAGCCAGGCAGTGAAAGACAAACACCAGATGATCTCACCTAATACAGGAGACTAATGAACAAAAGCAAAATAGAACCAGAGGCATGGAAACAAAGAACAGACTTTCAGTATGCAGAGGAGAGTGGGGAGGGGGAGAAAGGGGCAAAGAAGGGGAAGAGTTCAGTGAAGGAACTAGTATAAATGACCCATGGACATGGACAACAGTGGGAATTGACTGTGGAAGAGGGGATGGAGCAGGTGGGACTGAGAGGAGTGATGGGGAAAAATGGGATAAATGTAATATGACAACAATAAATTAATTGAAAAACAGAACTGTGAACTCTGTGTTGGAATTTAATTATTTTGTAATTCTTTTTCCATCATAAGAATTAGCAATTCTTCTTCACTCATAGACTGCACCAAAAATTTGCTGAAATTATTTTCACATTTTTGTGTCCTTCCTTCCTTTGTTTACTCAGCCAACTAACTCCTCTTTTACAGTAATAACACATTGGAATGATAACAAAAATGAACTAGTATTTTCTATCAGACAGCAATATACTTTGCAACAGAAGATGGTGATTTTTAAAATATTAAAAATAATTCTGTTGTAATAGTAAATTTTAATCAGTAATGGTATAGTTAATAATTTGAGAACATATTGTGTAAGATTGATACTGAGTGCATTAGAAGGAGGAGGAGGATCTGTGGCTGACAGGCAAATCTGAAACCAAAGCACTAAAGCCAGTGGGGTTCTGTTTCTGAATCATAATCAGCTCAGCTCATCCATCATGGGCCAGAACCTGTCTATCAGGAGGCAGACAGATGCTCAGCATCCAGAGTTGGGAATCTCCTCCAAGCTGTTACTGGTTTCATATTAATTAGAAATATGAAAACTTGTGTTTGGAGGGAGATGAAAATAGGGAAAGGCAACTTATGTTTTTAATTATTATCTGGTAGGCTATTAAGCTCTCAGTAAGACACTGTAATTAGTACAGCTTATTAAGAATATACACATCTAATGTAGTACAATAAAAATTGCATGTATGTCACACAGTCCTCATAGGTAAATACATGCTCTATAGGCAATTTTGAATCTGGCTCCCCAAAAGTATGCTTCAAACTTTTAAATTAGAGAATGTAAGGAATCAAATCTGGGGAAGACTTCTAACATAGTACTCCTCAAAATTTAATATTTATACCAATTGCCCGGAGGTTTGTGTTAATATACAAATTCTGACTCAGAGTTTTGGGAAAGGACGTGAGATTCTATTTTTCTCATGTACTTCCAGATGATGGTGATACTTGTTGGTTCTTGGATCACACTTTGAGTATCAATGTTCTAGACAACTAAAAAAGACAATGTATGTATGTATGTATGTATTTCATTTTTATTGTATTTTTCCATTACCATTTGCCCCCTTATGCTTCTCCCCACAGCAATCATCACACTGTTGTTCATGTCCATGAGTCCTTTACCCTTTTTGTCTAATCCCTCCAACCCCTAACCCTTCCCTATTCTTAAATTAATGAATAAGAAACTTTGCTTCTGAGCTTCAAATTTCTACTTCTATGTGTGAGTAGCAGCTGACTCAGACCTTTGTTCCTTCACTCAAATACCTATCACCATGCCTCACATTAGCAGCAGCTCAAATAATGTGTTGATTTGTCTTTCTTTCCTACTTAAAGCATTGTCTCTTGGTATTAGCACCAAGTATGATGAGCTAATACTAGAATGGGGATTGCATTTGGACTTATTTGAAATTAAATCCAGATTTAGAAATAGTGCCTTTTGAAATTTAAGTTGCTTGTGAAAAGTTCTGCTATTTTTGTTTGTACATAGGAATTTTTGTTAATCTTACCCTTTGAGATCTTAATTTTTTAAGGAAAATAAGGTAGCCGTAGTTGATCCTTCAGAACATATGCTGCATTAAAATCAAGACCACAGAGACATGTTGGAACTCCACTCTGCCGTGAAAATGAGTAAACAACTCTAGTGATTGAGGTACCATAGCTATTAAAGAAACCTCTGAAGACCTCCTTTTGACTTTATCATCATTCAACCTTCAGAGTTAGCAAGAAATGTTTTTATTAAGAAACACCCTTGGAGTTGAGAAAAAAATATTTTTTCTACATGGTGTTCTTATTATAATATCAGAGGCTGTATATTGGAAAAATAGTTTGTTGAGAGTAAATTATTCTGTTGAAAAATTTTAGCTGTTAAATTCTGAACTCGTTTACAAAGAGTGACCTTAACCAATATAAAAGCAAGACTTATATAGATTGTATGTTGGACAAGCAGCAAACAGAAATTATAGGGGGAAGAGAAAAGATCAGAAAGGAAAGAGAAAACAATGATCAAACATTATGTCCTTTATTATCTTCAAAATTCATTGAAGTTTAAGATACAAAAAATAGCTAATTAAAATATTTAATTCTCCCCCACTTTCCCTCTCTGTCTGAAAAGGAGTTCAGTGACTGAATTGTGTATCCAGAAGGTGTAGAATTTGGAATCATTAGGAAGCAATTTAAAATTATACAACTGCATGCTCCTATAAATTCATATATTAGTTAGCACATTATTCTGTAGCAGGTTTGGATGGAAGTAATATCATATGTCTTCGGGACAAGATGACACCAATTGATAAACATACATATTTTATATTGCGTTCAGAATATCTATGTATAGCTATACACATATATACATACATATATACAAAGACATATACTATATGTGTGTGTTTACATATGCATGCATGTGGTACATATGCAGTATATGAGGTCTAGAAGGTATCCAGCCATGTAATAGGAAAAAGAGACATTTATTGAAGTCACAAGATACAATGAACATTGTATGCAGAACAATAATGCCTCAGTTCCCCTTAAAGTAGGCACCTTGGAACCTCACACAGTTCTCCCATTTGCCATCAGCTTTGGATTTTCCTGAATCTCACCAATAGTCTAAAATCTCTTCCTTTTGGAAGGTGATATTTAGTTTTGGGAAAAGCCAGAAATATCAGGGTTCCAAATCTGGACTGTAGGAAGGATGATTCACCTGAGTGGTTTGATTTTTCACCAAAATTTTTGTACAAGACGCAGTGCATGGGAGGTGCTTTGTTACGATGCAGCTGCCAGTCACCAGCTGCCCATAGCTGTGGCCTTTTGAATCATCCAGTTTCCATGGGGAAATATTCAAACTTAATCTAAAATTCGATTTGATACAGACTTGTTGCTCTACTCAGTCATTTTGAATGAGACAGCCACTCAAAGGCGTCTACCATCCTCGCTGTCTAGTACTGGGAAGTTGTCATTGTTCATGCGAGTGCATTCTAGTCCACTCTTCTTGTCTTCCAGGTCCCATCAACATGGCACAAACCATTCTCATTATAGTACTGATAGCTGAACTTTTTCCAGATAGGCCTCATATGTTAAACAGTATCTATAATGTATACACACACACATGTGTGTGTGGTAGTATATAATATTAATTAATCGAATGTATTGAATGGAATAGTGAGCCCTGCTGTTAACATAAAAGAACTAGTTGCAGTACCAAGGAATTTCCACATCAGCTAAGAGGGTGGCAAGGGAGGTTGTTACACTGAACATGAAAAAAGCTAGCAAACTAGTTGGATAGAAAAAAAAGCCATCTCCTGCCCCTTCAGATTGGGGTGTAGGACCAGGGGAAGGAAGGCACATATGCCATAAAACAAAATGGCACTCAGGGAGGTGCTGGACCAAAGAGGCCATCAGTCTGGTTTGGGGAAAGAAGGAATTGACTGGGAGGTGGGCCCACCAGAAGCACAAGGAAGCTTGCAAAGTTGATGCACCATCCACCCAACACACAAGCTAATGTAATCTCAGGAAAACACAGAAGCTCTGCTTTTACTGGTGACCTGGGCTTACATGGTGCACTTGCGTGCCTTCTCCAAGGGCCATGCAGCCTTAGCAGCCAGGTGGCCCGTGGCCTCTAGGGCATTTTCTTTGTCTTTCACCCACCTGATAATGCAATGGTTTGTAAGCTGTCTGGCCTGGCCTGGAAGCACATGACTATGTGGTCCCAGCAGCCGTAGGCCCATGGCATGTGGGCTCCACTTGCAGGCTCCAGGAGGGAGCCTGACCTGGTCAGTAGCCAGGAACAAGCTAAGAGACCAGGATGGGGACTAAGCCTGTTTAGCTGTTTCCTGTAGGCTCTTAAGGACTGTACCTTGCCATGGAGCAGGGACTCTATACACTGGCTTTTGTGTTGGCCCTGCAGAGGGCAGCTGGACTCTTCCTATGGCAGAGGAGGTGGTCTTTGAGACAGGAGACTGTCATTCTCCCCAGTTGTGCAGCTGCTGAATAAAACCTTTTTTTTCTTTTGCACCAGCAAGTGCCTCATGAGTTTGGCTCTGTAGTGCCAGCAGGCTAAACCCGTTTTTGTTTGGTTCCCTTACTTGACTTTTAAGGAGTGACCTGGTTATCATATGTTCAGGTCCATGAGGTATATTTGCTTAGCAAGAATGATTAAAAGCAGGTTGCACTAGGAGAAGTAAAAACAGAAGGACTGAAAGGATATATGTAAACAAAGTTCCCAGGTGCAATGGATGGAAGTATGTGTTGAGGAGGATTATAGAATAGGGATATTGGAAAATAAAGACAAAGAAGTAACTAAGAACTGATTGAGGAGGGCTTTACTGATGATTTGAGTGTGAATAACTTTTAAGTTAATGGTTTATAGTTGTGATACTGTAACTCATTAGAATGATCAGAAATGGATTACTTACTAATTAATTTCTAAGATGAACACATAATTTGTATTTTTCAAAATATAAATTAGCACCCATTTTAGTTTAGTCCAAAAGGAAGTCATTATTATTCACTACCATGATAGCTCATATAGTGGGAAAAATCAGCTGATCATATACTTCTACCATGAATTATACACAACACCCAGATAATTTGACTATGATATCAGAGGAATAGTTTATTGAAATAAACATTTTTTGTCATGGTTATTTCTAGACAAAAATTAAAATAATGTTGAAACCTCTAGTTTTGAGCAAAGGAAAAGTCATCAGAGGTATTTGTACAGGAGGTGGAAACTAGAGTTATTTTTTAGGAGGGTCAACCTTGCAATAGTGAGTAAGGTATTAAAAGGAAAATATAAAGCAGAAGTTGTTTAATCTATTGTAATATTCCAGGTTACCCTGATTATTCTACCTCATCTTAAGTTCTTAAGTGTTCTATCAGTAATAAAGGGCTGTAACAGACTATCTCTTAATGAAACACAAATATAGTTATACACACACATATACACACACACAGTGTGTGTCTCTATGCTTATATTACACATATATACATATATTTATATTATGTTCAGAGTGATTGTGTAAAAACCTATTTTTAAAATTAGAGATTTATGTTATTCAAAATTCATAAAACAAGTTTAGAATATAATAAATAAGATGCTATTTTGAAAATTCAAGTTAGCTGGAGCTATTTTGAAAATTCAAGTTAGCTGGAAGACCTATTGAATAATTATATAGCACTTTTCAAGTTCACTAGTTTGAATGAATAATAAATCAAATAGCATTTACAGCAGCCCTTCAGATGTTCCTAAGCACTATCTTCTGTGGATTGGCCTCAATTTACCCCTCTAGGTTAATTTGTATAAAACAAATGTGGACTATCCAAAAGGCAAACTCTAATCATTGCCTAATATTATGAAAGAAGCCAAAAATAATATGCCAAATAATTTGAGTAGAGGAGAGATGGAGGGTAAACTCTGAAGGTGAAAAGAGTAGGGAATGAGGCATCTGCCCTGACCCAAGTGATGCTGGATTCCAGGAGACAAAAGTATCAGCAGCTGCAAGCTAATCAGCCTATGTAGTGAAGTAAAATTCCAGTGGAAGTTCCCATCAATGGCTGTGGAGAATTCTCTGCACTTTCATGGAAACATTTTCTTAGTTATAGGAAGGGATGATTGGTAAAGAAGGGGAAGTTTTTGCTCACTACTGTATTGTTTGAAACACTCTATTCAATTCTGGTTTAAGTAATGTGAGCTCTTGAATGGTTTCTGATTGTTTTTTAATATGACACACACATACATACACACAACAATAAAAATGATATACATTCTTAATTATTGTATAAGAAGAAAATATTATATTGAGATAAATATTTACTTAAAAATCACAAAGCAGATAAATGCAATCATTTATAAAATGTTGAGGAAATAAATTAAGTCTAATTACTCTATTCATTAGTTATAAGAATTGAGAATTATAGGCAAATTTTATTTGTAAACATGTAGTAGAAATAAATGAATTCAACAATGCATCTAAGTGTAATGTCATCAGTTAGACTCATCTCAGAAACTTATAAACAGGGGAGCAATCCATCTATTAATCACAAAGTAAATGCATCAATAGAAAACAATTACAGGGACCACTTTTCTACAATGACCAGAAGACTATCCCTTAACAATTGCTTTTTATTTAGCCTTATGTTTGCCAGTCATGAAAGCTAAGTATTATTCATTTGCTCTTTATATGCTGAAGTAGCAAATTTTATGAAGCTTACTATTAGAAAAATAATAGGATGAGTTTTAAGTATCAAACTAAAATTTTTACTTAGTATTTTTAATAATATAGGGCTTATAGGTCATGTAAAAGAAAGATACAATCACAAGTTTCTTATTGTTTCTTTTTCGCCTAAATTAGTAGTTCTTTTTTTGCCTTCAGGTATTTGTTTTTTTCTTACCTTACCTATGATGGTTAAATTTATACGTCAACTTGACTGGGCAAATGCATGCCTTGATAGCTTGAAAACCATGATTTCTGGGTATGCCTGTGAGGGTGACATTGGGTGAGATTAGCATTTGATTCAGTATGCTAAATAAAGAAGATCCCCTGCATCCTTGTTGGCTGACATTAGTCAATCCCTTGCTGGCTGAAACAGAACAAGAAGGTGGAAAAAGGGCCAGTTATTTCTGCCTGAGCTGGTACATTCATCTTCTCCTGCCCTTGGACACTGATGCCCCTGATTCCTGAGCTTTTGGACTTATGACAGACAGTTACACCATCACCACCCCAATCTCAGGTGTTTAGATTCTGGCTGAATGACACCATTGGCTTCATTGTTCTCCACCTTGCACACATATAGCTTGGGACTTTTCAGCTTTGGTAACTTTGTGTGCCAATACCTATACTAAATCCTTCCTTACATATTTATATCCATATCATCTATATCTATAACTACATATCCTATTAGTTCTATTTCTCTGGAGAACCCTGACTAAACAACTACTTAAGCCTAACTTAGTTAATATAAAAAATTAATACTTTCTTCCAGAATTCCATATTTCTCAATTGTGTCTGTTTCACAGTGTGCCTTAATATGACCATTACTGCCATTTGCATCAAATATAATTTTCAATGAAAACAAAATACTTGATAAAATGTAAGACAATCTAAGCAATTAAGCTTTTAGAGTCTTGCAGGTACAGAAACCTAACCAAAAGGCGCCAGGATTCTAATATTTAAATGTAGATGAAGATATACATACAAATACTCCTGACTCTGCTCCTTTTCTATTCCCTGCCTTTAAGTGCATAATGATGGATCTTTTTAAAAGACTACTTTGGTTTTAGTTTTGGCTAGAGTTCCAGGGACAATGAATAGTATAATTTATGCTGAGAACCTTACAGAAAGAAAATCCAGAACATGCTAAGAGGTCATGTAATTGGTCTAAGCAGTGTTAGTGAGTTTTCAGTTCCATACCTATATTAGTTGTTGAGGGTACAGACACAAGGAAAGAACTATTTCTTCATTCAGAATTACTGGAGAAGTTTGGTGGCTATCTGCCCTCATTTCAATGAGAATATTAGGATTCCCTAGAGCAACGCTTTACCTACTTTTCTCTTCAGATTTTATTTGACAATAAGCAACACCTTCCATTAACTCCCTTTTCTTCCATTGGTCTTTGAACTCAATAGACACATTATTCTGAATATAGAGCCAGGATGGAAATGTTACTTATCAAATAAAAACCTCAGGGTAGATATAAATATATTGCTAACTTTTATTGTATTTGAAGTTGAAATAAACATCTAGCCAATAAATCATGGGACCAGCATAGACAAGCTATATTATTGGCTGAACTTTTATGGCATAGTTAAGTATTTGCTCAAATAAACAAGAGAGAGACTGATAAATAAACCACCCAAGCTCAATTTAATTAAAAATGAAGAATATATGAGATTCAGAGTCGGTTAATAGTAAATAATAAACTGGTTACTTAATTTACAGTAAATGACGAGATAATGAATTGATTAACAGTTTGTGGGTAGTAAAATAAAAATAGATCTCTTCTATGACAATATTACTTCCCTGTTACCATGTTACATACCATCTGGCCATGATAGTCTGACAAACAATTAGAAATTTATCTTTGAAATATTTACATGCTATCTTCACTTTTTGAGAACCAAAAATCAATTTATCAGTGACATGAATTCAGAAGTGTAGAAATGAATCTTGTAGGCCAGAATCTCTGAAGATCTTAATATGTTGAGTCAAAAAAAAAAAAAAAAATGCAGTTTGAATAGCATTCTTGGGGGTTAAATTTTTATCATTGGTATTCAATATTTTCCCAGTGATTGATAATCCAGAACATTCTTTAACAGTACATAGACTGGTAAACTTACTTATCTTTTAAAATATGTATGGTTTCATCTGTGGAACTAAGTTAGAGTCAGTATAAAATGTTCAACTAAACTTCTCTGTAAAGCCTGTTGGTCAGTTCTTTCTCTTTTCCAAATGTGTGCATGGAGTAAATAATTATGAAAAATGTGGTCTTCTGATATTTGTCTTATGTTACAGATTTAGGTTATGTATTTTGTGACAAGAAAATGACAATCAATTTAGTAAAATAATGATAATTATTTTAATAAAGGTAAAAATGTACTATGTAATAGAAGGAAATGAGGAAGGTCAAAGATTATTTTATGATAAATCATAAAATGTGGAAGTAGAAGGTGAAAATATAAAGAGATTAGTTAAAATTATTTTATATTACTCCATACAATAGGCAAAAGTAAGGCTATCGTATACTTCTTCCTTTTGGACCTTGTCCTTTTTATTGTTGTTGTTTGTTTGTTTTTATAGACATAAGCTTCCTATTTGCTGCTTCTTTCTCTTGAGTCTAGCATACTCTAAAATTTTTACCAGAATCACCCCAAAGATTAATCAGGTCCATTTGCTCAGGGGAAAAGTATTTTTTCATATAAAATCTGAGGCTGGCTTTTATTTCCTATACTCACCCCTTAATAGTCTTCTTCATTTCTTATTTTTAAAATAATTTATGCACATGCTCAGACCACAACAGTTCTAAGATTTATACATATTTCCCTTTAACCATTGTAATTGTCACCATTGTTACCATAGAAAAGTAACTTGCCCTTCCAGTCACATATCAGCAGCACTTCTATGGACCATTCCTGCAACCCTCCTAGTCCTCCATGCATTGATTCTAACCTTCTCATTATTCTCTTACTGTTTATCATTTATCCTTCTAGTAGATTTTCCATACATTCTATTTGTTGGTGATAAGGTTATTCCTTAAAGAGTTTTAGATCTCCATATAACATATTTGTTGGAAATATGTATTAATTGATTTTTGAAGTGAATTAAATGGCAGATTTTTATGTAACTAATTGTTACATAAAAGTAAAATAAAGGGAAAAAGTAAATTCATAGATGAAATTAAAAAGTAAGCAGTCTAAAGATGTCCAATATCTACCTAATGATTGAGGATGGGAAGAGATATAATTCAAGTGAGAAATTGTGGGCCACTAAAAGAGAGAAAGGGCATGTATTTATGTGAGAATCT
Source organism: Noctilio leporinus (assembly GCA_004026585.1). NCBI lineage: Eukaryota > Metazoa > Chordata > Mammalia > Chiroptera > Noctilionidae > Noctilio > Noctilio leporinus. The sequence goes on from PVIW01000813.1 coordinate 189,748, forward strand.
GACTTTTTATCTTGGGTTTCCCAATGGTGATGCAAATAAAATATGTAATATAAGACAGAGGGAAGCATACAAATAGATAACTTGATTCAGATGAAATATACTTTATAATTGTAGCATTTAACAGATGTAAGGAATTTAATAATTATTTGGCTTGCCCAAAACAAGTATTTGATGCAATTTTCTCTAAGGAGAAGGACATTTTTTCCATTATTTTCTCCCATAATTAATGAAAGCACTCATTTCTATATGCTTTATTGAGCTAGAGGAACTAACTACTCCCATTTTCTCCTCGTCATAATCTGCTCAACAATGAACTCATTACAATCATGACAATATTATTATTCATCATTTTACTAACATTATTGCAACATATTCATCTTGATTTATACAAAATTAAATCATAAATGGTGCTTGTGACCTATCTTATGCAAGAAATAATTATCACATTAACATTAATATATTGCTTTTATTTTTGTCATGCAGATGCTACATACCAATTTAGTTTCAATTAATGTGTAATGTACAATGTGATACCAGTGACTTTATTTTAAAATAAGATAGCACTTAAAATTAGTAATTAATGTCTAAGCAAAGAATACCTTTGCTGTTCCCTTTGCCTGAAATTTTTATAAGAATATTTAGTGAAAGTTTAAAAAATTGTATTGAATTTATTAGGATGACATTGGTTGATAAAGTTATATGGGTTTCACCTGTAAAAGTTGATAGCTAATCATGTTTATATTGCATTCTGTGTTCATCCCAAGTCAAGTCTCTACATCACCCTTTATTTCCCCTTTACCCCCTCACCTCCTCCTATCCCGTTTTCCTCTGATAATCACCATACTGCTCAGACTGTGCCTATGAGTTTATTATTTGCTTAGTCCTTTCACCCAGTCCCACCTCCACCCTCTCCTCTGACAGCTGTCAGTCTCTTCTCAGTATTTAGGAGCCAGGCCATTTTAATTGGATTATTTGTCTTGGATATTGGGTTTTATAATTTCTTTATAAATTGAGAATATTAACCCCTTGTCAGGTGTATCATTGGAGAATATATTTTCCCATTCGTTGGGTTTTATTTTTATTTTGTTGATGATTTTCATTGCTGTGCAACATAGTTTTAGTTTGATATAGTTCCATTTGTTTATTTTTTCTTTTGTTTCCTTTGCCTAAGGTAATATGTCAGAAAAAAACATATTGCTGCTAGAAATTTTCCGTTTGTAGTTCTTAATCTCTTCATCACTTTTCATCAATCTCCCAGACCCCTTTACCATAGGGCAACCATCAAGAAGTCAGAAGAACAGATTGGCAGTCACAATATAGTCATGGGGATATAAGGTAAAACAAAGAGAACATAGTAGACAAAGAGCATAGGAGTGATCCACAGGCATGGACAATGGTGGGGATTGCCTGAAGGAGTGGGGGGCTGGGTAGAAGGGAGAAAACTGAGACAACTGTAATAGCATAAATAATAAAATATAATTTATATATATATATATAATATATAATACTTATTTATTATATGATTATATATAATATAATTATATACATTATATATATTTATGTATTATATATATAATGGAATATTACTAAGCCATTAAAAAGAATAAAAGTTTACTATTTGTGACATTATGGATGGCCCCGCTGAATATTATGCTAAGTAAAAATTATTCAGATATAGAAAGATAAAAGCCATATTATTTCACTTATATGTTTGAAATCTAAAAAACAACAAAAAACCCTAAACAAAACAGAAACAGACTCATAGAAACAGAGAACAAACTGAAGGTTGCTAGATAGAAGTGAATGTTGGGTGAAATATATGAAGAGATTAAGAAGTACCAATTGGTAGTTATAAAGTAGTCATGGAAATGTAAAGTACAGCATAAGGAAGAGAGTCAATAATGTTTTAATATTTATGTATGGTGCCAGGTGGGTACTAGAATTAGTGGAGGGATCACTTTGTCAATTATATAATTGTCTAACCACTATACTATACACCTGAAACTAAAATTAATATCAGATGCCAACTGTAATTGGAAAGTAAAATTAAAAATAAATAATGTAAGCAGCAACAACAAAAAGTGTCCAAGATTTTACTGCCTGTGTTTTTTCTTTTAGGATTTTTATGGTTTTGAATCTAACTTTTAATTATTTAATTCATTTTGAATTTATTTTTGTATATGGTGTAAGAAGGTGTTTTAGTTTCATTTTTTGCATGCATTTTCCTAACATCATTTATTGAATATTTACCTCATTATATATTTTTGCCTCCTTTGCCAAGTATTAATTGACCAGAAAGGCATAGGTTTATCCTGGGCTCTCTATGCTGTTCCATTAATCTATATGTCTTTTTATGCCAGTATCATGGAGTTTTCATTACATTCACCTTGCATTATAGTTTGATAATAGGTAGCATGATTCTTGCAAACTTATTTTTCTTTTTCAAGATTGCTGTGGCTATTCAAGGTCTTTTGTGTTTCCATTTATAAATTTTGGATTTTTAATTTTCGTTCTGTAAAACACACTCTTGATATCTTGTTTTTCTTTTTAAGATTTTATTCAGTATTTTTAGAGAGAAGGACAGGGAGGGAGGAAGAAAAGGAGAGAAACATCAATGTGTGGTTGCCTTTTACCTGCCTCCAGCTAAGGACCTGGCTGGAAACATGGCTTGTAAACTGGTTGTGTGCCCTGACTGGGAATCAAAACCAGTGACCTTTGGGTTTGCAGGCCAATGCCAATCCACTGAGCCACCAGCCAGGGGTTGATACCCTGATAGAAATCTATGGATTGCTTTGAGTAGTATAGACAATTAAATGATATTAATCCTTTCCGTTCATGAACATGGTATATACATTTCCACTTATTTGTATCTTCTTTAAATTTTCTTCAGTTTCTTATAATTTTTCAAACACAGGTCTTTTACATTCTTGGTTAAGTTTATTCCAAGGTATTTTTTGGATGCAGTTGTAAGTGGGATTGTGTTCTTAGTTCCCCTTTCTGCTAATTTATTATTGGTGCAAAAAAATTGGAACGTATTTCTGGATATTTTTGTACCCTGCTACTTTACTGAATTCATTTATTAGTTCTGATAGTTTTTGGTGGAATCTTTAGGGTTCTTAATGTACAGTAGTCATATCTGCAAATAATAATAGTATTTCTTCTTTCTTCTTTTCCAGTAGTAGATTTTTAAAAATCATAACTAATGTTTAAATTATTATAGCTAAACTATGCATACTAGCTTTTCAACTACATGTTAAAAGTCAAAGTTTTATGAATACTTCAGTGATACCACTTTTATATGAGAAGCCATAAGAAATCATTAATTTTTGGCTTGCGCTCTTTCAATCTGAGACCTCAACCAACATAAACTGGCACTCAGACTTTCAGTGGTGGTAGAAATTAAAGTGGCCTAAGAGAAGATACATGTTGACCTTTTAGCAGGAAAGTTACATTTTGAAGTCAATGGGTACCTAATAAAGAAATAACAAAGTTCACTATAATGTACTGATGAGTAGAACTTTCTATTTGAAATGTATTCACCTGAGGTGATTTTTTAATACCTGCTTTCAGATTCCAAGGAACTGAGCCACAATCTCTTATTCTAGTCTTTGTTAATTCTGTTATCTAGAAATAAATTATTCACTTATGCTAAATTTTAACTTGTTATCTACAAATTAAAGGAAATAATGACACATAGATAACATAAAATGAAAGTACAATAAATTTGTAACTATTCTGTTTAAGATATTGTAAAGAATAAAATAAATAAAATTACTATGTGTAAGAATACACAAATGGCCTGGGTTTCTTAATAGCTAGAGGTACCAATATAGTTTTTCCTTGATGATTTGCCTAATATAGAAAACTACTACTAATTAGCTTTTATCATTACTTTCTTTTCTGTGTAAACTTGATAGGTGAATGTATAACATGCCAGGCACTGAAGTAAGTGTTAGATATACAAGGTCCCTTGCACTTTTTGTGGGTACAAGTAAAGTAGTAAGAAAAGACACTGGATTAAAAGAACAAGCAGCCATTTAATTATAACTTATAGGGATTATCACAGTAAAATATGCAAATTTATGAGACATTAAGAGGTATGTGAACTTGAAATAGCCAGGAATGGTCTTTTATAGGAGATTTGAGATAGTACTTGAATTAAGAGTAAACACCTGGGAAAGAATAAAAAGGAAAGAATTAGTAAGGTGGTCTGTGAGTGGACTACATACTTTCCTGACAAAATAGTGGGTACAAAAGCCCCAAGGCAGGAAAGAAATGAGTATCTTTAAAAATGCAAAGAAAGCCTTCGCTAGCTCAGTCAAAGTAATGGCAGCAGATAAAGTAGAGAGATAAGCAGGGGGCAATACCCAGGACTTTTAAAAATGGGAAGACAGTTGGAAGCCTATGACAAGCATTGGGTATTTTCAAAATACCATCTGATTTTCTGCGGGGAATTGATTAAAGAAGTTGGAGTCAAAGGAGAGAATGTAGCTGGCAGTATAAATGGGGAAAGCAGCTGTACTAGAGATTATTTTTAGAGAGTACAAATAAATTAATCCACTGATGAATACATGTTGAGGGTGAATGATTAAGGATGATTCTCAGCATTTTGACTTGGGTAGACTGACATTATGGTTATAAGTTTTGAGGAAAATCTTCTACATTTTGAGAATGATAAATAAAAATTCATGTGAGTGAAAATACCAGATAAGAAGATATTAATTGTGGAATTCAAGAATTAGTTCTATCTTATCTATAATATATTATAATATATAAGTTCAGGAAGATGCATCATATAGTTGGCAGAAAACCAGGGAATTAATACAATTATTTGTAGAAACAGTATAGTTGGAAAGAAGAAGACTTAAACTCAATGTTGAACGATTTCCAACATTTAGATGCCAGATGAAAGAGCAAAAATGTTCATGAGATAAGTGACATATATCCTAGAATACTGGGAGAGAGAAAGCAAGAAAAGTTCATGCTACATAAAGGAGGAGCTGGGTGATGGTGGCAGCCCCAGACATTTTACATAGGAGAGCGTCATCCTACATCTTACATAGGAGATGTAGGATGGGAGGCAGATAGGGGACCAGGTTATGTATTTTCACTTACTGAGACTTGAGGGAGAAGTGATAGAGAAAAGGACAGGGGCTGGAATTTCCCCAAGCTCTCCCTGCATATGGCAGCTTTCCTTAAAGTCTGATTCAAGTTCTAGATGTATAAGGACATAGTGATTTTTAGCAATAAGAACAACAGTGACCGGAGGAGAGGGAGGAGGGGGAGAAGAGGGAAAAAATAGGATTTAAATGAGGCACATGTATAAATGACCCATGGACATGGACAACAGGGTGGAAATTGACTTTGGGAGAGAGGGCGCGGGGTGGGTGGGGCAGGGGAGAGCAATGGTGGAAAATGTAATAGAACAACAATAAATTTTGAAAAAATAAGAACAACAACATTGTCTAGATTCTAGAACAGTTTCATTGTCATGTTGGGGACATTAGCCTGAGTAAAGTCGGTTGAAAAATGACAAGGAGGTGACAGATAAAGAAAACAACTATGATTAATGTATTTGTTGTTATTTGTTTGTTTGTTTTAACAGGGGAGAGCACAAACGCAGTCCCCCTCTACCACAAGTTATGCGGTCAAGTTGCCCACATTTGGGGAAATCACAGGGGTCAGCACATCCAGTATGAGACAGATAAGCATCACCCTGGGAAAACCACCTCCTTGATCATGGTGTCTCCCCTGCCAGGTAAGTGTCATTCATGTTTTTATTATTGAATTTATTGGGTTGTCATTTGGTTCACAAAATTGTCATCTGCGCACTGCATCATGTGCCCATCTCCCAAGCAAAGTCCCCTTCTGTCCCGCTTATCGGGGCTGTGCCCACTGTCACCAGCTGCTGTCTGTGTGCAGCTATCACTAATTTAATACAAAGTTTCTTTCTGTGACCTCCTGTGAGGTCAATGGCAAATGTTTTGTTTCTATTGTTACGACATACAGTTTTAGGACAATTTTGGGCAATCCATCTCTTTCACTTTATAATTTATATATCATTTTGACTTATATATTTTATTTTGTACTTTTCACTAACGAGACAAAGGAGGTTCAAAGAAGTAAGTTTACTTGTCCAAAGTTACTTTGGAAAGCAAAACATAAAGTAAGCAAATTAATATTTTGGTATATACTGTATACTATTTATTTACAATTTACATCAGTGAGGGTTTGCTTTCAGTTTGCAACTGTAATGAACTAATAGCCATAGACTGCTTTAGACTTGCATTTGTCTGGACTAGTTTGGTGGGAGTTGCTATTTGGATTCAGAATAATGAACACAAAGAAATGTAACTTTGCGCAGTCTTCATCAAAATACAATTGGTATTGAGATGCAAATCTATTCTGAATTTATGTTTTTCTATTTTACATATTTGTACTTTTATAATATGAGTTTGGTGATTAGGCTGTGTAATTAAACACACTGAGTTGATAATGGAAGAAACAGATAATTATTGCATGCTTCACACACTACCCAAATGTGAATTAGACCAATTAGGGTTAGAAAAATTAATATAACTTATATCACAGCTATTTTATGAAAGATCTGAATCATAGTTCATAATTAAAGATATATAAACATACATATAGATAATGTAATTAAATAATGTTATCCTAAATTGTTTGGGACTGTAATCCATTGCTTCATAGACATGCCTTATATATAATGCATACAGCTAAATTTCACAGAATTAAAATAATTGACAAATAATCTTATAATGCATTATCATGAAAAATGATCCATTTAAAAAATTAGGTCATGAAAATTTTATGAATAATATCAAAGTAGCACATCCTGGCTTTAGATATATAACTTTTAATGAAACTGGGGTTCCTAGTTGAGTAAAGTTGTTTGGATTATTTGATTGTCTGTCTATATATGTCTCCTAGGTATCTCAGTTCAGTCATTTCTTCAAAGGTCTAGGCTTTCATTTCTTTCTTTCTTTCTTTCTTTCTTTTTTAAGATTTTATTTATTATTTTTAGAGAGAGGGGAAGGGAGAGAAGCAGAGAGGGAGGGAGACATCAATGTATGGTTGCCTTTCATTTGCCTCCAGCTACAGACCTGGCTGGAGACCTTGTTATGTGCCCTTGCTGGGAATTGAAACAGGGACCTTTGGGTTTGCAGGCTGGTGCCTTATCCACTGCACCACCAGCCAAGTGGGTAAGCTTTCATTTCTGAGTGGACATGTTTCTTATTGATATTCTGTTGCTGATATCAACAGCTAATAATTCACACAGCACTTTAAAACTATAAATTATTTGACCACAGGACCATTTTCCTGCCTTCTTGTGTTTGCTGAAGAGGCTACATTTCTTGTAGTCATACATGCTGGAAACCTTAGATATGTATTTGTTGCTCCAGTGCTTTATTTCTCTACCAAGGTCTATTACTTTCACTTTGTAAAATTTCAGAGGCTTGACTATTCTGCTATATTTCCAAAATGCTATATTGATTGCTGTCATTTGTCATGACTATGGCATTTTCTTCTACCTGATTTTGTGCTTGCAAAACTCTTCTCTGCAAAGTTTGGTATGTTAGAATATTCCCCTTCCTCCTCTTGAATAGCATCTCATTCTCTTTAGAATAACATTCAAGCCCTTTACGCTGGCATGCAGTGCCATAAATGACTTGCCCAAATTGAGATCCTTACACCAACTCCTCATTCACTTACACAAATGTTTTATTGGATGAAAGAAAAGCCAGGGAATAGCTAGTTTAGGTTGAAAAGGGCAGATCACTGAACTGTTCCAATGAATGGAAATGTATTCCTTAGGGTCAAGTGGCCTGAGACCCATGAAACCATTGTTGGTTCCAGCATGTTAGCATTGTGCCATTGTGAGTGATTTCCGGGCATTAAACAAACCTATTGTTTTTGGTTGGTTTACTAAAATGGAAACTTAGAACTTAACCAAATAAGCCACACACCAGGGTAATTTTGACCCTCTAAATTTTCCCTTCACCTTATTTTATAGCTGTCTAATTGAATTTAGACTCAATGCTGATCTTTGTATTTGGGGAAGCGACGTCCTGTGGCTCGAAGAAGTTCTTTCAGTTGAAGCAAGACGGTTCAGATTTATCTGGCCCACAGAAGTGGAATCTCCCAGGGAGCTCAGGAGATGATTTTCTGTGTAAAGATATTTAAAAGTTCTTCACTGGCAGTGAGGTCACATTCAGACTGCCATTTCATATAGAATTTAATATATAAAGATAGCATTATTGCATGTACGTTTATTACCGTGATCATTGCAGTGACAGAAACATAGGAAATGCTGGAGGTATCTCAGTTTAATATCTGTTTCTATTTATATCCCAAGCCCTAAATAATGATGATGATGATGATGATGATGATGATAATGAAAAAAAGTAAAATTTTCATTGCACACTGTATAACTTTCTTTCTTTAATTGTTGCTAAATTCTATGAGATAAGTACTTACTTATATTCAATTTATAGATTAGAAAACAGACTCAGAATAATCCAAGTCATATGAACAGCTCTACAGTTCAGTAATTTATGCAATCAACACATTGCATCAAATTATATTACCAAAAGAGAACATTTATTTAAGTCAGATACAGAAGAAATAGGTCATATGTTAATATTTCTTGAAGATTCTCATTTATTTGTTCTGAGCTTCTTGGGAAGATACCATTATTTTATTTTGGGCCTCATCTCCTCATTTCCAGTTAGATGGTTTTATATTCTGAAGGTATTTTGTAACATAAAAAAGACAATACTGTTAACTAATATTTATGCAATATTTACTGTGTGTCAAGTACTTTTATTTTTATTATTTCATAATTCTTTTAACTTGTCCTCTGACCCCTAGCACATGTTCAAACATGATAAAACACAGCCTATCTTAAAAAAGTATAAGACAGGTATACAACCTTATTTGTTTTGCAAACAACAAATATTTGTTTTTGCAATGAGGGAAGTATAAATAAAATCAGCTACAACAAAATCTTTTTAAATAAAAGGGTGAATATATATTCCCAATCTTAATGCATTATCACCATAATTTAGTGTACAAATATAGCTACAATTTATATTTTCTATACTTTTATATATATAGTTCTTGCTTATGTATAGTTTGATAGATTGAATATGCATAGAATTAGCATTGAAAGAACTGTTAATATGTGTCAAGTTGAAGCAATAAAAGATCATGTGCAAATGTCAAAATGCTGAGAAGGGAATGAAAATTCAAAACATAGTAAGTTTATCTGGAAAAAAAATCTCCCAGAATGTAGGGCTGTTTTATAGTGAAATTGAATGATATGAAATTACAGAGATAAGAACGTATACAAGAAAAGGAAAATGGCACAGAGAGAGCTCAGAGGCCGAAATAAAGATGTTTGTTATCAAGGGGTAAGAAACTGTGTGTTATGTTAGGAATAAGAAACCAATTTTATAGTTATATTCTGTTCTATTTCACAAAATATAACAGATAAGACTATCATATCAAATAATTACATGTATTGGATAGAAGATGATAACTTACAGTTTTATTGTTTTCTCACTTCTATTTTCAATAATGACTTACTGGATCTTCTTTCTCTGGATCTGACAACATCTCAGCTAAATCTTTGTGCATCTGTTATTGATCTGATCACTTTGGTGTTTTTGACATTTTTAACAATTTTAGCACCCTCATTTCCTTGAACACTTCTTGCTATTATGTGTCCTCACTATAATTTCCTTTTCAAAATCATTATATACATTCTATTATTTTTTTTATCATTGTTTTCTTCTTCAATCTCGTTGAAGCTCAGATCCATTGATCACACCACAGTTTATACTCTCTCATCTACTTTATGTACTCTGTTCTTTTCTTTTATTGGTCAAATGTTATGGTCAATTGTAGTAACTTGAACTACAGTATACTGTGGGTTTATGTGATACATACAGTATCGTGTAGATTATTATCAATATTTCTTCCAGTTCCAATGTTTTATTATTCTAAGCTTTCATGATTGGTTCAAGTCATGCAAAAATGGGGACTGATGGAAATGCTTTTGCAGGGGGAAATTGAGAAGGTACCGACATGCATTTGTGACTATGAGAGTCAGTACTTCTATTCTCCAGAAAAACATCAGTTTAGAAAAGAGGATAAAAAGGTTTATATTGCTTATATCTAGGGCACCATTATTATCTCTAATTGTGGCTTTTGTACACACTGTAAGAATTCCGAAAAAAATTTAAAGATTTTATTTATCATTTTTAGAGAGAGGGGATGGGAGAGAGGCAGAGAGGGAGAGAGACATCAATGTGTGGTTGCCTTTCACCTGCCTCCAGCCATGGACCTGGCTGGAGACCTAGCTTGCAACCTGGTTATGTGCCCTGGCTGGGAATCGAACCAGTGACCTTTGGGTTGGCAGGCAGGTGCCTTATCCACTGTGCTACCAGCCAGGGCCTAGAATTCTAAAATTTTATTTAATAGCATATGCATCAAAACTTATCACTGCCTAATTTGTGCCATTTCTCTTCTTCTTTTTTTTTTAAATAAGCATGCTTTATTTTATTTATGTATTTTTTTACAGATTTTATTTATTAATTTTGGAGAGAGGGGAAGGGAGAGAGGCAGAGAGGGAGAGAGACATCAATGTATGGTTGCCTTTCACCTGGCCCTACCTAAGGACCTGGCTGTAGGCCTGGCTTGCAACCTGGTTATGTGCCTCGGCTGGGGAATCGACCCAACGACCTTTGGGTTCATAGGGTGGCACCTTATCCACTGTGCCACCAGCCTGGGCTGTGCCAATTTTCAAATGCACTGGGGAGATAGGTTGTTTTCAGATTTCAGAATGCAGCCTTACCATTGTGCAACTTTCAAGCACAAGTTTGGAGCTCTGAAGTGAGATAACTACAGCAATCTGACTCTAGGTATAGGATGCGCACAGTGTAGGACACAACTGTGACTTGTTCCCGTGCCGTACTCATGTTCCCAGGTCCTGGCAACAGGTGCTCGGTTCTGGTAGGAGTGGAAGTTCACCTACTTATCTCACCTAAGTTTTTCTTTGCCTGACAGTGCTGCCAGCCAAGGAACCTATTATTCATGCCAATCATCATGGCAAATGTTAAAAACGTAGACCCTGTTCACTTAGAACTGGCCATAGACCACTACCTTGTTTCATCAATGTATAGAAGTTTTCAGTTTTCAAAGGCTAATGTGTTTTAATTAATGTCTGAAGGGATAGGGATATTTTTGAATTAAAAAAATATCAATGAATGTGTATTAGCATTTAAAACAGAAGCATAATTCTGTATAAATAGATTTGTAATTTTTATTGTTTTCGATACTGAGTTGTTTTCTATTGTTATATGCTTTAGACTTTCTGACACTAAAATGGATTATAAAATCAATTTATAATATCATTATCAGTTTAAAGTTGTACTCTAAGAGTGCAATCACAGGTTTTAGTTCATCAAAGTGCATGCATTGGACCAATGGATACTTTCCAAACATAGGGACTCATAAATAAGAGTAAACTGTTCCAGTTGGCACACACACTGGCATCTGGGTGATCTTGTTACAGTAACTTGGGAGAGGGGAGAGATTGGCACTGAGACCCTTAAGATGAAAAGCCATTTTCCATCCGTAAAGATTGGTCAGTTAATGTTTGCATTATTTAACAACAGTGAAGGAGCTTTGTTGTCAACAATCCACAATAATATTCAACTTAATTTTTAGAATTTTACTAACTTGACCTTGAATAACTTATTTAAAATATAGCTCGATCTAATACTGTTCCCATACTAGCTTGGAATGAATAAAAGAGTGGAATGATATATCTGAACATTGATTTATTCAATCTATTGTCTCTTGCAGATGCTTTCTTTTCATGCAACACTATGCATAATTATTGAAGTTGAATAAATAATAAGGTAGGCAGACATTTTTGAAAAATATGTAGAATAAAACAGACACATTGAGAAAATACTTAGATATGCAAACACCACAGAAAAAAATGTATGATACATAATTCCGTCATTAATCTTTGAAAAATTTTGCTGCTTATTCAATCATTATTCTTCCATAGTATGGACCTCAGTAACAGTAAGCGAGTGAAACCAAATAGAATAGCCTGAGCCCCAAGAATGTACATCTCTATATAAAACATTTTGTTAGAAGTTTTTATTCTTTGTAAAATTAGTCAGTGCTCTACAGTCTCATGAAATTATTCAGAGTTTTGAGGTAAGTGGATAAATATTGAGAGAAGATAGGAGAAGCTTGGGAGAATTTTCTGGTTAAAAACCAATATAATGTGCACTTTGACACTTCCACAGAGTGTCTTCCATGACTATTTGCTTTTTGCATAACTAGAATATGTTGAAATTGCTCAAATGCTGCTTCTCAGTAAGATCTACCATAACCACATTATTTTTCGCTGTAACTTATTTGATGTTTTTAGCCCTCTTTTACCCTGTTAGGTTGTTACTTAAACAAAATCCTTTATTAACTTATAAGAGTATATAATTTGTCTTATGTATATGTTTTCAGTTCCTTCTTACTTCCCACTAAAATGTGGGCTCCATGAGGGCAGAGAACCCTTAGATCTGTGCTTAGAACATATTAAATGCTTAATAAACATTTTAATTTATATGATTCAAACTCTTAAACCTATTCCATACTTACTGAAAGAAAATTTTCTGAATATGGATTTGGAGCTCTGCATTTTACATAGTTTCTGCTCAGTGATTTGCATTTGCATTTGTTGTACCTTAAAACTATAGAACTGTGGCAGAGATGATGTGACTTTGGAAAAGCTGTCTGCGGATTCTTGTTATACATCTTGTTTTCTCACCTCCATTGGCCTAGTGGATGTTCAGTGAGTGCAATACTTTTTAACCAAGATAGCACCTACTCCTAAGGTCATGGTCATTTCTGACCCTTGAAATATTTTGCTTCCTGCTCAACTGTCATTAGTAACATTCAGGGCTAGGAGGACAGTCCTGCCTCTGTCCTTCCTTATCTAAACCACTTAACTTTCCTGCTGTGTTATTTACTGAGTGAGCTCTTTAGAATAGCTATTAATAGTGGCCTCAGGAGGCATTAAGTGTTTTTCTCCCTACCCACTTTTAGGTAAACAGCTGCTTTTTAAAGATAGGTAAATTATACGTGGCATACTTTTCTTTCCCAAATTGGCTTTGTTCAACTCACTAGTGGAGCCTTCCAAGTACTTATAGGTGTATCTTAGTTTTAAATGTTTAAACTTCGAGCCTTCTTAGTCTTCATGGGGAATTATAGTGAAAAGTGGGGAAAAACTACAATGTTAGGGATTGCTATCAGATCCCTTGTGAAACCAGACACTTCCCTTGGTATATTTGACCTATCATAATGTCTCACAAGAAAGTGAACTATTGGTTTTAATTAATTATATGTTTCAAAATACTTCAGAATCAATATAAAATACTATTGTTGATAACATATATTTAACTTGAGTTTCGTGAGATAGACAAACAAAAAAGACCAAAAATCATGCACAGTGACAGCAGAATTGATGTCAGATTAAATCTCTAAGGGCAGTTTGTTGCAGTCAGTATATATAAATTTGCTAATATTCTTGGGATGGTTAATTGACACAGGAATACTGAAAGAAAAAGATGTGCAGGAATTTTGGTGACTGTTATGCATCATGATGCTTCTGATGTTTTAATTCAGTCATACAATTGCTTAATACATGAAGAGCTTAAATACTTATGTAGTCATTAATATTTAAGTCAAATCATTTATCACTAAATGACCTTCTACTGTGATCCAGATACTATACTATGGACTGTGGACACTATGATAAATTAATATATTAATATTAAAAATAATAACAGCAGAAGAGTTTTTAGCATGTGGAGCTTCAAAAATATTAGAGCTCATTTGGCTTACCTTAAAAAGACATTTAAGCCCTGGCTGGTGGCACAGTGGTTAAGGTGCCAGCCTGCAAACCCAAAGGTCACTGGTTCGATTCGCCAGCCAGGGCACATAACCAGGTTGCAAGCCAGGTCTCCAGTCATGTGCATAGCTGGAGGCAGGTGAAAGGCAACCATACATTGATGTCTCTCTCCCTCTCTGCCTCTCTCCCTTCCCCTCTTTCTAAAAATAATAAATAAAATATATTTTTAAAAAGTGTAAAAAAAAAGACACAGAAACAGAATAATAAACTGAACACTATAGCTAAAGCATTTTATTATGCCTGCTGATACATTAAGTTTTGAAACACATTTTTTATAGACAAAGATGGATTTTCATTAGTGGTTCTAGAACTCTACTGTGTATAATGAAATTTATCTCAGCCCAGGGGAACAGGACATCATTCCGGTAACATAGTCTAAAATACTGTCTTGCAGGTATGGTTTGTAATTTGGAAACTGAATTTTATATTTTTGACCAAATACTTTTGATTCAAACAACAATACAGTGACATTATTAAGCACTACTTATGAGTGCCCTTTTTTGATTACCCTCTTTAAGAATACAGAGAACCCTTTGGAGTATAGGCAACAACTGTGCCTTGGTCCCCACCTGCTTAGTGTTATCTTCAATGTGTATTCATGCTATCTGAAGTAACTGTTTTTATGCTATGATTTGAATCTTTAGAGTAACAGTCTTGGCATATATTTTAAGGCAATAATTTAACAAATCACATGTATAGATGGCTCATTTAAGAGATATTTCTTTTTTTAAAGATTTTATAGATTCTATTATTTTTAGAGAGAGGTGAAGGGAGAGAGATATCAATGTATGGTTGCCTTTCACCTGCCTCTAGCTATGGACCTGGCTGGAGACCTGGTTTGCAACCTGTTTACGTGCCCTGGCTGGGAATCGAACCAGCAACCTTTGGGTTGCTGTGAACCGTTGGGATCACAGGCCAGTGCCAATCCACTGAACCACCAGCCAGGGCTGATTAAGAGATATTTCTAATCACACAAATGATGCTAATCACACTATGTCTATTTTTGCATTGTTGTTTTGATCTTTAAAGATCATGCTAACTTTTTTAAGCAAGTAGCTTCATTATTCATTCAAAAGTTTGTTTTCACCTTTCATTATTTAGACTTTTCTTAATCACCAGCCATATAAAAAGCAAATCCCTGCTGTATTATTTTGGAGATAAAACAGTGAATAAGATCAGCTAATTTCCTGATGTTATCAGGCTTACATTCGAATATTGGTGTGCCATGTGACCTTTTGACACATGTCTTTCTACTATTTGAGACCCCTATAGTGGGGGCAGTTTAGGGGGTGGCCGAACTAAGCAAAAAGGTAAAAGGCAGCCCTGGCTGGTGGCACAGTGGATAAGGCTGGCCCTTGAACCCGAAGGTTGCTGGTTTGATTCCTCAGCCAAGGCACATAACCAGGTTGCAAGCAAAGTCTCCAGCCAGGTCCATAGCTGGAGGCAGGTGAAAGGCAACCATACATTGATGTTTCTCTTCCTCTCTGCCTCTCTCTCTAAAAATAATTTTTAAAAATCTTTAAAAAAATAAAAATAAACAAAATGTTAACTATACTTTGAATTAAGTTAATTTTTGATTGAATGTTTTGGGGTAAAATTAGTTAATAAGTTAATACAGGTTTCAAGTGTACTGTTCTAGAACGTATCATCTGCACATTGTATAATTCGCTCACCACTCAGTTTAGTCTCTGTCCACCACCATTTATCATTCCTTCTCTTCCAGCTCCCCCTACCTTCTTTCCTTCTGCCAGTCGCCATTTTGCTGTCTGCGTCTGCTATTATTATTATTATTTTACTAAATCTCTTCACCTTTTCACCCCGCCCTCAGCTCCCTACTCTCTGACAGCTTCAGTCTGTTCTCTGTGTCTATGAGTCTGTTGCTATTTTGTTCACTGGTTTCCACATATTAGTGAAACCATATAGGATTTATTTTTCTCACTTAGCATGCTATAATCTTTACAAGTGAATCCTGTTGAATAATTTTGCATACTCTTTTCCTATCAAATTACATTACAGCTTAATGTAAATTTCTTTATGTTTGGGTTTTATAGCTTGAATATATATTTTTATTTTTGCAAACTTGCCCAGACTGTAATGCAATTCTCCTTTAGCATCATTACCTCCCTTTCAGATCACTCTCCCTTGAAGTGTCATCACATCAAAACACTTGTAACTGCTACCAGGTCATCTTCACCACTTCCTTGCAATTGGCTGTGCAATCATCCAACATAACTTCCACTAATTTCATAAAACCCTGAATAGTTTATAAATTGTTTTACGTCCTTTTATTGAAATAATGCTTTATAGTTACTTTATGTTATAGTAGATGTTACCAAAATTCCAAAATCAGCTAGAATAGCAAGGAAAGACATAGCATTTCATCTTAAATGTGGAACACAGATTACAAGTAACTAAAAAGAAAAAAATCTTACAAATACTACTTTATTTGATACTTGTGCTTTTGAAATTACTTTTGTTTCATACTGTAACCCATAATTATTATTGTCAATCATTAGTTTTATTATGTATTTCAGGGTAGAATTTAGATAAAAAATTGGTAAATATAAGAAATACATGTATTAGGAAACATGTTTTTTTTTTTTTTGAAAATTATTTATTTATTTATTTATTTATTTATTTATTTATTTATTTATTTATTTATTTTAGAAAGAGGGGAAGGGAGAGAGGCAGAGAGGGAGAGAGACATAGATGTATGGTTGCTTTTTCACCTGCCTCCAGCCACAGACCTGACTGGAGACCTGGTTTGCAACCTTGTTATGTGCCCTGGCTGGGGAATCGAACCCACGGCCTTTGGGTGGGCAGGCCGGTGCCTTATCCATTGTGCTACCAGCCAGGGTAGGAAACATGTTTTTACAAACTTTAGGAAGAATTTGCTAAATATCAAAGCTTTGGAAGACCCACAGTGATAACACCATCTATAAGAGAACTAGGAAATAGCTAATACTTGTCAAGATTGGTGGCTGGGCTAGCTGGTCTTAATTCTATAATTCTGTAAGTTTTTATTGG
Organism: Noctilio leporinus; assembly: GCA_004026585.1. NCBI lineage: Eukaryota > Metazoa > Chordata > Mammalia > Chiroptera > Noctilionidae > Noctilio > Noctilio leporinus. The sequence goes on from PVIW01000813.1 coordinate 206,786, forward strand.
TTTTATATGAAGATAAAATAGAGCCAAAAGTCATAGCTTTTAGTCAACTTATGGGTTCTGTCCCAATCTGCCAATTCCAGTCTGTACAGAAGCATTATCAATGCCTTTTTATTTTTTAAATGAAAGATCTTTATCTTTGGCTCCTGCTTCATGAAATTATTCCAGTGAATGTGGACAGTAGAAACTTGTTTCTTCTTCCATTTTTTTTCCCCTTCATCATCCACTTTTGCCTGTACATAGGCAAGAAAGGAGAAGACCTGGTTTTACTTTTGTTAAGAATCTTTGAATATAAGCTACAAATTAGAATCCCATAGGAAAGTGTTTTATTTAAGCTCCACTTGAATAAATGAGTAAATGGTGTTGCAGATACTATATTTCTGACTTTTTGAGTAGCTGACTAAGGATTTAATGTTAATCCAGAAAGAGAGAACCTGGTTGAGTAAATTAACACTGTAAATCTTTTTTTTCTTTTTGTCTGAACTAAAGGTTTAATTAACCTCTGCCCTTTTGGTTCATTGATGAATGGCTAACCTTCCCTGAAAACCTAGCATCTTCACTAAGCAACATCATGATTTGTTCAGTGTTTCACTGGTCTCTATTACTTAGAGATTAAATTATTCAGAATCTAGAAACACATTTTCAAAATAATTTTAAAAATATAACCTACTTAGATAATAAGCATCATATCAGAATTTAACAAATGTCAATATACTGTTTAATGAACTGACTTCATTATTTTCTTTTAGTATAAGTATGGCTAGTTAATGTTCCTAAATGAAACCTATGAAAGAAAAGTCTATTAAAAAGTAATATCCAATAAACATGCTTACATCCTTTATTAGGATGTGCTAAGGTGAAAAGAAAAAAAGAAAAGTGGGAAAAAGACTAAGAAAAATACCCCAAATATTTTCCAAATAAGGCTTTGAAATTTTTTTCATTTATAAATGGATAGATAGTATTATTTTCTTTAAATCTATGGTCTTTCTAGATACACAGGAAGTTGTATATAAAATAGAATTCTGAATTACACTGAGTTTTATGAACATGAACATAGTGAATTCTATAGTAGAAGTCATAATTTCCTCCTATTACCGTACAATTTGCTATATAAAAAATAATTTTGAGCCCTGGCTGGTGGCACTGTGGATAAGGTGCCGGCCTGTGAACCCAAAGGTCGCAGGTTCGATTCCCAGCCAGGGCAAGATAACTAGGTTGCAAGCCAGGTCTCCAGTCAGGTCTGTGGCTGGAGGCAGGTGAAAAGCAACCATACATTGATGTCTCTCTCCCTCTCTACCTCCCTCTCTTCCCCTCTCTATAAAAATAATAAAATCTTCAAAAAAAAAAAAAAATAATAATTTACAGGCAAAAGTTGATGTGCTTTTTTAACACACAATGGTAATTAAACTTATGGCTAACATAGCTACTGTAACAAAAGTCTTGTAGCCAGGACTTTGATGATTATCATGATGATGTTTTATCAATAATAATTATTACCAATTTCAGTTGCTTGAATTCACCAATTAAATAAACTTCTCTTCTTCCTTACTTTTTCTGAAGGCAATGAGTTTTTGCTTCATCTTTTATTTTAGAATAGAAAGAGTTCATCTACTTGACTGTAGCAGAGCCAAACACTAAACACTGAGAATTGCAGTGGAAAAATATTGGCTATTCTATTATGAATGGCACTGCCCAGGAGAATGCACAGCAAATGCTCCAAAACCTGCACTTCCTGGTGGTGCTCAGGTTATAAATTATATGGGGCAAAATCACAAGACCCTGTGGGTTGGCGGCTCAGAGTCATGTTGGGAGCTGATTGGTCAGAGATAAGAATGATGAGTTATTTTTTCAGGTCTTGAGGACAGCTCTGATATCTGTTCCATGTCTTTCTGTCTGGTCTCCTGGGAAAATAGCCTGGGGGTCCTTCCACCTGAGGGCTCAGGAGCTGAAACAAGACGTAAGTCAGGATGCTATCGTTAGCCTGCCAGGGTTTCCGACCATGGGACTGTTAGGTCTGAACTACTGTCTTCAGTTGTTTTATGGGTTGTGGATTATTTGTGGGGGGTCAGAGGATTTAGGTCTGTGAGTAATATAGACAGATAGATCCTATTTCTAAAGTTAGGATTTAAACTAAGTTCAATCAAAGTCAAAAGGACCCTCAGTTTCACTGCAAACAATGAACTTGAAATCCCTGCCCTTATTTGGAAATAACCATACCAGTGTAAAAACAACAAGATTTCTGGTTAATAAGAATTATTTGTCTCCCTGGTTACAATAAAATAGGTAAAGTTACTCCTTGCTTTTGTCTCAAAACATAATAGTTTCTCAGCTTTCAAAGGGAGATTTACAACCTACCTAGTCACAATATAAAGCTTTTGGTTACACCCATTTAACGCCCCTCCTCCCAATGACCCAGGAAAAAAATGGTTATTTTTGGTCAATAGAGGAGTCAGATACAGATGCCACTTTAAAAAATCTATAAAGTTATATAGGTGGTGAGGGGGAGATGCTGGGGATAGAGTAACATTGGGGGAAAGAAGTCGGGTGGCTGATATCTGAAAAGGCCAAGCATGTTGATTGAGTCTGGATAAACACAAAGTCCTTTTTCAACTCAGGGATTTTAGCATTAATGATTTTTTCTAAATTAAAAAAAAATTCATCTACCTTGAGGATCAGGACCTAAACTATAACCTAAGAGATCCCGAGGAAGCCAAAGTGTAGGATATGGGGGTGGGGTGGAGAGATGATGAGATGAATGAGGGGTACAGTGGAGGACCCTGCAAACAGAACTAGTATCATGTGAAACTTCGTATTTTAAGGTAACATAGTTATGGACTCACGTGAGATCTAGAACTATTCATTGATACTTCTTTTTTTAAATTTAATTTCTTTTACTTTGAATCATCTGTACATATTTTTGAATTTTGTCCGTTACTATTTAGCCTCCTTATTTCCCCTCCCTTAGCTCAATCACCATGCTGTTGTCCATGCTCATGAGTCCTTTTTCCTTTTTTTTTTTTTTTTTATTTTCAATCCAGTTACTTCTGAACATTCCTAAAGTAAAATAACTACTTTTCAAACACATTATTTCATGTTATACTTATTTTAAATTTATTCATTATTTTTAGAGAGAAGGTCAGGGAGGGAGGAAGAAAGGGAAAGAAACATCAATGTATGGTTGCCTTTCACTTGCCTCCAACCACAGACCTGGCTGGAAACCTGGCTTGCAACCTGGTTATGTGCCCTGGCTGGGAATTGAACCAGCAACCTTTGGGTTCTAAGGTCGGCTCCTATCTATTGAGCCACCCACCAGGGCCCACTATACTGTCTTAATATTCCAATTCATGCTCTACCTCTGTGAGCTATAAGTTTGTTTTAATGTATTAGTTATATATGAATAGTAAGAATGTGGATTGTGTACCATTTGATTTGTGAATACTTGTAATAACAGTTCAAAGTGAGTTCGGTACCTAAGTACAGCTCTGTATTTTCCAAGTAAATAGTACTGGACTGTGAGGAGAGACCTCTAGCATTACTGAGCTTAATAGCTGAAATGTCTGGTGAGCCTTCTCTGGTGTCCTGGGCTGGATGATGTCACAAAACAGCAGAACCAGATCAATCCCAGGAAGCTAGACTCTGAGATGTGGTGCAAAGGAGAGCTCTTCAACTTCAGAGAGTGGAGAAGTGAGCTAGAACCAAAGTTTAATCAATGAGAATTTCTTTGTTACAACATAGGTTTGTTAATTAACATTTCTTCGGAAAAGCAAAACTAAAGTGGATATTAGCTGGTATTTAATGCAAACATTTAACTGGGCACGTAAACCACTGGTGACCAGGGATCCTGACTTCACATCTGTTATTAGGAGTCCAGCCAGCCACCTGAGAGATGGGCAGGAATTTGTACTTTGCAACCTGTCACGTTCAAGTCTCTGGTGATTTTTCCAAGTCTCTGGTGATTGCAATAAACCCTATGTAAGCTGTTATACATTGTTTAGATCCCTAGCTTGGATCATGCCTTCTTTCATTTAAACTCAAATCTGAGCTGCATTCTTTATTTTTTTAGTTAGTTTTTAAAAATATTTTATTCATTATTTTTAGAGAGAAGGGAAGGGAGGGAGGAAGTGACATCAATGTATGATTGTCTTTCACCTGCCTCCACCTGGGAATCTGGCTGGAGACCTGGCTTACAACCTGGTTATGTGCCCCGACTGGGGATCGAACCAGTGACACCTGGGTTTGCAGGCTGGTGCCTATCCACTGAGCCACACCAGCCAGGGCCTGAACTGTGCTATTTAAAATAGTTTCCATACAACAGATTTTCTGTCTTCCTGGGCAGCCCCTGATTGGGGCAATAATGCAGTAGCAGTAAATGAGTATGTATTCTTTTCTCACTGAGTCTAGAGAGAAGATTCTCTGTGAGTTCATAGGTATGAATGGGAGAAGAGGTGACAAAATAAAGTTAGTTTGCCCTGAGTGGAAGTCACTTCCTCATGGAAGAACTTGTGTTTTCCAAACCTGCTCATACTGGATGTTACATACTCCACTTCCCCTTAATGGAGCATCGTTTAGCACCTCTACATTTATGGTTTGGCAGAACAGATAATTTTCAGTTCAGATCTCATAGTCATGCAGTCTTCCAAGAATACAGATTTAATTTCTATCAGCTCTCAGCCCAGAATCAAGCCAAGAGTTGTTTTTTAAAAAGAAAAGTTGATGTGCATAAAAATTCCTCTTAAATGGCATTGTGGTCGGGTGGAACTGAGGGGTAGACCAGTCTACCAGTATGCAAGGTTTGGAGCATGTGTTGTCAAAGGTACCACTGGCCTGCACTTCTACATCTTTTATTAGCTAGGAATGACTTTGCATTTAACTTGAGAGCAGTGATAAAATTTTTCTTTGGAAAATAATTTATAGAAATAAACATGTGCATTGATTAAAAAATAAAGATCATAACAGTATGAATGAATGATACCCATATGATAATAAATCTTCACAATAGCGTGCAAGTATCCTGAGATTTGTATTTGTAGGAAACAAACATGGGACTTTTGAAAACAAATTTTGTATTTGCTTTTCAGCAAATCTTATTTAAGAACAGGAAACGCTCAGCTATACCTTTGACTTAGTTTTCTTAAAGCCTTCTTCTCTCTTCATGGGAGCACATTTCCTCTTAAATCCTACTCTTATGATAATTAGTGGAGCTCTTAGAGTTCCTAATACATACAGTCATAAAAACAACATTTAGCCCATGAAAAAGATGGTACCTATTTTAAGAAACATGCCAGCGGGCTTCTGATGTAACTCTTACCTTATTTGTTTATTTATTTGAAAAATTTCCCAAAGTCTCTACTTCTATCCTGTCTTCAAAAATTATTTTTACAGCCCTGGCTGGTAGCACAGTGGATAAGGTGCCAGCCTGCGAACCCAAAAGTTGCTGGTTCGATTCCTCAGCCAGGGCATATAACCAGGTTGCAAGCCAGGTCTCCAGCCAGGTCTGTAGCTGGAGGCAGGTGAAAGGCAACCATACATTGATGTCTCTCTCCCTCTCTGCTTCTCTCCCTTCCTCTCTCTATCTCTCTCTCTCTGGAAATAATAAATAAAATCTTAAAAAAGAAAAAAAAATTATTTTTCCAGATTCAGCTGCTGAAAGTAACTGACATCAGCCAGAGGTTGTAAATTGCTATTTCTAAAAGGAGGCCTATTGAGTGTGGAAGACTGTAGGCACTCAGATTTTCTGGCAGAAGATGAAGAAGTATGGTACAAGGACCATATGTAACAAAACAAGGGTGTGACCTCCACCTTAGTGAAGTAGACACTCCAACTGAATCAAAAATACCCTGAAACTTGCAAACTTGCCTTGCAATGAGAATCAGTTGAGCTCAGGGATGTACTTGGCTGAATAAATGTTTTAATTCATACCTTCTCCTTTAGACATACCATAGGCTAATATAGTCTTCAGCTTCACAACACTTTTTTTTTTTTCTTTATTCTTACTCTAAATAAATCCACAGCCAGCTCTGATATTCAGATTTCATAACATTTTGATGATGGTCAATGGGTGCATAAAAGATAAATTAAAAAAAAAAAACTGTCAAAATAAGGTGAGTCATCTAAAGGAGACTCATGTTCTTTGGCAGGATAAATATGAATGTTAAGACACATTATGTATATCTTTTTGGAGAGCTAAAACACCTAATTGGGGAAAGAACACCAATAGGAGGCCCAAAAATCATTCATAAGACATTGTGATTAACATGGATTCCTCTACTAAGACATTTTTTTGGCATAAGAAAATATCAGAAATTTTGCTTGTTATATTAAGTTTATTTTTATACATAACAAGGGTAATTTGGTTAGAATGCATAAATTCACCACATTCCACCATATTCCAAAACATGCTTAAAAACTGAGATGTTTATTTCAGAGGCAGACCCAGTTGATTAATTATTAAAAGGATGATAATCTAAAAAAAAAAGGATGATAATCTACTTGATTGGATTAATCAGGTTATTACATAAACATTTATATTTTGCAATATTCATAGACAACTACAAAGAAGAGAAAAAATAAAGATGCTGATCAGAAAATAAAAGGTGGGTCAGGTTAAATTACTGGAATTATGGAAAATTTCATAAACTTGACTCAAGTACCAAAATCAACTCAGAATTTAAGAATACTACAGGTGAATAGTGTACTAATAAATAAAAACTGGGATTATGTATAGGAAATCTTGCAGATTCTCCAGTTGATTGGGGTACTTGACATAAAACAAGTTGAAGTGAATTTCATATATAATATTTACTTTTGTGGTGTGTTCTACCTAATAAGTGAACTACCAATTAGTAAGTTGTAGAGCTCATTTTGGAATCTAAGAATGAGATTCCAGAATCTAAGTTCTTACCTTTTATATCTGTGCCTCACACTAATATTTATAGTAGATCTTTTTATGGTTTCTGGCTTTAGAAATTAGGAAATACTAATTTTGCCATATGGGTAATATAAAATCATAGTCTAGAAAATAAATTGAATCTGATTAATGATCTCTTCTAGCCTTTATCAAATTCAGGAACCATGCCTATAAGATTTATAACTGATGGCTACCTCCTTGCTACTTAAGAGAGATAATCTGGTTTATGGCAATAGAAGTAAGTAATTCTTGTGACTATTGAGCTAAAATCTGTTCCTCTGTAGCTTCCTTTCATTATTCCTGATTATAACTTCTGTATCTATAAAGGCATCCTCTAACCGCTATCATATTCATCCTTGAACATTTGAAGACTTGCCCTCACAAATTTCAAACAGTTCTCTCAGAAATACATGCATGCTATTTTTCTTTTTCTGTTTCAGATATCTCTTAAACTGAGTTTTATTTAACCAATATTTTTTAGTGTCATGCCTGAGGCAATGATCCTGCCAAATGCTGTGAATACAGACTACTTTATGCAAACCAGTCATTTTCATGATCTTGATTCAATGCATCTGTGGGCCTGTAAATGAAGACTTAAGCTCCCCTGCACCATTAGTTCTATACTTCATGTGGAAAAAAAAATCTTTCGTGGAAGTGAATGAAAAGCACAAAATAGGCTATGCTGATAAAGTCAGGAAAAGACCTATCACCAATATTCTGAGTTTATCTTTCTCTGTTTCTAACTTTTGCAACAGGGTATGTGCTGGACCTGCAGTAAATCTTGATGTGGGAACGTAATGTGAGCAGGAAACTTATTTGAAATTGCACCCCAAAACACACGTAAATAACATGCACTGTGAGCGACTGCCATGTGACTATTGGCAGGCGGATATGGTTCGCTTTACCTTCTCTATCTAATTACTGCATGACCATGCAATTTTTAAAGCATCTTATAATGTTAGCAGATTACAGCAGATCTTACAATGTTAGTGGCTTTGAGCACATTTTTTAAAGAAGGCATTGATTCCACAGTTGATTTGAAAGAAAAATAAAACGTATGTCATAAATACAGAAGTAGGGATTAACATGCTTACTAAATAGGCATTACCTTAAACTGTTCATTGTAAGGTGGGATAGAGAGGTGCTATCTCTGAGAAAGGGATTGTTATTAATGTCAGTTTTAACTGTGCACTAAGTAGCATTGATTACTTGGCTGAAAGGCATAAATTGTTATTAATAGATTAATTTTCTAGCCTATCAGAATGGAGGGACATAACAGTGAAATGTTTGCAATACTAACACACTGGTCATTAACCCTCCCACCAGCCCCCGTAACCCCCAAAAGAAAAAAAAAAAAGTCAAGATACAATTTTTCAATTGCAAAATAGAAGAAAACATTATCTCTGGGTTATGGATAATCTAAAATTTTTACCATATCATTCATGCTGTAATCTAATAGACAGCAGTAAAAATCACACTCATGAACAGCTTTTTTATTATATTATAGAAAAATAAAAATGACTTTTTGAGAGGAAAAGACTAATTTGAACAGCACTACTTAATTTTCATCAGAAAGGCAGAACTGAATTGAATATGCAGTATTGATTATTTATTCAATGAATAAAACTCATTACTCTGCACATTAAGCATGTAGTCAGCATGCCTTTATGCCATCTCTGACTAATAAAAATAACTTATGTTTGCTTAAAATCTTACCACATAGTCATCTGGTAGATTTCTTTCTAAAGAACGGCAAACTTGCATGACTTTAAAAGTTACCCCCATTAAATTTTTCATGGAAATTACTAAATGCTCTTTGGGTGAGTTAATCTACTTCTAAGAGGTTAATGTCTCATCCTTATTGAAGCCACACATATGGAAATATTCTTGTTATCTAAGATCATTGAATTATTTTTCTGTCTAATCTTTTTCTTTATAGATGAGAGTAGTAGATTTTTACAAGCAGGTGGCATAATTTTCATTGTGGGCTTAGTCTTAGAAATTTTGTTCATTATGTATAAATGATTTTAAATGTGATAAATATGTATATTTTAAAATTCTTTTGCAGTTTGACCTGCACCTTGATTTAGCTTAAAACATTTATAGGATCTATAAAGGCAGTGTTAAGGAAGATGATTACTAGCTGATTTCTGGTGCCCTGGCATTGTGATAACCTGTAAGGGAATACTTATTTCAAGTCTATTTCATTTTGGTATCTGCACTAATTAAAGGCAAAACAAAACAAAACAAACAAGCAAAAACAACTCCTTTGGACAAAGTAAATTCACAAAGCTAGAAGTTACAATGAATGGCTCAACAACTCAATTCCCAAAGTGCTTGAGCTTGATGGTTCCCATGACATCTATACATATATGAAAAGTGTCACACACTCACACACACACACACACACATAACTGAGCATATTGGCATTACATATATATATATATATATATATATATATATATATGTACATATATATATATATATATATCTAATTCATTGAAAAAGAATCAATTTATATAGGGAACAAGATATCTTATCATTTTATTTCTGGATTAGGTGCCTAAAACACATGTGCTACTAAAGTAATTTTTCCACTAATGAAATACACACATTCATTCACAGTCAGAACAAACACACAGTTGCAGTTTTCCCAATGCAGCTACATGTCCCATCTATTTGGTTTTTTGAAGGACCGTTAGATTAGCAGCACAGTTACATTGTCAAAAAATAATATATAGAAGCTGTAGAGTGGCAGAATATAGATAGATGAAAATAAAATGTATAACTACCAATTTGAAATTATAAGCTCCTAAACTACATCATTAGATGAAACAATTCTCAAGTGTTAAAAATGTATACATTTAAAAAGCTTGTTATAAAACAAAAGGTCATATCACTGATAAGAAATAATTATTGCTAGTATAAAGTGTTTTCTCTCTAATTTGTCCACAGCTTCTGAATATATGGTGACCAGCCACTGTAACCTTCAGAACACTTGACCTTTGGCATTAATCACAATTCACTCTAATGGCCCAATGTGTATTTTCAATTAAATATGAAAATGTTTTTTTCTTGTTTAATCAGTTTGCTCCATGTCGATGAATGAATGCCCAAGTTTGCTTTCAAATTGGTAAAATGACACAGAGTGTTAAAAACATGTCACAAAAACAACAGCATATACTGAAACTGATCTCCTATTTCAGATCTTGGATGTACTCCATAAAGGCTAAAACTGTGAATGCCTTTGCCAGAACTGTGCTCCACACAAATTAGCTTCCTTAGGAGCTAATTTATTTGTAGTCTAGTCTTGGAGGAATACTTTAGTTTCACAAAGTTTCAGTTTCTCCGTTTATAACAACAGATAAAGCTATTAAAAGCCCTCTTGTATGTTTCAGTGAAATAAATGATCATATTTAATATACTGAATAGAGAGCCTAGGAAATAAGAAGCTCCAGTACATTGTGCCCCTGCCCCTCATCCCTTCCCTTCTACCTTGCTTGCTTTTATAGACTTAACCCCTCCATGAGATAGAACACTTTTTTCCCCCACTCTTATTTCCTGTAATGGGAGTTCTGTTAGTATAACACTCTTGCCCTTTTCCTCCAGGGGACCCATACTCCTTAAGAAAATGGTAAATTTGGAAGAATGAACAGGTCAGATTCTGTTCAGCTTGCCTTCATTGTCTGGGTCACTTTGCCCATAGGCAGTTTTGAGTTCCCTTCTCCTTAAGCAGACCTGTCATGTGGAGAGGCTTGGTTTTGTCCAGACTGCCTTGTTTGCACGGGCACTGGGACCCTGGATGCTGCTATCTGAAGGTGAGGTTCCATATCTGATAACGTACCACCTGCAGATAAACACGATCCCCTCTAACCTAGTCTTTATCTGTAATAAAAATAAACATTTCTTCCTACCTACCACAGTGCTTTTCCTTATTTCTCAGTTTGTGCAGAACTCAAGAGGGTGAAGAGAATTGCTATATAGTGGGCTCCTTCAGAGACCTCAGCAAACACCATTTCTCATTGTCATCGGCCAGCATTTGGGCTTTGACAGGTCATAAATGCTGAGCTGATACAGTAATTCAGCTCAGCTCAGGTGTCATTGCTTCAGATATCTGAGTTATGAAGTTTTATTTTTTCTTGCCATTTCCCCCTTATTATATCAGCAAAGAAAATATCAGAAGGCAGGTATCTAGGTTGGGGGATAGCTACCACTGATTTGAGAATTTGAGGAACATTACCTCATCAGTGATGGCCCATCGGTGACATAAACCTGTGTGCCTTCCTAGCTTCATTCCTCAGCACTCCTTTCCAACCTACTCTCTGCACTCTGGATATGTTATATTAAATAAGTATTCTATATAAAGCCCCTGATTTCAGGCTATGAAATGCTGGTGCTTCAGAAACCTCTTAAGCTATTGCATGGAATATAGTTTGCCATACTCATACCAGTCTGCCATTAGACTGAATAATTTGCCTCTGGTAAATACACGTCTTCTTGTTGTTTGTTTTCATTTTTATTTTTAAATAGCTATTAATATATAATTTATATACCATATAATTCAACTATTTAAAAGGTACACTTCAATGGTTTTTAGTATAATCAGCAGACATGTGTTCTATCACTAAAATCAATTTTAGAGCATTTTACTATATCAGAGCAAAACTCTGTGACCAGTAGAGTCACTCTACCAGTTCTTTTAATTTAGGACTTTCCCTTCTGACTTTGTTTTTTTCTTTTTGTGTTGTTTTTTTTAATGACATTAATCTTTTGAGGAGTTCCAGACACTACTGTTAATGACCAAAAGCACATGTTTAACTTAGAATATGAAATGCTGGGCTCCTGATAAGGCATTCAGTGAAACCTTCACTTTATTTACAGTTTTCAGACATAGATTTTGATAGGAATAGCATTGAATCTGTAGATTGCTTTTGGTGGTATGTATGGATATTTTAACACTAATTATTTCAATCCATGAGCATGGGGTATATTTCCATTCATTCTTGCCTCCTTTAATTTCATTCATTAATGTCGTTTTCAATGTACATCAGATATTTCTCCATAGAAGACATACAAATGGCCAGCAGGCATATGAAAGGATCCTCAACATCATTAATTATCAGGGGAATGCAATTCAAAAGTATGATACCTCCCTTCATATACTGTTTGGACAGTTATTTTAAAATATAAGAAATGTTGACAGGACTATGGAGAACTTGGAACCCTTGTACACTGTCAGTGGGAATGTAAGTTGATACAGCAGCTCTGGAAAACCATACAGATATTTCTCAATAAATTAAGTACAGAAATACTGTTACAGGGGGGATCTGGCCATATCGCTGGGCAGAGGGGATGGACTCCCAAAATGGGTCTGGTGGTGCTAGAGGCAGCAGAATTCAAACTCCAGAGCTTTATACATTGCCATACCCCCAGGGAAAGGTAAACAAAGCAGTGTGGCTGTGACAAAGGCGGGAGGAAGCTTGCACAGAGGAAACGGCCACAACACACATGCACCATGGAGCGATCATGGCAGCAGGAGGAGGGGCAGAGACATGGCGCTGGACAGTGTGATGGACTCTAGCCTGGGTTGGCTGCAAGTTGGGGCAGAAAATTGAAACGGAGGGCGCGCGGAGACTTGGACTGGCTCTCTGGTTCCCATCACTCACCAGGTTGGGGGCCCAGCCTTTCCAGATGGGCAGGCCCTGGTGGCCAGGTGGTCTGGCAGCACTCGAGGGCCCTCTGCCGAGAAGCAGCGACAGCACTACTGACTGGCCCTGTGCTGCATGGTTCTACTGGGCCAGCTGCACAGACGCACTGGCCGCATATAACGGGTGCAGAGTAGTGGTGCGGTGCTGGCAGGCAGCACACGGAAGAGGCAGCGCGCACGGTAGAAGATGCCTGCGCGCACAGACCCCAGACGACACCTGAAGCTGGTGTGTGAACAAGAACCCCAGCGACGTGGCCTAGATCATCAGATGGCAGCTGCCTGCATTTTTCTGGAGGACGGTGTATTGAAAGAAAAAGGAACTCCGAGCGGCGAGGACTGGGCTGGCCTGCTAAGGGTGGCAGGGTTCTTTTTCTTTGGGGGCTTTTAAAGGGAATGGGCTCTAGGACAGAAGCCTGCCACTCATCCAAAATGATGTAGCTTTAGAATAAAGGATCCCTTTCCTTTTTTGCCAAACGTCTGCCTCCAGAGTTTGCCTATTGAGGGGGAAGCATAGAACCCCAATTGCTGTTTTGATCACACTACCATATAGCCCAGAGATCTCATTCCTGAGTGTACAACCCACAGAATTGGAATCAGGTCCCTGAAGAAATATCTGCACACCCGTATTCATGACAGTATTAGTCACAGTAGCTTAGATAAGGAAACAAATCCAACGTCCAACAACAGATAAATGGATAATTTGGTATATATGTACAGTGGAATATTATTCAGCCTTTGAAATAAAAGAAAATCCTGCCATTTGCAACAATATGGATGAACCTGGAGGATATTATGCTAAAGTGAAATAAGCCAGATGCAGATAGACAACTAATGTATATTCCCACTGTCATGAAAAATCTAAAATAGCCAAACTTTTAGAAGTGGAGGATGCAGCACTGGTTGTCAGTCGTGGGGAAGAGGGGAACAGGGGAGTTATTTCTATGGGTCTCAGTGTCAGTTTTACAGGATGAGTAAGTTCTAGAGATCTGCTGTCCAGCCTTGTCTATAGTTAACGATGTAAGATTGTGAACTTCCAAATTTGCTAACACGGCACATCTCACATTAAATGTTCTGACCCCAAAACAAACAAGCAAAAAGCAAAGGACACGGTAAACTCTGGGAGGTGTTGGATATGTTATGTCTATTACCTTGAGTATGGCGATAGTCTCACAGGGGTTTACTTCTGTTCAAAGTCATCCAATTGTATACATGAAGTGAACTTTTGTTTCAATTGAAACTCAATAAATCCATTATTTTCTAAAAACAGCCATTAAAGATCTGAGCCCAGGTTTAAAAAAAGAAAGAGGAAAAGAACTCTTCCCTTTGAGAGTCACCCCTGGAAGTTGACTTCCCTCTGGAAACTTCAAGCTTTGGTTCACATTTAAGAGCCTCATTTCTTACATGTTGAACTAAGTTTTATGTGTGATTAGTTGGAAAAGTGTGTTTTTTTTTTTTTATTCCCTTATGCTACTGTCTTGGAATCAGCATTAAGTCTGTTTCTTTGCCTATGAAGTCATTTTCCATTAGGATGTTATTTATTTATTTATAGTCTGTTTTCATTACTTGTAAAGACACATCAGAAGCTTGACCTTCAAGGCACCTTCTTCTGCCTTTTCTTACACTCTGCTCCCTTCTGAAAACTGCCTCCTTGTTGTAGTCACATAGCACCTGCATGTCGAGAGTGAGGAATAAAAGGGACACCCCACAATTGCCTGTGCTTGTAATTACTGATTCCCTATCCCAGGTGACTGAGGTTTGGGATTTTGGGTCCCTCTGATGTGGCTCTAGTAGCATCAATTTCCTACCTTACGTTGGGTAATGAACAATAATTTGCTCAGGGAGTGTGCCTGAGAGAAGAAGCTGGCTCTCAGATGTTCACCTATCACCTTATGTGTTTGAGATCTGGAGACTGTCCCTCCTCAGCTCTGCCACTTGCGTCCCTCATCAGGTCAGAGTACTTCTTGTTCCTCGTCTTTTTCACACTGGTTTAATGTAACTCTTCACAGTCTTACATTTGCCTTTGACCTCTAGAACATGTTGCTAATTGGACCAGGAGCTTGTGCAAGTTTCCCAGCTCGTCAGCACTAAGCACCTACATACTCACTTCTCATTATGTGATAAAGATATTGTAACAAATGTGGTGAAGTTAAAGCTGTAAAACAAAATTAGTCTGCTGGAAAAATACTCAGGTGATCATTATATTTTAGCTCTAATGAGGTACTTTAATCTTTGAGACCAGATTGTTTTTTACAGTTTGAAAACACTGCCACACATTATTTTCAGTTAATTACAAAGAATTTAATTTTAGAAATGAACAGACAAAAAGCAGAGTTCATAATTATCATAATAAAATCTCCAGAGAATTTAAATAGAATATATTTTCTAGACAAATTATTTTTCTTTAAATTAAAGAGAAAAATCAATCTTTGATTCTGTGAGAAATATCTGACTAGGCTTTTATGTAAATACTTTCAAAATATTCTTGGTAGAACAAAGTTAACTATGGGCTGTTAGATCTCAATGCCATTAGCAACAAAATGGGTAGTTTAATTCTGGCACCTCCTGGAATAACTGGTTATAGTTATAAAGGCTAAAATATTTCAGAAAAAAGCAACAAAGGAAATATCATAAATAAACACTTTCTATACGTATAATTACATAAAGGAGAAATGTGAAATTACATTGAAATTATAACTTGTAAAATAAACTATGACCTTCAAAATCTCCTATATCAAAGTTCATATTTTGCAATTTATTCAAATGATAGAAGCATATATTAAAATCATGTAAAATGCTATTCTCTGAGAATTGGAGTCGAACATTACAGCACAGACATGTATTTAAGATTCTCTGTGATTAATTCACATTTCACTTTAGGAAATAACTGAATTGTTAATGAATGTTTCATAATAATGCTGTGCATGGATCAAAATTTAAACCTTTATTTTGTAGTTTAGATGAATATTTCACACTTAAAATATTGTTTCTTTATGATCTAAGTTTTTCATGCTCTTTAAATTGACATTGTTGGCTTGGATCATTTCAATGTTCAATTTACACTATCGAAAGCTGTGTTCAAATATATCAGATGTTATATCTTAATTTTGACTTTTATTAAGAAATAAATGTAAATCTCCTATATATAATGTGCAAGAAAATTATGACAAAACCTTTCCCTTTTTCTTAAATCCACTTGAAGCTTCCATGTCCCTCCTTTCTTGCCTTCATCCCTAGCTACATAGTGGACTAGCAGAATGCCCAGTTTTCCCACTATGTTATTTCTAAAGCCTAAAACAATTTCAAGACATTGTTTTGGAGAATTTTTGTTCAGCACTATGTATGTTTAACCACAGTGCATGTACTCGTGCTAATATATATCTAGATTAAACAAGTGTAATGTGACAATTTTTAACAGGACTTCTATCCTTATCAGAGATATCTATAAGTGTAGCAGATTAGATAAATTGTCCTGGGTCTTATTCACTATGCCTTCTAAATATCACTCCCCAGGAAGTGAATAAAGGGCATTATCATTCCATCATGAAAGGAGAAAGAAAATATAATAGCTACCATATCATATCCATTTTACATTATCATTCTAAAGAAAACTGGTTTAAAACTGACCTAAAAAAGGTTAAACAGCATGTTCTTTCACACTGGAGCACTGTCTCCAAACAAGCCCTCGGAGGGATTATTTAATTCTATAAAAAGATGTATTTTTATTTGATTTGCTGTTTACAATTCAGCTAGAGCCAGGTACCACAGTTGCTGGTCAGATTGTACATTTTATCTAGGGGAGTTGCAAAGAATCCTCTCTTACAAAAGAAATCCTCTTTTACAAAAGATTACACCAAAGAAATTATTTTGATTATTGTTTTCTTGTATGCTTTTTGTTGTTAATTGCCTTGCAAAATTGCAAATATCACAGAGGTAACTTCAAGGGCTTGTATGACTACAGAATCTACACAAGCAAGACTCCTAATCAAGGCAAAATGTAGAGAGAATGAAAGAAAGAGAGTGCAGGCAACCTTAGGAGAAAGTCCAAGAGACTAAGGGATTACCCTTCTTGAAATCTTCATTTACACTAAGATGTATGTTGTCTGAATTGAACTTCCAAGATCTGTGCAATGAATTTTGATTTTAACAAGCCTCCAGACAGATGTTTCCAGCAGTGTTGCTTATGTCCCTGGGGTTACTTATCCAAGTCAAATGGTCCAACCTGTTATAGGAAGTGAAAGGCATCCATAAACGAGCACTCCCTTTTTACCAGAGGGATTTTAGGTTTTAAACAGTATATCACAAATCATGAGTTAGGAAGGGAAGTCTTATTTTGACTAAAAATCAAGCCAGATATTCCGGCATCTCCAAAGATAACATAGAGCTGCCACCATCTAATTATAAAACAACTCTTTCCTGAATAAGAACATTGAATAGTTTTACATCCATTCAAACAATTTCAATGCCTATAAACACCAAGAAACTAAAAACGTTTTTTATGTAACATATGTTTAACAATGGTCTAGTTCCTCATTAATGGTATGTTGGTTATGTTTCACATGCATTTATTTAAAATTTGTGTTGGAGGAGGTCATTGAGAGGATGTGTCCAAAAGTTGGCCTGTGAGCTGGACCCAGTCACTTGGAGCCTCCTCATCCCCACCTGTCCCTGGAATGTATTTTCCTCCCAACATCCTCACACTAGGAGCTGTTTCAAGAAAGAATGTAGCTCTGAGAGAATAAAGCTGTTGTTTAGACCATCTAGACCAAACATGAGTGAACCCAGTTAAGGTTTCTTTAAACATTTTTAAGATTCTGGCAGTCAGGTGTGAAGAGCTGCTGTCTTGTAGCCTCCCAAGACAAGCCTCCTATGTATATGTAGTAAGTTTCTTTCTTATTAAACCAGCTACCTACCAATCCGGAGTGGTGGCTCCTTTCTTCAGACTCTCCCCACCCTCTTTGTTCTTTCACAGTTGCTTGGTGTAGTTAAGAGAATGAGGTTTCCCAGAGCCTACAATTTGATCAACATCTCCAATCTGTTATAAATTAGATTTCCAAATTGTTATTTTTATATAACAGAATTACCAGAGGGAGCTCAGGTTGTTGAGGTTATTTCCTGGGTTTTGTGCAATTGTGCTTTCGCAATATGAAGAATATTTTCTTTTAAACTCCATCAAGAAGCACAATTTCATAGAGATTGCATAAAACACTGTGACAAACTCTCTAGTGGTTTTTTTATTTATAGATGTTGCATTCATTTCTCTCATCTGCCGTGTTTAATCCATATGTTCTTCTAAATGAATTACTTAAGAATTGGGAAAACCAGAATCCTTTCCTTCACTTCAGCTCACTGGAAAACACTGAGAAATCTCTCAAAGAAACTGAGATTTCTATTTATTTATTCATCATTATTTCCCACTATTAAGTAGGTAGAATATGGAGATTAGGCCCAATTTTCCTATGGGTTTTGTTTGAGACAGTTAAAAAATATAATCTGTCCTGGTTGGTGGCTCAGTGGATTGGTACCAGCTTTCAAACCCAAAAGTTGTCGGTTCAATTCCCAGTCCGGGCATATAACCAGGTTGCAAGTCCGGTCTCCAGCCAGGTCTGTAGCTGGAGGCAGGTGAAAGGCAACCATACATTGATGCTTCTCTCCCTTTCTTCTTCTCCCTTTCATTCCTGCCCTTCTCTCTGAAATTATATATATTACATTATATATATATGATGTAATTTTGAATGCGTTTTTAAGTTCTGTTGAAAAACCATAAAGTACATAAATAAGCTATGTCCTAGAGATAATACGTGTAAAGATTAAATATTTTTTAAAGCTTCTGAATATATTGAACAAAACACCTAAGGCCTTTGTTCTCATAAAGCTTACAGTTACATGATAGGAAACTGAAAATACGTGGAGAAATCAATATATATTCTTTCAAATAAAATTTGCGAGAAAAAATATTTCTGAATGGAGATAAAATGTGTGGCTAGGAAAGAAAGGTGACTTTTTTAACGGGCTAACCAATGAAAATGTATCTTAACAATCTGACATTTGAGCAGAGACCTGAAAGAAGAGACAGTAGTATGCTTGGAGTAACCCTAGATAAGAGCATTCTAGGTAGAGGGAATTGCAAACACCCTGGTGCTAGAACATATTTGGTGTTAGCAGGGAGCAGTAAGGTAGCAAGTACATGCATAGCTATGGCAGAGCAAGGAAGGGAATAGCTGCTAGGGAACCAGGTCAGAGGGACAGAAAGACCCCAACCATGTAACACCTCGTAGGCTAAGTTAAGAGATACAAAACCATTGAAGAGTATGGGATAGGGATAAAGTTATCTGATTTCAGTGTTGAAGTGATTCCTTTGGCTAACATGGGGGATGAACTGAAAAGGGCAAGGTAACAGAAATGGAACTGGTTTGGATGTTGCCAAAAGCCATGAGACAAATGGTAGCTTGAACAAGAACAGTGTTGGTGTATTTCACGAGAGGTAGTTGGAATCAGATTATACTTTGAAGCTAGAACCAAGATTTGCTGATAACTTGGGTGTTTGATGTGAAGCAAGGAGGCCAGGCATCTAACGAGATGACTTCAGAATCACAATGTTGAGTTATGTGAAAAATTAAGCTGCCATCTACTGAGATTGAAGGAGAAAATTTGGGTGGAGGAGAACAGAAGTATGGTCTTGGGTAAATATTGATAAGGTTAATCTCTCAGTTATATGCATATTTTTAAAATTTTTAATGTATCTTCCTTACACGAAGAATGAGAAGAGAGGGGACAGATGAGAATGGGAGCAGAGGGAGAAGTGTAAAAGTCATTGCTGACAATAGCAATGCACAAAGTAATTAAAATCAGGAGGATGGTTCAGGTCAATCAAAATTGTTTTCCTAAGTCACTATTTCTAGCCAATCATAGGAAATTAGTTGACTTATTTGATGCCTAAAGAGGTTTCTTTTTTTGTAGGAGTGACTATATTTGGTCAGTATTTAGAGAAGCAATGGCTTTAGCCTCACTGTGACTTTTAATTTCATAACATATTTCACATATAAAAAATTGGAAATCCATTTATATTTACAACGGTAGTCTGGTTTTATCTCAGATTTCATTTTGTAAGCTCCTCTTTGTGTTGGTTAAAACTCATTTTCAGTAGAGAAGTGGTGAGACAGAGGAAAAACTGCATACATGTTTTCCATAACATCCATGGATGTCTTCACTGTTGTTGATGAAAACGGAAGTTTTGAGGTTTCTGCATTTATACACCAGGAAACCAATCTCCTCTGAACTACATTTTTACTAATATCCTTGCAGAAAACACACACATTCACATAAAGGATTCCAGCTGCTTTGCTGAGTTTTCACACGTCCGCTAAGTCAAGCTCCCCACAAGTCACAGGTGACAAATAATGCTCAAACATCTGCTTGCTAACAATATAATCTAGCTCATTTGCTATCACCAGTTTCCTGGTATTGTGCCCACAGGAGATGTTCAATAAATACTGAGTGAAATGTTTCTACCTGTTGAGAAGAATAAATGAACCTGTAGAGCAGGGGAGTGACATGCCTGGACCCTTCTTTTCCTTTTAGAATAAATAGTTACAGGCCATGCAAAATGTGTGAACTACGCTGAACATAATTGTGTATTGATAGCATGGTCCAAGTTTCAGTGAAGCCTGGTGCAGTTTATCTAGGAAATCGTAAATAGGTTAATGCCACTGAGAGTGTTTCTTGGGTTTGGGAGGATGATAATTTCAATTTCTGCTCAGTTTGTTTCCAGAGCAATAGGTGATCCAAATGATTAAACTTCCACCAATGGGGATAGTTAGAATTCAGTTTCAGCTAGCTATGAATGAGTCAACAAACTGCAAGCTGTTTGGGCATATTGCCCATAAGAACAGTTAGTTTGCAAATGTTCTTAGGCAAGGCACTGAAAATTCAATAAAGTAAGGCATGTTCCTTTTCAAAGATATAACAAAATAGATTTTACATTTAAAATGTATAATCTTAAAATATTATCAGTTATACTTCATGACTTTATTTTATCTAATGTAAATCTTCATTTTATTATACTTTATTTTGTTATTTTTCTTTCCCAATGTTTTTTCAGTGTACATTTTATATATAGTAACTTCTCTCAGGCAGTTAGTTTATAACTTTCCTTTCTCTAATATTCTGCACATATACATACTTGCTCTTTTCTCTTTCCCTATTACTCTGCTTCTTATTTCACTGAGAAAATAGAAAATAATAGAAGTGAACTATCATTATTATTTTATCTAACAACCTACCTACATCTGTACCCATAACCTTTGTTTTTATTCTCTCAAGTTCCTACTGCTCCTTAGTGCAATGGTCAAGATCCACTTTATCAATGACTTTGATTCAGCAATGATCCACTTTTTAATGCATCATCAAAAGCTCTCATTAGGAATGAAAACAGGTTGTAAAATTCTTCCAAGATCCTTCCAACCATCCCACTTTACTATGAACTCATCATCTGTTCTTTAGAGTAAAATACCTCTAATGACCCCTAATTAAATTTATTGAAGTGACACTGATTAATAAAATTATAAAGTTTTCATGTATATAATTATGTATATTGCATTGTGTGTTTACCATCCAAATCAAATCTCCTTTCATCACCATGTGAGGATGCTTCCTTTTACTTTTTACTTCATTTCATCATTTTTCCCTCTGATAATCACCATGCTGTTGTCTGTTTCTGTGAGGTTTGGTTTGTTTGTTTGTCTTTGTTTCTCCTTTAATGGAGAAAATGGTGGTGGGGTGTCAACTTAGGGATCACCTGTAGTGAATGGAAGTCCATGTTGCTTCACCCATGCATAACTTCCACCCCTGTTACTGTGACCACTTTGTTCATGACCTCATTGGGCAACAACAGGGGTAACTAGGGAAAGAGGCTGGCTGGCACCTGAGAATGGGCCATTCTCTGTGAGTATTAAAATGCTCCTTTGCTGATGTCATACTTTGGCAAGTACTAACATGAAACACAAATATCTTCATGTTTTTTGCTCATTTGCAGAGGCCTATCCAAATTTCCTAGTGTATTTTTTCTAAATCTTTAACCATCAAACCAAACCAGCAGCCATTGTTTATGAACTGATATAGATACATACCTCTTTGTTATTTATTATTTAAAGCAAAATCAACAACCAGTTGCACTGCTTAGTTTTGTCTCCTTGGAGGATTTTCTTTCACCACAATCCTCCAGTAATGTCTCAGAAAGTCTGTAGTGCTGCAATGTTAGTATTATTTTTCAGGGAAAACTCAGTTTTGTTATAAAATGTTTTCATTTAATAAATGAATTCCATTTACATCACCCAGTTTAATGTCCTTTACTTAAAGTCAAGTGACTGTAGGTGTTAACCACATGTACAAAATGCTTTCACTGATGTGCCTAGATTAGCGTTTAGTTAGTAACTGCATGCTACATACTAATTTGTTACAGGGGGTAAATTATGGAAGGGATTTTTTAGGGAAATAGTTAAATTATAAGGTAAAATGTAGAAAGAAAAGTAGCTTTTTTTGCAATGAAAAGGTAAGAGAAAAAGGCAAGAATTTTTTTAAAAGTAGATCAATTTATAAGTGGATATGAAAATTCAAAATGTGCATTATTTTGGTTCCTATATCCTTGTAACATAAATTAAGATTATCTTTTGAGATAATGTGTAAAATATTTTAAATTATAATAATTAGTTGATAAACTCCTCCCCAGTGCCATAGAGAAAAATCCTACACTGATTAGAATATTGATGGCTAAATATTATCCTCTTTTTAAATTTCTCTTTATACTTCTGTCCAAAAAGTACACATTAGGAATGATATTACCAATATCTTCTTAGTCTCAGGTAATGATGTTTTAGTTTTAAAGCAGTATTCAGGTTCTTGAAAGATATAATTGAGTATTAAATATTTTTCTAGGCACTTTTTTCTTTTGTCCTTTAGAGAAATGCTTAAACATCATTAGTCTACAATTTAAGAGGATATGATTTTCATTGATTTTAGAAAGTGAGGAAGGGAGAGAGGAAGAGAAACATTGATGTAAGAGACAAACATCAATTGGTTGTCTTTTCCACATACCCTGACTGAGGATTAAACCCACAACCTAGTACGTGCCCTGACTGGCAATCAACCCCGCAACCTTTGGGTCTATGGGATGATGTTCCAACCAACTGAAACATACTGGCCAAGGCAAAATATATTTTAATATGGAATGATTTAAGAGAAAGGGGTGGGGAGAGAGGGAAACGGGGGGACCGAAGGGGAAGGGTTTAGTCCAGGAGCTAATGTGAAAGACCCATGAACA
Organism: Noctilio leporinus; assembly: GCA_004026585.1. Classification (NCBI taxonomy): domain Eukaryota; kingdom Metazoa; phylum Chordata; class Mammalia; order Chiroptera; family Noctilionidae; genus Noctilio; species Noctilio leporinus. The sequence goes on from PVIW01000813.1 coordinate 229,712, forward strand.
TGGACAATGAGGTGGGCATTGACTGCAGGAGAGGGAATGGGGGGTAGGGAAAGCAATAAGGGGAGGCATGAAACAATTATAATAAAATTAATGAAAAAAACAAATACAAATATATTTTTCATAAATAACTACCTGAAACAATGTGATTTTGATTTTCATCTATTTTTAATAAATTCATCTTTCCTCCTTTGACTTAAAAATTCCCATATTTCAAAGATAATCCAAGCCAACAGTTAAAGCTAAATTTCTTGAACTGCTATTTATAAGAAACTAGGCATTCAATAAAAGCAAGCTAATAGTACAGATAAATAAAATAGTTTAATGTTTATAAAGAGTTATTAATTTCCAAAATAACTTGTTAAAAGATATTTTAGAATGGATCTTTACACTGGGTTATATCTTTTTGTATCTTCTCATGCCTTTGCCTCTATGTCTTTTGCTTCATATTAATTCCCCCAAATATTCCCAGTTATATTACCCAAACTGAGATATTAAAATATCTCCTAACTAGAAAGAGTCAATAGTAGAATAGTTGAAAAGATAATGGTTTAATTTTCAGGTTTAGGAACAAATAGCAACATAGCATGTAGAAAATTACATTTAATGTTGTAAGATTTTAAAATTTATATAATTAATTACTACATATAACATGAAAATATAACCATTTTAATTTAAAAGGGAATTAGGGTCAAATAGAATATAAATATAACAAATTAACTAAATTATAATCATTTAAAAATATTTAATTACATTTAAATTTACTACAATTTGGAGTTAGATTTATATTTACTACGTTCTAGGGAAAACTTCTGGGTCTTTTTCAAAATCATTCCTCCTTTCATCTTTGCATCAACCTGTTTGGTAAAAAGTATGATAAACTCAGGTGTTTAGATGAGAGAGAGCACAGAGACAAAGGAGGTTAAAAATGTTACTAAATATCATCCAAAAGTAAGTGACCTGGAATTCTGTTCTGTTGGAATACAAATAAATGTATCAGTTCCATCAAGTCACCATATTTTATTACTACTACTCAGATAAGTCAGCAGAATTAATTATGCTGAAAATTCAATAGTGAAAATAGAAAATAAATAAAAGAAACACATCTGCAGAACATAGATGAAAATATCTATGAAGACATAAATGCTTTGATAGACCTGGATATTGGAATATTGTGAATTTAAGACTAAATAAGGGAAGTAGATTTCTAATATAAGAAGGCCAAGTTAAATAAAGTGTCATCATTAAAATAAAACAAGCAAATAATCACCTTTAAAGAAGTATGTTTTGATTGTATTAAACCATCAATTTCTTTTGAAATGTTGATTTTGTATAAATTCCCTCAGAAAACATTATGGGATTTAAACACATGTTTAAAGCAGAGCCATTACCTTCATTTGTGTGTGTTGTCCAGTCTTCATTCAAAAATCACCATTATAATCATATACGATTATTAAGAATTCAGTTAGTAAGAGAAAACGTTCTTAAAATCTACTGTACTAGCTGTTGATATTTTAGTTTATATTTATTTTCCTTTTCAAAGGTGATATGAACAAATTAAGCTGATAATTCTATTGCAAACTCATAACATGGTAAAAAAATACATCTTTGAAAGGTCTTCTATTTGTTTTTAAAGTCAGATGAGCAAAAATATCTTAAAAGTTTATGATGAGTGTTAGTTTTCTTCATTACATTCTTCCCTTGGTTTCTAGAAGATTTTTTTTTTTTTAACATCAAAACAGATGGCACTTGGAAAACATAGGCCTGAAACTTAGATGTGCGCACCAGAGGTTCTCTAGTGAGGGCAGAGGGAAACTTACCTGAGACCGCTCTTTCAGGGTAAGATCATGATAGTCAGCGAATCGTACATGGAAGGGTACTAATGAGGTTAATGAGAAGAACATCTAAAAGTTCCCCACTGAAGACTTTGTCTAGGAGGTAAGAATATGAAAAGCACAGTGTACCTGGACTTTCAAAAGACTGAAAGGAGAATTAGTTACTATTTTTTGAATAGTAAGTGATTATTGTAATGTAATCTCATTTGTTCCTACTTCTGCCTTTTCTTTAAAACCATATACCATTTGTATTTGCCTCTAGAATTGTTATTTATCTTCTAGAATTTTGCAAAATCTGCTTTGGCCCAAAGTGACATTTAATAAAAGTACACATTTTTATGTTGGCCTGTATCTGGATTTGTCAATATCTATTTTCAATATAAAATATGTTTATGAGAAAAACAGTTCTGAGCACTGTGAAGAGTATATTAATTCTAACATATGGTACTAGTACAAAAATGTTATAAGATAAACTAGATAGTAAGCCCTGGCTGGTGGCACAGTGGATAAGGTGCTGGCCTGTGAACCCCAGTCAGGGCACATAACCAGGTTGCAAGCCAGGTCCCCAGCCAGGTCCATAGCTGGAGGCAGGTAAAAGACAACCACACATTGATGTTTCCCTCCCTTTCTTCCTCCCTCCTTGCCCTTCTCTCTCTCTAAAAAAAAAGGTAATGAATAAAATCTTTAAAAAAAGATAAACTAGATAATAATGATAACTTTAGTGTTTACAGTACTTAATATATGTAGAATACTCCTAAGTATAATTTAAATATATATAATCCTCCAGGTCCTTTACAAATTCAGAGATACAGATGATGGGTATTGAAGTACAATTCATAATTTTAATTATTCATGATTTTAGACATTTTTAAGCCCCGAACAAAAAGTTTAATGAATAAAAATCACATTTCTTAGGCCAAGAGGATGCTCATTAATACTAGCAGTGCTGAAAATATAAGCAAAATAGAAAACAATCTTAATATCTTAATTTTCATCAAGTATTAAAGTAATCTTAACAATGTATTGAGCTACATGGTTTTCCTTTTCTTTAAGAGAGAGTGAAGCCCTGGATGGAGTGGTTCAGTGGATTGAGCACTGGCCTGCAAACCAAAGGGTCCCCTGGTTCAGTTCTCAGTCAGGGCACATGCCTCGGTTGCAAGCCAGGTCCCCAGTTGGGGGTGTATGGAAGGCAACCACACACTGATGTTTCTCTCCCTCTTATTTCTCTACCTTTACCTCTCTCTAAAAATAAACAAATAAAATCTTAAAAAAGAGAGAGTATAGAAAAAACATCAGAAAGATAGGGGTGTCCAAGAACTGTACAAAATTCTCTTATCTTTCTCTATGTCTGTATCTTTATATGCAATTAATTATATGTTAACTTTATATTATGTATAAAGACCTTTTATACTGAATTAAATGACAATTCAAGGAAAAAACAGTATTTAAAAATTGATATAATTTTTAATTTTGTAAAAGAGTGGTGTACTTTTATACAAAAATATTTTCATAATGTCATCTGACATAAATATATAAAAAACATTTATAGCACAAGGTCTAATATGTCCATAAGTAAAGCTCATAGAATATACTATTATTTTGAGGGAATGTTTTCTTTTTCAATTGGCAATGAACTATATGCCTTTGATACCCTGAGGTTTACTACATTGCAAACTAAAAGAGATTTTTAAGCAAATCCAGTCCTTATCTTGCTCTGAATACATAACATCTGACTTACTGCTGTGAATTAAATATTTGCTGAATATAAATTGCTTCCTAATGTAGGAAAGTACTATTTTCTCTAGGTGAACAATATTCCCTTTTCTGGATAGCTGGACTGCTGTGATCAAATACTTTTGCAGATGGAGTATAAAATAATAATTTAATTTTTTTCTAAACCTGGGAGCTTGTTAGATCTGAAGTTAAGAACATGAATATTAACTTATGCAATGTCCATTTTATTGCAAATGTAAATAACTATTAGAAAAATAAATTTATTGTAAGTAGAAAGTACTTACAATATGCTGCTGTCATTGATAACAGATACCATTTGCATCATCTTTATTCTTTGCATCTCTAATACAAGGAATTAACACATTAATCCATATATGAGGTCTGTTTAGAAGGTATACAGTATGTAACATGAAAAATAGAGACATTTATTAAAGGTACAAGATTGCTTCAATGAGCAATATTGTGCATAGGACAATGATGCCTCAGTCCCCTTCAAAATAGGCACCTTAGGACCTCACACAGCTCTCCCAGTCACCATCAGCTGCCCTGTCATAGCTGTATTTTCTTGAATCTCATGGAGAGTCTGAAATCTCTTCCCTTTTAGTTTACAAAAAGCCAGAAGTCTTAGCTTTTTTTTTTTTTTTTTTTTTTAACCTGATTGCTTATTTACACAGTATGAGCCTTACATTAGAAGCCCATCTGATTCAAAGTCTCCTGAAATAAGATGAAATGGTTTGGTTGGATTTGTTTGTTGTCAGGACTAGATGGTTAAGTAGGTGAAGTATGGGTGGTCATTGACTTTGCTTGAAACTGCCTTCCCTTTTCTGACCTGATGGTACAGACAGAAAAGGCCCACAGTGGTTCAGGGGGAAATTCTTAAGGTGTTCCTCCCAGCCTAATGTGAGTTAAGTATGGAAAATAAGAGGGCTTTGAACAAGTGTTACACATGCTTCTCCAGGGATGCCTTCCTCCAACTTAATCTGGGGCACTGTAGAGCTCATTCCTCTCTCATCACCTGGCTTTTATCTCTTACCAGACCTTTGGTTACTCTAATTTTCCTCATTTTTGGACTATGGCTTTTAATCTTCTTGTCTAATTTGTCATCTGTAGAATGCAGCAAGGATGCCAGCCTGTCCAGCATCACCACCCTCTAGACATCCCATGCGATGCCTCCTAGGGAGAGCTTCTTTCTTTCACTGACAGAGGGGAAGACCCTCTGAGCCTGGGTTGAGGTAGGACTACTCTCCTCTGAGAGCAGGAAGCTCCTAACGAATATGAGGCCTTCGTCCATTTACAGTTGTAAGGTTACACAGTTCAAGATCTTCATAAGGGAATGTTACCACAGATAATTAATTATTAGAAAAAGGAAGGAAAGGAAATTGGACAATGAGCTTCATAACTGGGGAGTGTAAGCCTGTCTGCTTCGTCGGGAAGCTACAACTTCACACTCATGGGGATTACAGCTTTTCACTGCAAAGGGAATTAGCACTCTTCCCTTTACTAACTTAGTAACTGTAAAAGTAGACTGACTTACTGTAGACCTGGGCCAAGTACAAAGGTGAAGTTAAATTCTTGAACCTGCTATGTGTCAGAACTAAGATGATATTTTGTTCCCAAGATGTCCTTTATTTGTGTTACTCCTTGATTTATTTAGAATCTAGATATGGAAAGAAATGATGTTTTTGAGGGTTCCTAAAAGATCTCAACACTGAAACAAAAGATGTAGAAGTTTAGGTGATTGTTTTTGTAGGTGTTCGTGCTAATGAATTTGTAAATACAATAAGTGTGTGGATAAGTTTTAGCTGAAGTTGGGCTGAAAACATGAGCTTTTGTTGGAGGATGGGACATTTTCCCCTTGCTAATGTGTGGAGACCAAATCCATTTGGTTTTTACAACTGAATTGAGACATAGGGAAAAAAATTAAATCATAGGGTACCTAGTATTTTGTTCTTGGCTTTATCTATAGGTGAGTAGCTATTGTTATAGGACAGTGGTTCCCTAGACTAGTATCACTGGGGCCTTCTAAATTTTGGCTGTACACTAGAGTCATCTAAAGGCATCTTAAATCAGTTCCATCCGAATTGTTGAGGATGAGACCTGGGCATCAGTAGTGTCCTTAAGCTCCCTAGGTGATTCCATTGCTCATTCAAGAAAGGGTAGAAGCCAACGCTATAAAGGTGTATGGACATTGGGCTTTAAGCAAAGAGGTGGATCTCAGGCAACTTCAAGGTATTAGCAGCCTCAGCAAAACAAAGGTGCCTCTGTGTGAGAAGCAGGGACAAGAAGCATAAATGAAGTATAGAAGACAGAGTCAGTTATACACTTCGGGGTCTAATTTCAATGAACTGAATGTTTGTGCCCTCCCCATATTCATATATTGAAATCCTAACCCCCAATGTAATGGTATTTGGACTTTGGGTCTTTGGGAGGTCATTAGGTCATGGGGGTAGAGCCCTTGTGACTGGGATTTTTGCTTTTATAAGAGATCAGGTGAAGTCCTTTGCTCTCTTTCCACCATGGAGGATATATTAAGAAGTCAAAAGGGTGGATGGGTGGTGGGGAGGGGGACAGAGGGGAGAAAAAAAGGGATGGATGTAATACAACAACAATAAAATTAAAAAAAAAAAAAAAAGAAAGAAAAAAAAAGAAGTCAGCTGCCTTCAACCCAAAGGAGAAATCCCACCAGGACCTGGATCTCAGACATCCAGCCTTCAAAACTCTAATATCTATTGTTTTTCTTATTTGTATAGATTTTTATTTCCACCCAATCTATGGTACTTTGCAGTAGTAACCTGATTGGAATAAGACATTTAGTAAACAGGGACTGTTTTATTTCTGGGGTATATATTCAATATAGGCAGCATGGCGAGGAGCACTTCAGTTAGCACAGATTTCTGATAGCAGGCTACTGGTGGGTACAATTCAGCACTGAGGTATAGTGTTTATTAAATAATAGATGTGGCTTGGGCAGTTATTCAATTATAGAGTAGAGAGGTCCCCTCTCTCTAGATTCTGAAACTTTATTTATTTATTTAAAATTTCATTGTCTTTTCCCCATTACCATTTATGCCCTCTTTACCCACTGCTGCAAGGCAGTTCTATTCAGCATGTACTATTTCCTACCTGTGTAGAGTTGCCAGGCTTAGTAAATAAACATATGGTATGTTGTTTAAATGTGAATTTTAGATAAAAGTAAATAATATTCATTATAGGTAAATAGGTGCATGTTTCAAATATAGCATGGGATATTCTTACACTAAAAAAACTCCTTGTTATTTATCTGAGTTTCAAATTAAACTAGACTTCCTGTATTTTATGCAACAAACCTGTTTTAGTAACTTAACTTTTACATGGACATTATTAAGACCATGTAGGTAGAATTAGATCAGCTATTCCAAATTCTGTTCCATAATAAAAGCCAAGGGGAGAAACTAAAGGATGTTTTAAGAATAAATGTTGCTTGTCTGTAAAACCAGGCATTGCAGATACTCAAAGAATTGCTTAGTGAAGTTAATGCAGGTAGGCTTGTAGATACTGCTTGTTTTTTAAGAAAGTACTTTTAAGAATTGTGTAGCATTCAAAAACAAAAAAGAAGTGATTTGCCTATTACATGACGGCAATTTTAATTCAATAATTTACTGAGAGTGATTTTTCAGCTGAAATGAATATAGAATGAGGTGGTAAACTTTAATTTTCAAAGTGCAAAATTGTGACATTCATACACGTTTAAAATGAATGTATGTCAATGACTTACATTATCTCATTAATGAGGAAATCATTAAGATGTTAAAACTGATTCAGGCCCTGGCTGATGGCGCAGTGGATAAGGTGTAAGACTGCAAAGGAACCCAAAGGTCTCTGATTTGATTCCCAGTTAGGGCACATAACCAGGCTGCAAGCCAGGCCTCCAACCAGGTCCTTAGCTGGAGGCAGGTGAAAGGCAACCAACCATACATTGATGTTTCTCTCCCTCTCTGCCCTTCTTCCTTCCCATCTCTAAAATTGATAAATAAACTCTTAAAATAAAACTGTTTCAAAGATAATATGAAGAACATACATGTATACGTATAAGAAAGGCTAAAATGAATTAGCTGACAGATGAACAACTGGTTAATATCATATATATAAGGCAATAAAATGTAATATGGGGTCATCTTTTCCATAAGTAAAAATTATTTCTTTCAAAAAACTCACTAACATTTATTTTTATATTAGTATTAATTTCAAAATTTCAAAGAAATTTCCTGACAATGATAAATGAAATGAAAACTCATTTTGAAATTAAAATTGTTTAGATGACTTGACCAAGCCCACTCAGAAATCTGTAATCAAGTTAACAGCAGAGAAATACTCTTTCTGAAAACTCTAAGAAAATATCTTTCCTTACATCCTTCTAAGTTCTGGTGATCCTTGGCATTCCTTGACTTGTAGGTGTATGACTCTTATTTCTCTTTTTGTCTTCACATGATTCTTTCTTCAGTGTATATCCAAGCCTCCTCCTCCATACAAGGATACTAATCATTGGATTTAGGGCCCACCTTAATCCTGTTTAACCTCATTTTAACAGAATTACATCTGCAAATATTATTTCCAGTAAAGGTCACATTCGCTGGTTCTAGTGGGACAAGAAGTTTAAGGACAAAGTTATTCAACCATGTCCCAGGAATGATCTGATTCAATCAGTTTTGGGTTTCCCAAAGCAGATCTGGTTATACAAATTGACCTCATTTCAGGCTCTCCAATATCCTAGTTTTCTAACTTTATATTAACCTATAAATCATAGCCATGTAATTCATAGTAAATAAATCTTCTGACAAAGGCAGAAGTTTTCTTCAAAACTCATAAGGCATTTACATTACAGAATAAATCTATACCATTTTGTATTTCAGGTTGTTTTGTGACTATTGTATTCTTACTTTTAGTTTTTACCTCCCTTCTGGTTTGGTAATATTGTCCATGCTGTCACAGATAGATAAATTGATTATATGCAATTCATGTGTTTATTATAATAGTAGTCATTCATTTAAAATGCTTATGTACTAAGTTTTATTGTAGGTGCTGGGAATAATAATAACAATAAAAACAACAAAGTTCTTGCTCATGTGAAGCTTCAACTCTGATGGTAAAGTTAGACATTAAGCAAATAGATATAGCATATAGATAAATAAAATAATGGTAGACAATGCCAGTTCTATGAGCAAAAATCAAGGAGGACAAGAAGATAATTATAAAAACCTTTCATTTTAGATCAGTCAGTCAAGGGAGATGTCTCTGAGGGAGTGACATTGGCAGAAGCATGAATGATGTGAGTTAAAAAGCCATTAATGACCTCGCATTTTCCTCAGGTGGAAATCAAAACTTCACCTTGTTGGAAAAGCCCTTTGAGATCTGTTCATTGATTAACACTCTGGCTTCATACCTTCCACTAGTTAGCATAGTTAAGAGATTTTTAAAAATCACTTCTTAGTGGTATTAACACATTTTCCATCAGTAAGTCCTAAAATATGACTTATGTTTATAGAATTTAACTTTAAAATATAGACATATACACATAGTCTATTATTTAATGTTTTTATGTTATGAAATTCTCACAAATTTCAAATAATTTGAAATAACCATGAGCAACTTCAAGCCTAATACTTAAAAACCTATCTTTCATGCAAACATCTAAATCTGTTCTTTTTGCATCTATAATTTATAAACTTATGTTTTTAGTTAGTCTCAATAAAATTCATTTAAGCAATTAAATTAGAATCTTTTGAAATTTCTTCTTTCTCACATCTCATAATTCAATTATAAACCATGATTAGTATTTTAACTTTTAAAATCCTAGAGTTATAAACCTTCAACATTAAATGATAATGATACTTGTAACAATGATTTTAAAAACCACATATAGAGGAACTATGAAAAGTTATCAATATAATTCAAATGGAAGCTGAATCGCTATAATAGCAATAAGTTAATATGTTCCCCTAGACAAGGGTCTTGAGAGCATTAAATTAAAATGTTTCTGCATAACCAATTTAATTCTGGTTCACCTCTTAGTCACACATGTTCTCAGTTATTTGAGACAATATTTTTCGAGGATAAAATTATTATACTTAAGCCAACCATGTGCTTTGCTGACAAAAAGCAAGAGCAAGGCAGGAAATAGCAAACTTCAATAACGTTGGCTTAAATTACAAAAGTGTGTGACAGGAATGGTGCAAACTAGCAGCAGAGGGATAGCTTGTTACAACCACTTCAGTATTAATCTAAGGTTTTTTCAAAGTAGGGAGCCCTGAACACCAGCCAAACAAAATGTTATTAATCTGATGCCTGCATGACAGTCAATTTGAATTGTCAGAGTTGTAGTGAGTATTAAGAAGATTGATACAGTATGGGCGTCAGGGTTGGTAAATAGTATACTATGTAATAAATTGTAAAATTATTTAATGATGCACATTCCAGTACCTAGTATGTGATTTACGTGACACATAGGACCTGTTGGAAATTGGAGAACAGATTTTGCTATGTTTGTGTGGGTTGAAGTGATGAAGATATTTTAGATCTACCAGATGTGAGTTGCCTTTAGGTTGAAAAGTTCTTGAATTGGAGGAAGTTGTTCCATAGGGCTTATTGCATATCCCTGCCTTACATCCCTACCTCTACCTCTGAACCAACACAAAGTCAGATCTAGTCTTGTCTGGGCACAAGCCCTGACTTAAGAGGACTCATGGATGTTGAAAAGATGACTTGATCCTCAGATAACTTTGCAGTTATTTACTTTTTGGAAAACTATCCATCTGTGGTGGTTGGCATGAGAAAATGGGGGCCATTTTGGTTCCATGTAATAAGGCCTGTAGTGAGGGAAGCTATTCATTTAATTTGTTCTCTTGGTATACACCTCGGCATATTGTAATGGTAAGACATTGTTATCCTCACTCTCGGTCCTCTCTCTGCAAGACCAAGAATCCTCACACCAGCCCTCAATCTCCACATCAAAGGTTGTTTTCTCAGGTGCCTGGAATAATTAGCTTCAAGGGGAGCCTTTGAGTGTTGACTGATTGTGTCAGTAGTCACTATTTAAACTTTCTTTGGTATCTTTCCCCTGTTTTAAGTCTCCTTTGTTTTACTATGATCGCTAAGTGGCCCTTCTCAGCCAGCTGCCTCCATGTGTGTAACGAACTCTTTACTGATGGGTCTATTCAAGGTGCACAGCCATTTCACACTCCCTTGGTGGAGTTGGGCTAAAATGAGTCAAAGTCCTGGGACCAGAAACTAGCTCAGTATATCCCACGCACCTCCCTTAGTCCTCTCCTGACTTCCTCCCCACCTGATCTGAGTGTCTTCACCCTTATTATAGGCATGTGACCAGGGTCCAGATTATGAGACCCTGACTGATGGTGGAGGAAGAAGGGTAGTGAAAGCATGGTAGGCAGTAGGGAAGACGTAAGTATCCTTTGGCATCCACCAAATCATCACTAATGATGTCACTTAATGAAGTCCTTGTAGCAGTTAATATGGTTTCTTATATCATACCTATAGTTAGATATATCATACCAAAGGGTCACACCAAAACTCCTATAAATCAGTAGATGATTGGAAATTATTAGAATAAATTGATTAATCTGTGTTACAAGTTAAGGCACATGTTAACTACCTTTAAATATATAATTAAAAGTTTTCAGTAATAAAAGGAGATGACTGTTTACATGTTGATTCATTCATGTATTCATATGACAGTGCTGATTACTAAATATTCTGAATATTATCCATTTACCTAAATTTGAGGGTTTAAAATAGGAGTTTCTAACTTGGACCTAAAATTCTATAAAGGCATAGATTTAAAAAAATGGTAGTACAAAATCTATCCCGAAAGTGTTGAGCCAGTGTCAATATAATTAAAACCGTTTGCATGGCTGACAGTTTCAGGACAGACCTTGTAGGTCTCAATTACTGTCTGTAAATTTGACAACTCTTCCAAATATTTTAGAATAGTCAGATTCTGAGTGAATTGGCATTTTTGACTATTTAGTAAGGTTCTATATAACTAGTTTCTACTTTATAAATGCTTGTAATAATATAACATCTTGTCTTTATGAAATAACAAGTATGAGCATTAATATTTTTAATGATGTCAACTGAACTTATAAAATGCTTTTCTCAGGACAGAGCACATAATCAATAGATATTTCTTTAGATAGTGAGAAAGGATATGCAAACAGAGTGAAAATGATTTGTCACTGGGTTTGGCTTTGTTTACTCTTTTGTTTTTATATTGTATCCTTTCACTACCTTGTTTCTGATTTATATTATAGATTTTAAAACTGAAAGACACAGAAAAATAAATTTATACAGCTATAACCAAGTATGGAAGGTCTATTATCTAGAGAGTTTTAGAAAGGTTTGTTACTTGAATTTGTTTTGCTCCATTTTTGTTTTAACCTCAAGGTCTCATGTGGGTGTGTGCTCAAGGGAGAGGTCATGTCTTAATTGAATATCTTTCTGAAATGGGTTGGCTTAAGGGTAACTATTTCTCAAGGATTCCTGGAGAATTTATTCTTGTCTGATGCTAAGTCTTTCTCTTTCTTTTAAGGTCATACTCAAAGCACCACATTTTATCTTACAGCAGACATAGGTGTAGGTTTGACTTCCTGAACTAATTCCTTGTCTAAGAGATGTTGCTTCTAGGCATCTTTAGCACAGGATAGACCATTGGTCAATATTCACATAAGACCTAGCTTCTTTTTTCTGGAGCACCTAAATTGTTTGGCATTTCCTTTTGTTTAGTGTCTGACCCTTTCACCAATGTGAAGTTAGTGTTTGCCTTCTGAAATTCTCTGTACTAAGCATTTTATGTGTTTAACTTATTAATTTCCATATAGTGGTAACATTAACAGATGAGAGAACAGAGGGAAAGAGAAGTCCCAAGGGCATGGAATGAGAGGTGGAAGAAGTGGCTTTCCCAGAGTCAACAGTGCTCATCTCCATTCTACACTGACTTTGGTCCTGAACAGTCAGCCTCAAGGAGCAGGGCCCACCTATCCTTGCTTGCACTATATCCCAGTGTATAGCACTGCAGGTACACTGAACATGTAGTCAATAAACAGGTGAGTGAATTAATGAATGGTACTGTCACATTTTTCTAGAATAAATATACCCATTATTTCTTAAACATTTTGATTTCCTAGGGAAAAGTCATGTGGGGCAGCCTACACTAGCAAAGTAAGAGTGAAATATTCACAGGTAGACTGCCAGGATTGTATATTCCTCCTGTCAGTCACTAGTGATCTTGTATAGTTTGTCTCTGTCTCATATGCAACATGGCTTTGAAGACAATTGGAACTTACAGTGAGTGTTGTAGAGGAAATGAAAATGCATAGAGTCTCATACAGAATATGTTCCAAATTGGTATTCTATACTATTAATATTAATAGAATTAGTTATAATTATTACAGTGAAACACTTTAATAAAAGGTTTAGAACTACCTTATGTTTTAGGAAAAAAACAGAAATGTCTCTTGATACCATAGCAAAGTAGAATTTCTTAACAAAATAATCTATTCGTGAGTATTTAATGTAATCCCTTATCTACTTTATCGGAAAATATGCATTAAGCAGTTATTCTAATTATAGGCATTTTATTTGTTACTGAGGTAACTCACAGAAAAATATCCTTCATGAATAATATAGTCTAATGAGAAAAATATGAAATACAAAATCAGATAAATAGGAAGATATTGTGGTTATCTATCTATCTATTTATCTATCTTATCCATCTAGTCTGTCTTCAAAGTACTGGACACGCAAACTGTTAATGCTATTGACATTGGCTGGATACTTTTGGAACAGACTTTTAAATATATATACACACATATATATGTATATGTATGTATGTATGTGTGTGTATATATATATATGTATGAAGTAATAGAGTATTGCATTATTTCCATAATATAACATTAAAAAAGGAATAACAATTCAAAATAAAGCTCTAGAAGAAAGTAGAAAACAGGGCTTGATCATTGGGCTCTTGTAAATCATGTAAGCATTCTTTCTTTCTTTCCCTTTTTACTTTAATTTTTCTCCCGGTACCACCCACCCCAACCCCTCTTCTACAGTCAATCCCCATATGCTGTCCATGTCCATGGATCATTATCTTGGTGACATCTGTCTTAAATGCTGTGAGAACTACTAAAAGGTGCTCACCCAGGGATGAAACTGTGACGCGGACACAACTTCTTACTTGCCTTGGAGTCCATCGTGATGTTAGGTTGGTCCCACTAACATTTAAAGAGACGGATAAGCCTCAACTTTATAAATTGAAATTAAAATACAGCCATGTATCTCTGATTTATTTGTTCATTTTCATTTTCTTGAAATACGTGATTTTAATACAGTACACACTTTCAGACAACTGACTTTCAGAATATGTCTGCATGTGCTCTCTATTTTTCTCACATCCCAAATTTGTCCTGGTATCACATGCACCAGTAAATGGACCTCAGCCACTACATATTTCCCAAGTGATCAGCATTTCAATCCCCAGTTTCCAGGTGACACTGTCAATCCACATTCTCATGGCTGCATTATGTATGGATCTAGCTTTCTTGTTTTTAGACCACTTCATAATTTATTGTCCAGTTTTTCAGTGGCTATATTTTCCTCTTGAATTTTCCAACTGCAAACTTGATTGTTTTCTAGATTATACAGAACAATTCTGCTCTGTTAGAAAATCTCCTTAAAAACTTGCATACTAGGCCCTGGCTGGTGGCACAATGGATAAGATGCTGGCCTGTGAACCCAAAGGTCGCTGGCTTGATTCCCCAGCCAGGGCACCCAACCAGTTTGCAAGCCAGGTCTCCAGTCAGATCCGTGGCAAAAAAAAAAAAACTTGCATATTATAACCCATTGACACAGGAAACAGTGCAGTGAAAGCCAGAAGGAAGGGAAGTGGTGGCTGGATGGAGGTGAGCAAAACGGGAGTTGGGGCAGAGGGTACCTGTGATAGTGTCAACGAGGAAAATAAAGTATAAAACTTGCATGTTATAGACACCACTGCACTAAACAAAGAAAGAACCTTCCTAGTAATGAGCCATTAAAAACTAATTAAATTTATGTCACAATTTAGTATACATATACACTCACACACAGGCTCACACATAACACAGCTATTATTTTATTGTTTATTCACCCAAAATGTCTATTTGTATATAAATATAAAACAAAAGATTATGTATTGTCTCATAATTACACCAGCCTTCATTTTGTCATACTAACTATTTAGGGTATTACATCTACATTAGCTTCACATTTTAGTTTGAAAATAGTCAAATGGAAGTTTTTCTTTCTTTTGTATACTCATAGAATATCTTAACATACATAAATAATTCTGAGAAGGCATCTGTTTAAGCTACTACATCAGACACGCTCAAAAGTAGCAGCAAGGATTGAACATACACTGCTAGACAGATACTACCCTGGAATAGCCCTTGGCTGCGATGCACTAATTAGTCTGACTGATTACCCTCTTCTAAATAGTTTCTTTTGAACCTATCTAATGGATTACAGAGCCTTGTTGAAATATCTCAAGTAAAACTCATTTTCTTCAGGTTCCAAAAGGTGTTTCATTGTGCTAATAACAACCTTGGAGTATAAAAAAGTGCAGGTTTTACCTGGGGAACCATGAAAAAGAATGGTACAATGAATTAACTATTAAACAGATGCCTCATTAATCCAAACAACTACCACTCCATTCACCCAGAGACATATACAATTATTTTAGAAACATCCAATTTTGAAATTTCCTCAATCTATAGTAATGGCAGCAATAAGATACTCTGTCCCTGAGGAAATCCACTGCTCAGGTAAAGTATAATCATGAACATTTTAATTTTTATCATTGACTGTAATATAGAGAACAACTGAAACAGTGGTAAATGATTCAGAAATTATTCCTTTTAGAAAACAAGCATGCTCATATTGCTCCCATCATTAAACAAATAAACAAAGACCAGAAACCTTCATTAAGCCCTTTGCTGTTAGCTAACATCACATTTTTCTTTTCCTTTACCTCCAAGCTTTGTAATGGTGTACCGTATTCAAATCCCCAGTCTTCCCAATTAACCCATAATAATAGCATTTTACTATTAAAATCTTTCTAATTTCAGTGATGAACTTATTGCCAAATTCAATAGATAATGTAGTTTTTTTAATGTTATTCACCTCTCTGAGAATTTTAGTATTAATTCACTTCTTGATCCTTAAAACACTCTTGTTTTGTGGTATAACTCTCTTCTCATCCTTAAATCTCTAGTTCTCTTTTTCATTGTATTCTTAGCCTCTATTTTAATTTTCAGTATTTTGTACTTTTAAATAATTCTATAAAAATCAGTCGTCAGTTTTCTCATTCTGCATTTTCCCAAAACCAAGGTCTCAAATACAGATCCTGAGACCATCTTTCTCCACTGATATTACACCTTTATATCCACTGTAACAGCACTCATAGCCTTGAGGTAACTTCCACCATTTCTCAAAGTAAATTACCACCATTAGGCTTACTCCAGTTCATCCACTTCATCCTCTATCAAGCTGTAAGAATTATTTTTAAAATGCAAGCCTCTCCCTAAAAATTATTTAGATTTTCATACTTGTCAGGAAAAATCTCAGATTCCTTATCTATGCACATACACGCTTCAGTCCCCTTTCATCAGGTCTGCATAACTTTCCTTATCCATGGTAGCTGCTTAATATAATCATATAAAATTTTCCCTGATTATATAACCCTACTATGTTCAGTCTTGAACTGAGCACTAAGGGTTTGTCAAGCACCTTCTCTAGACTGGGTCTGCAAGGAGAAGGAATAGGTCCTTCCTTTTGGGAGCCCTCAATCTACTAGAGCAGTGATCCCCAACGTTTTTGGCACCAGGGACAGGTTTCATGGAAGACAAGTTTTCCAGACTGGGACGAGGAGCAGAGGGAGATGGCTCTATAGCCTGCCACTGGATGCAGCTTAATTGTAACTTGCCGCTCATTAATAGAACTTTAATATGAGTCTGTAAGCACTTGACTTATATCATGGTCTCTCTGCTAACAATACTCTGTATTTGCAGCCACTCCCCAGTGCTGACATCACTGCCTTAGCTCCACCTCAAGTCATCAGGCCTTAGATTCTCATAAGGAGCATGAAACCTAGATCCCTTACATGTGCAGTTCACAGGAGCATTTGCACTCCTACGAGAATCTAAAGGCACCACTGATCTGATGGGAGGTGAAGCTCAGGTGGTGATGAGAACAATGGGGGACCAGCTGTAAATCCACTTGAAACTTTGCTTGCCCACCACTGCTTACCTCCTGCTGTGCAGCCCAGTTCCTAATAGCCCACCAGTGGGGGACCACCACACCAGAGTGAAGATCTGAAATGATAATGTCAGTAAAGGATAGTGTTACAATGATAGATGTGCAAATGCTTACTATATTTAAGAAAAGAAGTTAATTCCGGTACCCTGAGTTGCGGAAAGCTCCCCCAGAATTAAAAATGCATGTCTCCAGTTTTAAAGAATTCAAAAGATTTAGGTATATACCATAAAAATGATACATTTAAGGGCAATAATTATGTTTTTAAAATGTTGTCTACCAATCTAGCCATGTATTTCGCTCTCTAGCATTTATCTCATCTACAGCTTTCCCTGAGCTATGTTTTTTCCTTCAGCTACATCCTCAATATTTTCACATCTATTATCTATCTAATAATCACCTTAATGTGTAATATTTAGTATTCATCTCTAAAGCCAATGGTCTATAGATGTTCCTATGTCCTCCTTATGCCACTCTTCTACTTGCTTGGGCCCAAAACTCTGAAATTATTTTTGATTTCCTCTTTTGCTCTTATACCCACATTTAACCTACTTGCTATTTCTTCCACCTGGGAAGTGCTTCCTGCACCTCATGGCTTACTGCCTTATCTTTTTCAGATTTTTTTGCACAAATGTCTCTGTTTCCCTCACCCCACCAAAGCTTACCATAATTATTTATTTAAAATTGCAAACGCTCTCATGTCCACCTTTATTTCACATTTCTGCTTTAATTACTTTTTCAGTATTTATCAACCTTTGAGACAGGATGTGTATTTACTTAATGTTATACATCATCTTTCACTAAAACATATGCTTTAGGAGAATAAGAGTTTTGTCTGGTTGATTTATTGTGTTATTACTAGTACTTAGGGAATTCCTGGTACACATTAGTTGCTTAATAAATATGATTTTATTTTCAGATCATTTACCTTTTAAAAGGCAGTACTATTGAGAATTTGAGGTTAAATGAACTATATAAAAGTATTTCTTATTCTTCTGAGTTAACTAACTAAATCAACCTACCAGTCTCTCCTTTGATAAGGATTCTTTTGGATATTGAATATTTTTATTAGAATAAAAAACAAATGGTCTTTATTCCCATATGTTAGTGCATTATAAATATTATGCTAAACATTTTATACATATTGTCACATTTAATTCTTGCAACTGATCTATGAGATAAGGTGGATCATTTGATTCAATTTGGGTTTAGAAGGATTTAAAATGTAGCTAAAGTAGCAGAGTGCATCAATAAGTTACTCTGCCTTACGCAGTTTGATGAATGTAAACATAGTTGTAACATGATCATGGATAGGTAGAATTAACACCATTAAAATGTCCATAAGGACCAAAGCAATCTATAGATTCAAAGCAAATCCTATCAAAATACCAATGGCATTTTTTTTCACAAAAGCAGAAAAGAATCCAAAATTTTATGTGGAAGCACAGAGACCTCAATTAACCACAGCAACCTTGAGAAAGAAGCAAAGGTGAAGTTATTGCCCTACCAGAAAATGAATAATACCACAAGGCTATAATAATCAAAGCAACATTGTGCTGGTATAAAAACAGATGCATAGATCAATGGAACAGAATAGTCCAGAAATAAAGCCACACCTATATAATCAATATATGACAAAGGAGAAGAGAACATAAAATGGAGTAAAGACTGCCTATTCAATAAATGGTGCTAGGAAAATTAGATACAAGCAAAAATAAAACTAAACCACTTCTTTTTTTAATTTAATTTTATTTCTGTTATATTACATCCATCCCCATTTTATTCCCCTCTGTCCCCTTCCCCACCCACCCACTAGACTTATACCATATCTAAGAATAAACTCAAAATGGATTAAAGATTTAAAAGGAAAACTTGAAACCATACAACTCCTAGAAAAATACTTAGACAATAAAATCAGACATTTCTCACAGCAGTAATTTTCCTACTCTATGTTCTTGGTTGGGGTGGAGGAAAAGCAAATGAGACTATATCAAACTAAAAAGATTTTGTACAGTAAAAGAAACTATCCATAAAACAAATAAATAGAATAAGAAATAAGAACTCCACCAATGATATACCCAATGCGGGTTAATATCCAAAATATATAAAGAATTCATACAACTCAACAACAAAAAGATGAATAACCCAATTAAAAGAGTAGGCAGAGGACCCAAATAGACTCTTCTCCAAAAAAGAACATTCAGGCGGCCAACTCTTCTATTAAAATGTGCTCCACATCACTAGCCATCAGAAAAATACATATCAAAAAGGCAATGAAATATCACCTCATACCTGTCAGAATGGCCATCATCAATAAATCAACAAACAAGTGCTGGCAAGAATGTGGGGGGAAAAGAACCCCATGCACAGTTGGGAATGCAAATTAAGGCAGCCACCATGGACAATAGTATGAAGGTTTCTCAGAAAATTAAAAATATACATAGAACTATCTTATGACCTGGCAATTTCACTTTTGGGTCTGTATCTGAAGAAACCCAACATACTAATTTAAAAGGTAATATATACCATCATGTTAAATGCAGCCTTATTAGCAATAGCCAAGATATAAAGGAGCCCAAGTGCCATCAGTATATGAGTGGATAAAAAAGCAGTGGTGCACATATACATTGGAATATGATTTGACCATGAAAAGAATGAAATATTACCATTTGCAACAGCATGGATGGATCTAGAGTTTATTATGCAAAGTGAAATAAGTCAAAGACAAATACCATATAATTTCACTTACTGTGGAATATAAAGAGCAAAATAAAAAGAAACAAACTCATAGATACAGAGAACAGGCTGATTGTTGTCAGAGGGGAGGAGGAATGGGGGATAGTGAAAAAGTTGAAGAGATTAAGAAGTGCTAATTGGTAGTTACAAAATAGTCACAGGGAGGTAAAAACAGTCAATAATATTTCAACAACTATGTATGGTGCTAGGTGGGAATATCTATGGGGACACTTTGTAAAGCATATGCTTTCCTGAACAATATATGCTCTACCCCTGAAACTAACACAAAATAAATTGAAAACAATAACATAAAATATCATTGTAATAAACTCTATTTTACCCATAAAATTAAGACATTTGGATCTATTCAAAGGGCCAGTTCTGTAGGGGGGGGGGGAGATTTGTCTGGAATCAGGGAAAATGAAGAAAAGTTCAACAAAATTTTCTATATTTTATATATTAGATAAAAATGTTCATTTATTAAGTCACATTCCATCTGCTTTCTTTGGTAATGTTGTATAAGGATTTGATGTTTAACTATTAAAAGATATACAGTTCTGGCTGGTGTGGTTCAGTGGATTGAGTGCAGGCCTGTGAACCAAAGGGTCACCAGTTTGATTCCCAGTCAGGGCACATGCCTGGGTTGCAGGCCAGGTCCCCAGTTGGGGGTGTGTGAAAGGTAACCCACACATTGATTTTGTTCTCTGCCTCTTTCTCCCTCCCTTCCCCTCTCCCTAAGAATAAATAAATAAAATCTTTTTAAAAAGACACTATTTTCTAATACAGGTAAATTAGATTCTTTTCAGTTTGAGTCAGTAATTCATATCCGTTCTTTGCTATTACATCTGTTATGAATTAAAATGCCTCTAGTCATGTTTGACCTCTAGCTTTTAGTTAAAAATGTCTTAATGCATTTAATTTTAAAGTTACTCTATAATAATATTCAACCTCTCTTTTCCCCTTTTTCTTTGCAATTCACCTTCAAAAAATGCTTTGATATTTTTTGATAATAAAGGTCTATATAGGTTTATTTATTTGTAACTTAGTTTCAAAGACCTGAGCTGGTAGTTTCCTCACTTTAATTAAATACAGGTATAATAGCTAAATGTTCATCACACTGGTTGAGCAATGTTATATTCTTATGGGGCAGTTTGGCTCCTCTCTCTATTTTTGTTTTTTGTTCATTTTTGTTGTAGCAGCTTGTGTCAAAAATTTATTCTGATTCCAAACAGATGGAATGTTCTTCTTTATCCAGTGTCTTAAACTATGTGAAGACAGACAGTAGACAAGATTCAGCTCTCTCTCTTCTGATGTGCCTTGTCTCAGATATTTCGGAAAACAAAGTTTCCTCCTGAGAAAATTATGTTCAGTCACTATAACCTTTAAGTTAAAGGATTTGGCTTCAAATGCACTGGGATTTATTTTTTTTCTTCTTTGTGAACAGCAGATTATTCTCCTTTGTAGTAAATTAATGTCTGAGGGAATTGGAAGTCAGAAATTTGGCCCACACAATACTTTATTTCCTTGTCAGTGTCTACCAGGACTTTCTGGCAGAAACAAAAAGAAATTGCAAGACACTTTGAATAAAATGTACTGTATTAATCAAAGGGAAATACCAACACATTAATTTTGCTTCTCAACTGTTAAATTACAGCCATGACAAAATATGACTTAAAACACTGTTTTCTAACAGGGCCTTCAATAGAGCCAGTGCTCTACCATAATGTTATATACCTTTTTTCAATTGTAATTAAGCTGACATATTTGCATTGTTACTCCAAATTATTTTTCAATTGTAAGCATACAAACTTTTTACTTTACTTCTATTGAGTTTTCCCACAGAGAGGGGAAAAAACCCTAAATTTGTGCAGGTCTATGGTTTAAAGCCATATTTTTGAAGCCAGACTAAGATAATTTTGAATCTTCCAAATTTTCAGATATTTTCAGCAGTATGGATTGTAATACATGCTATGTGCGGAGGGCAGGTTCATGGGCTGTGGGCTAGTTCCTTTCTTCTGATTCAAGGACAGTACTGGGTGCTAGGCATGGGGATTTTCTTTTCACTTCATTAGCTCTCATTATTAGTTCAATTTAAGGTAGCTTTTGAGAGGTTTGGTCAATATGGTTACAAGGCTTGAACAAACCATGAAGCAACCAGTTTCAGGCAGCTATCAACAGAATACCCTCAATTCATGGATTTAATAGAAATCCTGAACACAGTTAATAAATGATTGCTCACTTGGGTGGAGATGGATAGACTGCCTGAATCAGCTCCTCTTCCATTAACTCCTTACTGGTTGGTTCATGAGACACAAAACCACTCCAAAACCTGGAAGCTTAAAACAAACTTATTTTAGACCATGATTTTGAATCAACAATTGGGGCTCGGCTCACGGCTCACCTGGGTAATGCTTCTGGTTTCAGTTAATTTATTCATTAATTTATTCAGTTATTCAGCAAGTCACCATTTGGATTATCACCCAGCTGGCTGTTTTGTTTTCTCCAACAAAAAAGAAAGTAAACTCCAAGGTGCCAACACTCTTCAAGCCTGGAATAATATCATGTTTTCCAGAGTCCTATTGGCCAAATCTCAGTAGGAAGAGAGCCATGTGAGAATTTGTACAATCTATCAGAGATTCCCTAGTTTTGTCAATGGACTATATAATCTTAGACAAGCAGATTATGAATTCTTTTTTTAATATTTTGTAATTTTAAAAAACTATTTTATTTATTATTTTCAGAGAGAGAAAGGAGAGAGGCAGAGAAGGAGAGACATCAATGTATGGTTGCCTCTCACCTGCCTCCAGCTATAGACCTGGCTGGAGACCTGGCTTGCAACCTGGTTATGTGCCCTGGCTGGGAATGGAACCAGTGCCTTTTTGGTTGGCAGCTGGCACCTATCCACTATGCCACTAGCCAGGGCAGATTATGAATTCTTACCTTGCTGTTTTCCGCAAGGGCCTCTTATTCTGTCAAAGATAATCCTGCGACTAACTCAGTCCTCTAAATCCTATAAATGTCATTTTCTAACACTTTTCTGACAGGCCCCTGGTTATCCTAAGGCAAAATCTCTCTTGCTATTTAAAGCTAGCAAATTTTAATTAGTTTGACTAATGGTATGTTTCTGGTGGTCTTTCAACAGTGAGCTTCATTAGCATATATTGAATCTATGAATTTTGAAGACTACGTGCTAGATGATAGGATGAACACTGACATAAGGAATGCTCTTTGTCTCTGAGAATTTGTCCACTTGGCTGGCAAGGTTCTCCTAAAATTTATGCCATGATAGGATGCGTATGTGGCCCAGAAATACATGTTTTTATAGGAGTATTTCCTGCCCAGAGCCAAGGGATGTTTGGTAGGGGACCCAATCTCTTCCTTACAAAGCAAGAGCCCAACAAATAAAATAGAATCAAGGAGCTTTTACTTAAAAACAAAACAAAACAAAACAGAAGAAGAAGGTAAATAAAAGTATTATCCTTGTCTACCACTTTCTCCTGGTAGCATAATTTTACGTGAGAATACACAAAGTGAGTTTTTCAATTTTAGTGAATCCTCCCCAAATGTATACTAGATTCACATAATGTGGTGTAAAATCCTTAAAGCAGTAAACAATAGCCAGACAACAGTGTCATTTTTTCAGCCTGAAAGTTTCCATCATTTTACGCCAAGAATATCACCTTAAGACACAGTAGAGAGACCTAATGTTTTAACTGCCATATTTATTTGTAAGATATCTTTTTGTAGTCCCTCTAATTTGACCATCAGTGATGTTGAATAATGCTAAATGAAACATGACAAAATGCCATTAGAAGATAAAAACACATACTTGTTACATTCTATTCTTCACCACAAAAATACCTTTTCATTTACATCTTTATTTTAAAATGTGTGTTATATTAATTTATCTTGCCATTCTTTTCCAGGTCTAAGAAGGTGGGATAATGCTTTTATTCTAAAATAAAATATTTTTTCTCTATGCTTCTTTCTGTCCCTCTAGACTGTCTTAAGTTATGATCCATCAATTAGCCCCTTTTATTTTTTGGATATTTAGCCTCACACTTTTGGTAGACCCTTTCCTTTTTGCAAAGAAAGAAATAAAAACATTTCTAGACTAGGATAGCTTTGAGGACTCTTCCCTTGACCTTGACACCTTTTTAAGTGATCATTCTATATTTTCGTCTTTCAGCATTTGATAAAGGCAGTTATATATAGTAAGAGCAAGCATCACAAAATGGTCTTACACTACTGTCTATACTTTATCTTTAAATTTACTTACTGCTTAATCTTTTACTGCTCCTATTTCATTAAAAATTACTCTCCCTAAGACATAAAGCCTTGGTGAGTCTTTTCCTTTTTTGTCCTTAATCCTCAGAAATGACATAATAATTTGTATTTTTTCCTGTTCTCTGCCAAAAGATAAAGAAAGCCAGTGTTATAAGAGTGAGAATTAATTCATCTCAGCAGGAGGGGATATCTTATGTTATCTTCTTAGGTGTTTCCATTGATGTTCTCCTCTACATGACTGTAGTTGACTTTAAAGATGTACCACACCTCTGAATCTTATCCTATGATACTTTAAATAATTTCTTGTGTGTTTCATCTAATTTACTATATTTTACTGAGGAAGGGTTTATATTTATGCCACTTTGTTTGTGTGTGTGTGTGTGTGTGTGTGTGCGTGTGTGTAGCACAAGATCCTAAACATTGTAGATGTTTCATGTCTTTGATGGCTATTGATTATAGTAGCCAAAATCTCAAATTATGATGTATGGAAAGTTATGTACAGCACAGTATGAGGTGGGAAGGTGGGTTTTGGTAATAATTTTAATACCTAATTAAGCATTTCTTTAGGATTACTTTTTAGCTTTGTTCTTGAAGTAGACAAGCTCGTTCCTTCCATTTCTGCATTTTCCTCTAATTCAACTATTTGTGGATTAGCAACACGAAACCTCAATGTCTTGCAGAAGCAAATCAGACACAAAGGAGGGAAGGATGAAGACTCTGAGATAGTATTGTTTATTCTTGAACTTCCCAGTTACTTCTAAGAGCCAAGAGTTTATTCTTCCTATTAGTAATTATTTTCAGCTCTGGATGGTCAAAGCTAATATTATTTGAATATAACTGCTTCTCTTTAATGGAAAATTAATAACAACAAATTAATCAAATTAATCATTTGAAGAAAAAGTTTAATATCCTTGGTTTCATGTACTATATATAACATGTTCCAAAGCCCTAGGGAAGATTTAGAGGACAATCTGGTTTCTATTTCAAAGTAGGCAAAACAAAATCTTCATGTAAATAAGAATGTAAATTGGTAAATAATTGCAATAATAATATATAGGATTAAATTCAGAAGTAATGCTTGATAATATTTCTTATTTAAGAAGACTTCTTTCACATCATTAAGCTAACTTATATTCAGATATTATTTGAAATTAATTATATTTCCTAATCCAAAAAAAGAAAATATATTAAATAAATTTGTTAAATGTAGAAAATAATGACTATGTATTGTTAAAGAAATAGGTACGTTTAAAAAATACAGTCCATTCAGCATAAAGTATGACTCTATGCCTGTGTGTCAGAATAGCTAATGGGTAAAGCTGACCTGTTACTAGAAATAGCTGGTTTGAAAGCTAATATCAGAGCTTGGTAAAGCTCTTTGCTCAAAGCATAATGCAGATTTATCCTGCTTTTCCTTTGGGGTAGCTGAAGTGCTGACACAACAGTTCAATGTAAAAATCAGTATGTTCAAATCCAAAAGGACAAACTACTTCAGAAACACTTTGCTTCTTTAAAGGCAATTTTCAGAGCTCTTGTTACCCTGAAACTTTGTTCAAACTACTTCCCCCTCTAACAGAGCACTATAAATAAATCTATCCTGTGACCTTCAATTCTCATCCTCTCTAGCACTTATAGCTGGTTATTAATAGAAAAAAATCTTCTTGCTTACTGAAAATTGTATACATGTATGCTATATCTACCTGATTATAATTCCTAATTATCTGTCTAAAGTTACTTTGCATATGACCTCTTTTGAAAAACAGATACAAAAACCTACTTGTCTCTGTGTCCCTGGAAGAAAATGAGATTATTCCAAAAGTTACACACACACACACCCACACACACACACACACACACAACTTAAAAATTATTCCCTCTGACATTGACACAGGCTAGGCCAATATTCCATTACACAATGCTAAGGTAACTGTCTTCTATTTAATTGTCTTCAATAGCAGTTTTATTATCTTGAATTCTTTAAATCCAGTGTTATATATTATATCAAAATCTTGTCCAATGGAGTTATTTATTTATTTTTTTTTACAAGTAAATAACAAGTTGTATTCTTGTTTGGAAGCATTTGTTAATTTAGCTATAGTTTCTTTTTAATTTTTCATTTTTTTATTTTTAAAGATTTTATTTATTATTTCCAGAGAGAGAGGAGGGGAGAGAGACATAGAGGGAGAGAAGCAATGTATGGTTGCCTTTCACCTGCCTCCAGCTATGGACCTGGCTGGAGACCTGGCTTGCAACCTGGTTACGTGTCCTGGCTGGGGAATCAAACCAGCGACCTTTGGGTTCACAGGTTGGCACCTTATCCACTGCACTACCAGTCAGAGCCTAGTTTCTTATTTTTTGAACTTGGAATTTCAAATCTTCCATTTTTCCTGCATATATTTTCTGAAAAACATTATTGCCTGGTTTTGAAGAGCTCAAGATCTGGAACATGCCTGTACATGTGTGACTCATGTCAGTGACCTGTCTGTGAGAATTTGGACAAATTATTCTGGTCCTCAATATTTTCATCTTCAGAATAAAGAATAAAAATAATACCATTTAAAAATATTTTTAATTCATTTTTTATAGAGAAGAGCAGGGAGGGAGGAAGAAAGGGAGAGAAAAATCAATGTATAGTTGCCTTTCACCTGTCTCCAGCTACAGACCTGGCTGGAGACCTGGCCTACAACTTGGGTATGTGCCCTGGCTGGGAATCGAACCAGCAACCTTTGGATTTGCTGACTGGTGCCTATTCACTGAGCCACCAGCCAGGGCCTCTCAAACTATTTTTTATCCACTTGTATAATTTATCAAGTTATTATTTTCATTTTCACTCCAACTTTAGCATCTTTGTTCATACTCTTCTTAGTTTTCTTCCAGTTTTGCATTTCCTTCTCTGCCTTTCCATGAAGCTGATAAGTTTATCTACTCAAGAACTCTTACATTAACTCTGATTATGTGGTTACACTGTCTAGAGTATATGAATAACATTTATTAATTCCTACAATTTATGGAATTACAAATTCTGTCACTACCAGCTTTACAAATTATAATTCATTCATTTCCTCTTTGTCCTCTATACTAAATCTAGTATAGATTTAGTATAAAAGATGCTATTATCAAAGTGTTTATTACCTGTGCTTGAAGAGATAAAAAGCTTTTACGAAAATGTAAATCAAAATACTTTATAAAGCACATTTTAGTTTAGCTTTCTTTACATTATCATAGCAAGACTTTCTTGATGAAGAAAGCAGTGCATTATTCACATGCTGCAACAAACTTCATGAGTGTTGCAAACAATTCTTGGGCCTGCACTTCTTAGCTACTTGGATTGCACTTGAGAGGTCAGACAGCTACCTTTGACTTTTCTACTCTTCCTTAGAAAGCTACACCTATATAAGTTAGCTTATCTACTTTATTGTACAAGAAGGATCTACTCTTTTGGTCAAAATTTATAGGTACTCTAAAATGCTGTTACAATGATCTTATTTCTTGTTGAATGATGTACTGCTGAATTAAGGAGATATATAATTACACTTTTCTGGCTAAAAATGCCATTTGTTTTTTACCTCTGAGAATGTAATAAGTCTTAATTTTATGGAACCCTTAAATTACTATTGGCCAGAAGAAAAATAGTTTATATTACCTTGGTAGCATGCAAGTGTGTAGTTGTTATATTTTTAGGTCATGACTGAACAATTGTAATATTCTGATATAATCAATATTCCAGACAAAGATCACTTGAGTGAGGAATATGACTGTTTATGGTTTTCTGAAAAACTTCTGTTGATAATTTATGATAATATAGAGAAAATGCCAGGATGTATGTTTGAGGTTTGGAGGAAGTCTCAAGGGCAAAGCTGAATGTTATTTTTAAAAATATTGCATAAACTACAATCATTATTTCACAGAAGAAACTTTGTAATAAAAAATAGACAATTGAGGTTGATTTGAAAAGTGATTAAAAATAGATTTCTACATATAAAGGAATTTTGGAATATCCATAACTTCATATATACTTTCTTCCCTTGTACACACAACTGTATAAACACCGTATGTCAGAAACTGAAAGTGATTTACATAATTTAACTTAATCAGTTACTTTACTATGATCCTGCAAGTTTTACAGTCAGGGATCATGTGAAAATGCATGGATTCCTGAGTATGAGACTCCCAAGACATTGCCCAGACCACATCAAATAATATATTACTACAGTTATTTCCTTTTTGGAGGTGAAGAATCTGAAGAAAAAGTGAGGTTAATTAACTACTTAAATAAACTTTAGCACATGGAAAACCTGGGATTAGAGTCCCAAAATTCTAAATGTTAATTGCCATCCTTTACCCTTAAAACAGATGAGTCATACAAATATTCAGTGTCTTCCTGTGCAGAAGATGGATAATTCAACACATATACCCAATACATGATGGTTCTAGATTGCACAATAGGATGTTTATTAGGGGGCAGGGTGTGTACATATGTGTGTGTGTGTGTGTGTGTTAGGAGTGAGTGGGGATCATTTTTAGCATCTAGTCAGATACCATGGTAAGGTATTTTATACTCAAGTGTTTTAGTTGTTTGATTTGGTGTCTATAAAGCCATTTGGAGAATAAATTGGACTAGTTTAAGGAGAAGGCCTGGATACCAGGTAGGTAATTACTGCTGTATTCTAAGACATTAAATTGTAACAGTTAATGAGAACTACTGAATTAAGGCACTAGATTTCCCTTACAACTCAGTTAAAGTTGGCTTCTGATATTGCACAATAAAGGGTTATATTAGAGGAATAAATATAAGTTCTGTATCTTTATCTAATATTCTAGTCCAACAAGTTTTCCTATCTTATGTTTAAGAGACTTGGTTGAAAAACTCTTGAGTAATCAGATTGCTTATGACTACTCAAATTTCAAGAGTATATAATGGCTATCATAATATTTAACTTTTGACTATTAAGAATTACTATTCTGTTAAAATTGTCACAGATATGCTAATCACATGACTTGATTTTCCAAGTGATATTCTCTCTCTCATCAAATCTTCTTTGTAATGTACATTCCTTTTACTATGGATTGTCATATTTCTAAACTATAATTTTTATCAAATAGAATAAAGATAACTTTTTTCCTCCTAAAGAAGCAAATACTCTGCTTTAGCTCATTTATATTTATATCTCTGAACTTTCCATATTTGTTTATGTGACTCATAGGTGCATAAATGCAATTATCCCAAAGCATCTTCTGATGCTTTCTAAAACATAATATTAATTATTCATAAGTTTTTCTGTAGGCAATGACTTACAACCTAAAATTTAGTGGAAAAAAGGAGTAGACAGTTATTTTAGAGAATAATGTATAGTATATTTGAGATAGGACATTAAGAGCTTTGTATTTCTTGCCAATATCCTCATTTTTTTTCTTAGTAAATTTGAATTTTTATAATAAGACTTAGCCTATATTCTGCATATATGTACAATACATCTTTAAAGCAGTTCTTGAAGAACATTAGTGTTTAATTTTCTTCTATTCATTATGGATAATTAATGTAGCCTGTGTCATTGACAGAAAATTATGCCCATGAAGCAATGGAATATTATAGAAAGCAAAGAAACATCTCTATAAATTTAAGAGAACTTGGTACTTGACAGAAGGGACAGTGCAAAATAAATAGACTATGTGATGGATCTTTATGAAAAAAACAAGAACTGAGATAAAATAGTGTTTCTTCCTCATTTTTTAAAATAATTTACTGCATATGTATGTAATGTAAATAGGATTTAGTATTTCATGATTTACATAGGTAATAATTTACATAGGTAAGGAAATATTTTTTTACATAGGTAAGGAAATATTTTTCTGAGATTGATTCCTTAGCTGGGCTCTTAGGAATGGATCATAAGTGCACAGAAGCAAGTGCACTTAAAACAATCAACTCTAGTTGACCACAAAGCTTGCATCCCCACCATTTCCTGGCTCAGTCCCCATGATAAGGGGAGCAGTGAGGGGTAGAAGCTCTTCCAACCATAAACAATGCCAAACATTGACCCACTAAGCAGCTACAACCACAGATATTAGACTGCCAATAGCTGGATTTTGCCACACAGCTTGGACTGATGTTGGGTTGGTAGAAAGGGGTTAAAAGCATCATTTTGAATGTTTCATTATTAACCATGATGTCACCAGAGGTAGGGTCCATTTTCTCTGATCATGCAGCCCCACAGTCAAAAGTTGAGGTCCCTTCCTAAGTTCTCCTAAGTGTGATATCTGGCCCTGTCAAATAGCTGTGCAATGTCTCAAAGGATGACATGCAATGAATGGCCATACATCTGCTGTTGATACGGCCTCTGGGAGTCCCAGCTGTTCTAGCAGGTCTGGGCCCAGTATTGCTAATCCATTTGTCCCTGCTGACATGGCACATACCAAACATAGATCATTAAATGCTTTATCATTTACTTTCTAGATATCACATTAAAAAGATACAATAGATAACAAAGGAAACTTTGGTAAAAGTTGTAATAGAGAAGAATATGTGATTTGATGCAAGAAGATGAGGACAAATAGAGTTTTACACAAAGAAAACTTAGGCGCCTAGACTTTTTAAAGGTAAAGTAGAAATATTTCTTACTCTGACATAAGGGAAAATGTTATAGATATAAATTGGTAGAACTACTTTAAGATGAAGCATACATTTTGGGAAACTACTTTAGCCTTGCATCCATGCTAGCAACTTTTAATTAGGGGTCCTGATTTTTAACCTTAAAATACATTTTTAAAAAAGTGGGTGAGAAAAACAATGATGGAATTACAGAGAAGAATTTGCCAGGCTGCCCATATGCTGTGTTCAATAGCCAGCTGGAAAAGACATCATTTTGTACCAATACATTTACTTAGCCCTGGAACCTATAATAATAGTTCCCATTTATACATGGGAGATATGCTGCAAGACCCCCAATAGGTATCTGAAACTGTGGATAGTATTGAAGCCTATATAAACTACCTATTTTTCCTATATTGCATATACTTTATGGCTTATCCGCGGCATATTTGAGTTGGCAGCATCATGATTCTTGGATTTAATAAGTAAAATACATACTATTTGAACACACATTCTGTGATACCACGAGAGTTAATCTGATAACCAAGATAGCCACTAGTACATGGGTGGTTAAAGTACACATCATGGATATGCTGGGCAAAAGGGTGGTTCATGTCCTGGGCTGATAGAGTGGAATGGCAAGAGATTGCAT
The DNA here is from genome assembly GCA_004026585.1 of Noctilio leporinus. Classification (NCBI taxonomy): domain Eukaryota; kingdom Metazoa; phylum Chordata; class Mammalia; order Chiroptera; family Noctilionidae; genus Noctilio; species Noctilio leporinus. Next base: position 260,883 of record PVIW01000813.1, read on the forward strand.
CACACTGTTCAGAATGACACACGATTTAAATCGTATAAACCACAGAGGTGAAAACATGGAGAAGAGGGTCTACTGTATTTGGGAAATTTCACACCTCTCCATGTATCTATATAGAAGGAGAAATGTGTGGAACTAGGATGTCATTATTTTAAATCTTTTCTCTCAAATTTCACCCTCTCTGTTATTTTTTTCTCCCCAAATCTCCCTGTATCTGTTTGCCAGGCAGGTACTGTCAAGACCCAGTTATGTACCTGTGGTCGTTATCATTTGACAAATGGTACAAACCTAGTGTATAATGGAAAAAGCCATCTTTACAAATGTATTCTGCTTGGAAAACTCACATGCTTTATGTGCCCTTTTCCAACAATGCTCCTATTAATCCTATAATGCAAGAATGTCTAATTACAACCCATACGATAAGCAGCCAGTTATCTGCATTAAACATATGTGTTACTATTCATTGTGCAAGTAAACCCATTATTTCCCAGAGAAATCAGAGTCATTAGATCAGAAAGGCTTACTAGAATATAATTCTGCTAAGCGAAATTAAGGATTTCTACTTTAGCAGAAAACATATCGTTGCAAAGTAAATGGCACATTAATAGACATAATTAGCACTATAAAGTGTTCAAGAGTCTTGAGAAAATTAGTATGAGTATTAAGTTTGAATGTGGTAGCTTGCTTCGCAGACCATCTACATACGTATTCTATTATGAACAGGTTTTAAGCATATTAATGCTTTAAACAGGCTTACGAAGTAACAGATATTCTTTGAAGCAAGAAACTGGAAAATGACATAAAAAGAAAATGGAACTCCTCAAATGATCAGATATTTCTTACTAACTAAGATTCTCTCTTTTTGATCTTAATGGCAAATTACTGGCTCATAACACCAGAAAAAAAAATTCATCATCTAAGGCTGAGTTTAGTAATAATACCTTGCTACTTCTCATTTTCCTGGCTGCACCATTTTCAGTTTTGTAAAGAGATTTACACCCCTGATTAGTAAGATTTCAATGAAATGATAAAGTTTCAATAACAACTGGAATTCATAATATTATTCATACTTCCACTACTAGCTAATGGGTATTACTGTAGCATTTTAATTGGTTCATAAAATAACTATTTTAAACCATGTATCTTCCTTACAAAGCTTAAAATAATATTTTATTTTCAAATAATGCAATTGCTGTCCATGGGGCTTTGAGGACCAAGTTCAAACTCCTTAGACAATGGCACTTAAACTATCTCAGGATCACTGACTTCGATTCTGTTGTAATTTCTGACATGTTTCAAGTGCTCAAGCCCGTTCATTTAAGTTTTGCTGAAATTCTTGCAGATTGAGTTATGGGACTTACTACTCCTCTACCTTATACTTTTCTTTTTATTTATTTATTTATTAATTATTTTCAGGTCTCCAGCTACGGATCTGGCTGGAGATCTGGCTTGCAACCTGGTTATGTGCCCTGGCTGGGAATCAAACCCAGCGACCTTTGGGTTGGTACGCTGGTGCCTTATCCACTGTGCCACCAGCAAGGGTTGCCTTGTCTTTTTCTATTCATTTGATTTCCTTTCACTCATTCTAAATATTCAGCTCAGCCAATTGTCCTTTTTTTTTTTTTTTTTTTTGTTAAAGAACTCAGTAATTTATTTGATGCTATTTCCTTGTTTCTGTTTTACTCTGCTTCCCCTGTTAAGACCCTAATCACACCAGTGTAATTCTTGCTTTTCATACTTATTTCCACCTCTAGGTTTTTAAATCTTCTAAGATCAGATAGGGGCTTATCTGATTTTGGAGTCTCAATATGTAACACAGCTTTGGGTTTGATGTAGATGGGCTGCATTTTTAAAAATGAATTTTAGTCAATATTCTTAGATTAATTATACAAAAATGGAAAATAATGTCACAAAGGAGGGCATCAGTAGAGAACTGATTTTAATACTCACCTTCTAATATAAAATAAAAAAGTGATGAAGCTCATGTAAATGCCTGGCTTAATGATTGACATTTGGTTTTCTTTCCCTCAATAAACATTTATGGAGGGCATGCTAGGTGCATAGCATTGTGTGTGAGACATTATGTAAAAAGGCCAAACCTGAAAGAACAACCAAATCCAGGTTTTTGACACATTACCCAGTTATACAATTAGTAATGAAATGTTAAATCATATAAATATAAAGTTATACTATACAAAATTTCCTATGGCTGACCTGTATGCTGCCAATATAAATTGTAATGGGCCAATAGTTGAGTTCAGTAGGGAAGTGGGATGGAACCACTGCCACGTCTCCACCAGGGGTTCCCCTTGAGTTGACTCAATTGCTTTGTGTATTGTTTTACCATTTCCCTGTAAGCTTGCTTTTGTCGAAATGTAAAAACACTCCTTGAAGAAAGATATTTTTAACCTTTTCACTTAGTAGTAGTTCTATTTTTAGTCTTCTTTAGGACCCAATACTTCATTCAGTCTTGCAGAAATTCTATATGTTTAAAGTATCTGATCTCCTCTGAAGCATTTGAATATATGCTTTAAATAACATGCATAGTGAATAAGCAGCTTGCTATGGAATGAACAATAATGCTGGTAGGTAGTGAATGGAAAGATAACACTATGTGACTTGGAGCAAGTCAATGTTTCTAAGCCTCAGTTTATTTTTACATAAAATAAAAGGCAGTATATATACTTAATAAGACATTGAGTGGATTAAATGAGTTAATACGCATAAAGGTCTTACTACAAATCTTAGCATAAGGTACATGCTTCATAAGTGTAGCTAATATCACACACATATACATCACTCACATATTTATATATAGAAATGTATAAGGAACAAAGGGAGAAGTTTTAGAAGAAGCAGAGACCTAGAAATATATTTTCTATAATTATAATAAAATATCCAGGGTTAGCTATATATTGACTTTTCTATTCATTTTGAAATTAGTATGCTATAAAGACAGAGTACTTAATAAATTTCATCTTCTAAATTTGTGCATTTTGGCCTTTCCCTAGGGATTCAAGTTTTGAACAAGAAAAATGAATGTTTTCAGGATAATCAGTATAATTAAATTCTATACTAATAATGGGAAAATAAACATTTTCAATAGGCTATGTAACTCTAGGAATATTTCAAAGAGTTGACAAACTTTTTACAAATTTTAAAAAGAAAAAGCTCAATGCAGTTGGGATGGGGGTGGTGGGGCAGTTACTAACATAAAAACAAATCTTGTAATGTCATCAGTTAAATCAGGTTATTAAGGTCTGACATATGCAAACTGAAAAATATGAAATTTATTCAATTAAATTATAAAGTATTCTTAATATGAATAAATCAAGGAAAACACATATAGGACAAATAATCTAAAAACTTTGGCCATTTTAATCATGTTCTACATTTCCCACAAACTTTTGTTATTACATTATCAAAACCCCTCAAGAAAGGAAAAAAAAAAAAAAAAAAACTAGAACATTTCTGTGAAAACATAAACATTCTTCATTTTGAAAAAAGGGATAAAAATATGTTTAAAAATATTTATCATTTTTAGAGAGAGGGATAGGGAGAGAGGCAGAGAGGGAGAGGTGTCTTTCACCTGCCTCCAGCTATGGACCTGGCTGGAGACCTGGCTTGCAACCTGGTTATGTGCCCTGGCTGGGGATCGAACCAGTGACCTTTGGGTTCACAGGCTGGTACCTTATCCACTATGCCACCAGCCAGGAATACAAAAGATTTTTTATTAGGACACTTAATAAAGTCATTTCTATAACAGAGATCATTATTCATTTTTCCTCAGGCTCTTTCAAGTTTTGGTAAAATTATCTTATTTTAATACAAAACTAAATTGTCTGACCCTTTTCACCCAAGTACAAATTAAGCTTTTCTCTTTCCCTCCAACACTGAAATCATTCTAGTTATTTTCTTAAACTTATTTTGCAGAAAACAAATCTTAATGACCTCTGTGTCTCCTAATATAATTTGAATTTATTGATGTTACATTAAATCCCACATCAGCAGTAAGAATATTAATCCAAATTCTCAATGCCAACTGTCATTCAAAAATAATTATAACAGCTAATAATGGAGTTTATTTGTCATGTTTATTTAGTAACTGTTCTAAAATATCAGTAAGAATTTTATCTATCAAAGTTGAACTTAAAAAATTGAACCACATTACTCAAAGCTCAGATTGTCAAACCAGAGAATTTTGGTATTGGGACACAAAGATATTTCCTTCAGTTAAGATTTTACTTTAACAGAAAATATTTTATTTCCTAATCAACATCTAAAAGAACATTCCCCAATAACAAAGCAAAATTAATATTGAAGATGCTATCTATACTCAATGCAACTGAGTTAGAATTGATATTCAAAAATTAATGTGTAAGGCCTATTTATGTGTTCCTACTTTATATTCATTTTTTATAATAGAATTTATTTTTAAAGCTATTTTAGATTCATAGAAAATTGATTTTATGTTCATTTTCAAATTGGTAATATATATATAAGGCTGTTAATTTCATTATTGTTGAGATAGAAAAATATTGGAGTTACAAATATGAGTTCAGGATGAATATATTAAAATGTCTAATAAATTTACAGTAAATTTCTATCATGTTTCTAAGTTGAGAAATGAAAGAGGCTACATATAAAGTGATTTATAAATATATTTTTCAGCAAACTATATACTTTACATATGTAGTCTATTTATTAAGACTAATTTTTCTCTCTTTCCAGACCCTATTAATATTTCTTATAAAAAGCTTCTGTATTAAAAAGATAAAGTATTAACTTTAATTGCTTCAAATACATTGGGAAAATATCAAATGACAGCTATAATTTATAAATATTTTATAAACATTTAACAATTCATGATGGAGCATATATACTCCAAGGAAAATGTTTTTTAAAATTATTGTTATTAAAATATTACTTGATAACAGGAAAATCTTTTAGCAGATGCCACTAGCATTTTCAAGTGACATTTGCAATGAAAATCATGGAATACTTACTATCTGTACTATTTAAAAAGTTAAAAATTATAGCCTAGTTACTCTCTTACTAGGTATTTGTTTCATGAGCATAGTAATTACTCATACTTTAGGAAACTGGATTTTTTTTTACTTGTGACTTCTGAAGGTTTATTTCTGAGGAATAGTCATTAAAATATTTTGCAAGCCCTAGCTGATGGCTCACTGGATTGGCCCTGGCCTGTAAACCCAAAGGTTGCTGGTTCAATTCCCAGCCAGGGCACATAACCAGGTTGCAAGCCATGTCTCCAGCCAGGTCCATAGCTGGAGGCAAGTGAAAGTCAATCATACATTGATGTTTTTCTCTCTTTCTTGTTTCCTCCCTGCCCTTCTCTCTAAAATAATAAAATATATATGTGTGTGTATATATATATATATATATATATATATATATATATTGCAAACACACTTTATATATAACCCTTAAAATATGCTGGGCTTATTTTGTAGTAAGAATGATATACTATTTATTAAAAAGTAAATAATGACATATTCTGAAAGTACATTTTCTTTGATATGGACAACACAGTGCTTATCCAAGATATTTGTAGGACATCTATTATGCAAAAGTTATTACGCTTTTATAGTCATTGCTGCTTCATAGAAATATACAACTTATTAGAAAACATAATTGTGATGAAAAACCTATATCAGGAAGTACTTGCATTATAATTTAAGTATTTGGGTGAAGTAAAATTAGAAATGAATAGCAATTTCACAGTTGGAAATGGATAGAGAAAGTTTATGAAACAGGTAAGACAGATTTTAAGAACACATGCTTGTAATGGAGAATCCTAGGCACATTAGGAACCAAAAATGTGTTACTTTTGGCTGGAATAATGCTACTCACCTACATTTGTTTTTCTTTTTTTCTTTTTTGAAAAAAATTTTTTTTTAAATTACTTTTCAGAGAGAGGGTAAGGGAGAGAGGTACAGAGGGAGAGAAACATCAACGTTTGGTTCCCTTTCAGCTACGGAAAAGGTGAAAGACTTGACTTGCAACCTGGTTATGTTGCCCTGGCTGGGAATCGAACCAGTGACCTTTGGATTAGTAGGCATTTGTTTTTCTTTGCTCTATTTTCTCCCCAGGAACTTGATCCACTGATTTCTCCACTGGAAATCTCAATCTAGTGTTTTATGTAATCCTCATGAGGAAAATAGAATATCAGCAACTATATCTCCTTATGAGATAAGGATCAAAATTTTTAGGTTCCATTGCTAAATTTGGAACACAGTGACATATGACAACAACCGATCTCTGTGTTGCTTTTTTTTTTAAAGTTCTCTTGATACCAGTATATTATAGAACCTGTTTCCAGGGGCCACAGACCTGAGGTTTTACAATATCACTGCCTCTTTTTGACTTGAACATTCTGTCCCTAGGTTGGGCCACTCCCCTACTGCTACATTCCATTTATTACTCAGGATCAAACACAATATGCCATGTAGAATAAAGCACTATAGTGAGTACAAGACCATCACAAGAGGTCCCTATTTTTCATGGCTTTGTCTTGGACAGTAGATAGGGTTCCTTCGTTCATAGATAAGAGGTCTCTGTCATCCTGATGTCTGGATTTTCTAACATAACATTCTTTTCTTTTGAGTGATAATGTGTTATGATGCAGAAGTTACTGTGTTGTTGATGGTGTGGGGAGTAAGAAATGGTGATAAGATGAGTATCACTGTCTGGGTGTCCTATATAGTGTCTTTCAGGAAGATGATGAAAGAGGAAACATTTTCTAGAGAAACAGTGATAAATTTATTTATTTTTTGTCTTTCTGAATATGAATAACCTGTGATTTAAAAAAGCCAATTTTCTTGATAGGCAACAAGATGTGTACATGTTCAGAATAATGATCTGGGTTAATAAAATTAATTTTAAATCATTAGCTTATATCAGTGATAGGAGTATGAGAGCACATTATTCCACATAAGAAAAGGCTGAGTTGAGCATCATCATTTGCATTTTGCAGCCTCCATCATGGAGTGAAATTTAAAATCTCAGCCAGTATTCTGAGGCTGTGTTGATGAACTATTTCTGTACAACAAATCATCCCCCAAATTAGCGGCTTAAGACAACTCTGTTTAGTACATCATTCATGTGTTCTTGTGCTTAACAACCTGGACTGGATTCATCTGGCTTATTTTAACAACTCACATATTTACTAATGTGACTGCATCTGGCTGCTGGATTGGCTAGGGGCTGGTTGGTCTGGCCTGGTCTCATTGGTGATGGCTTTTCTCTTCTCTTGTGGTTTCCCAACCTCTGGAAGGCTAACAGGTATAAGCAATGCAGATGGAAAGCAGAAGAGTGGGAGGTCTGGTGATTAGATTCAGAACTGCACAACATCATCAGTGCTCTATTCTACTGGTTAAAGCAAGCCACCAAGCCAGCTACTACTCGGAGAGCAGGGGAAACAGACCCCACTTAGGGAAGGAAGGACTACCAAAATAAGTGGCAAATTATATGGGGATGATATTGTCATTTTTGCCAATAAACTAGCACAAAGGTGAAACAGTAGAAACATGTGAAAGAGGAATGCCAAATAATTAACCCTGAACCCAAATTGACTAGAAAAATAATTAAATGAATAAATTAACTCAAATTGGTAATCTTATCATGCAACACAGTTCTAGACACTGTGACTCTTTTGCTTCCAATATGGACAACAACCAACAACTACTAGATAGCAGAACCATTTATTAACAATACAAAGAAATGATTTTGAGAACATCATTTTTCTGTATACTTAAATATAGTTTTCATTTAGTAGCCAGTGTACAAAGGTTGTAAAATACATAGGGAATGCCTTGTCATTTGAGAGGAAGTGTAGATTTATGTAGGGGTGTGGAGGCTGTTTTTGCTTGGGTTGATGGTTAAGGACAGCTGATTCCTAATAACCCTGCTTAACATTAGTGTTAACAGCCATGGGAAGAGCTAGTTACATTAGCAGGCATTTTCATTTTGTTTTTTACTGACCTCAAGGTCTGTCTGCCCACTTAGCAGTGGAGTAAAAAAGTAAATTAATAAATACAAATGGAAAAACAACTCTGTAACAAGAAGTATACTTCCTTCAAATATTTTCCAGGAAATGGTGAAAGTTTCAAAAGTGTGCATTATACAACAAGGTTATAGAACTGAATAACTGACTATATTGTCAAGAAGAACTCCACATTAACCTCTATGAGACACTTTAAAGCAGAGACACTGTTTTGCTCACTGTTGTATCTCGCATGGTTAGCAGAATAGTTTGCAAATAGGTGTTCAATAAATATAAGTTAAATGAATCAATAGCATAGGCTTATTAAATTTGTAAAATACCATCAAAGAGATAAAAAAACAAACTTGCATTGGACCCTGCATGTTAATCTGATAATAGCTAAATGACAGAGCATTTTCTTCTAAAAGGTCAGTCTGAAGCATACATATTTACAGTCTTCCATCATGCGAATATGCTGAAATTTATATACTTAATATGTTTATTCAGAGGCAGGCAAAGGACCTCTGAATATCCTTTCCAGATGTTTGGAAGGTCCAAAACTTGGCTTTGGCAGTCCAAAAGAACTAACTGAATAGGTCTCATGTAAAAGAGGTAAATGGAGAATTTAAGTAGAGGGGTAGTTAGGCTCCAGTTGTGAAGGTTGGGGCAGGTAAGCACAGAGCCAAGCTACTAGTAGATGGGCAACATTCTAAAAGGCTTGAAAGCAAGAGGAATCATAGATAGATGGATAAATAGATGATAGATAGATATATGATAGCTAGATAGCCATCACTATGGATATTTCACATTCCAAACATTAATATTCCTTACTGACATTTGGAAGGTGATTAATTTTTTTAAAGTACTACCAATTAATTTCTTTTTCAATGCTGCTTTTCCATGACAATCTGTACACTAAGCAATACTCAGATCCAAGATTTAGGAATAAGTCAATAAGTCATTTCTTGAATGAAGAAATACATGTTTATACTCAATAGTTTCCTTTGTAGAAATCTGAAATACAGGATCATAGCATTGACCTGAAACTAAATAATTGTTATAGGCTTCACAATGGAGGTATAGAAATTATTTGTATAGTACCTTTGACAACAGTAATATTTTCAATTATTTAATGTGTACTAGTTTAAGAAGCAGCATATTCACTGCTACACATTTCTAAATATTTAAATTCTCTTTATGTTGGAGCAACTCTGCTCCTATACCTCTCATATAAGCCCCTTCCATCTGTTCTTTAAAGCAAAAATATATGTCTACTCTCTGTTTTTAAATGGAAAGCCTCAAATATTTGCAGATATAAAAAGTCTCTTCCTACTTTCTCCAAAACAATATTTCCCTAAGTAAGACTGCTACTTAATAAGTAATTTCAGCTCTCATATTACTTTCTTTAGAATATTTTGATATGCACATTCAAATGTTCATCATCTTCTATTGCTGAGTAATGATGTGATTAGAGTTAATGTGTATTTATAAGCTAATTAGACATAAAGTGTAGACCAAATGTGAAATATAGACAAATACAATAAATTAATAAAGTTTATCATCATGTCATATAGCTAATATAAAGAAAAACATAAATATCTATGAAATTATTATCTTTAAAAAATATCTATTTTTAGTCTATTTTTATGTTATTTGTTTATATGTAATGAATTAGGTTTATGAGTATCTTAATGTCACACTGCTGTTCCTTGATGAGTCATTAGGCTCTTTTAATGTATAGCTTTCTCCTCTATTTCTCTTATTTTTCTTTTACCTTATAATTTATGTGATGAATAAATCAGGTATTTTTCTATGATAATGCTGTCACAACTTCTTATTCCTTTATCTTCTAAGTTCTTTAAATTTTAGTTAACATTTAATTTTGATTTTAAGGCATATAGTTATGACATCTATAAAAATATGCTTAATATGCATATGTGATATATGTATTTAAAATGTATTTGGGGTACACTATCTAAAATTTATTTTCTAATTAAAATTATTAAAAATTTTCAATTAAAAAATTATTGATTGCTTTTAGAGAGAAAGGCAGAGAGGGAGGAAAAAAGGGAGAGAAACATCAATGTTTGGTTGCCTTTCACCTGCCTCCAGCTATGGACCTGGCTGGAGATCTGGCTTGCAACCTGGTTATATGCCCTGACTGGGGAATCAAACCAGCAACCTTTGGGTTCACCAATCTATTCAGCCATCAGTCATGGCTTTAAAATAATTACATTTTATCTGTCTTTGAATATATATGTAGATCTTTAGCTCTCAGTTATTTAAAAACATTAAAAAACACACATTTGGAAAAATGGTTGAAAATACTGCAAGTTATTAAGTTTTTAATGAGTAATAAATGCAATTATATGTATATATATGTTTGTGTGTGTATGTATATACTTATATTCACCTTTTATGTAAGTTCTCTGATAAAGAAATACAGTGCACTTCTTACTATTTAAATTGTTATACATTTTGAGGGAAAGTCACTGATTTAATAGGAAATAATTTACAGTATTCAAAAAACTAAAGAAAAGTCTTTTAGTTCCTAATGTAATTATATTCATATTATGAAAATACCATTAGCTCAAAGGATTATGACTACTCAGAATCATAAGGAATTCAATTGCATATTTTTATTTAAAGTCACCTTCATTTTGACAGTAATGGTATGTAAACCATTATAATTAATTATACAAACAAACTTTATAGCAACGTTAGAGGAAAAATTGAAATAAATTACCCTTGATTTCACTGCTCAATCAATCAAACATTTTGTTAATTATTTCAAGTTTTATTTCAGTTTATATACATTAGTCTTAATTGTATAATGCTGCAACCTCAACATAACTGCAATTCTCAAGTTTGCATTATTTTGAACATTTTATAGTTAGTAAAGTGAAATGTAACAGTGTATAAAGGCTTTCGATTCCAAATTAAGGAGTTTTAAAACTTCTGCCTCTTAATTTTCTTGTTATATAAACATATACATAATATACTTAGTATAATATTGATGAAAATAAGCACTACATTAATTATAACTAGTAAAACAATTATTATGTTTACTATTATCAAAATCAACAGTTACTAAATACTCTCTTGAATAAATTAATAGGTCATATGCTAAATCATGTCCCTTACTCATCTCTATTCATCTCAGTCATCACAAGAAAACCTTAGATTCTTAAACTAACTCTCACCTCTTACCCTCTAATTCCTTTAAGGCTACAAATACAGTGAGTCTGTCTTTTATCACATGCTTACCCCACTTTGAAACCACTGCTTTAGCTGGGGAAGAGCAATGCATCCCGAGAGACGATGACTCTAGAGTTTGCAACTAGGTCATGGTGTTTTCCCATTGACAATAAAATTTTTCACAAAACACCACCATCAGACAAAAGCACTGTGGCTGAATGAATAAAAATAAAACCAGGTAACTTCAAAGTCATATTTAAACACAGATAAAAACAAGAACATTCTCTGAAACAGCAAAGTGATTGCATCTTTTATACTGGTTGATAGGAGTGACTGGTGCTTCTTTACAGAACAGATCTAGCTTTGCTTTGTTCTTCTGAGCATTAGATAGGAATTGTTAAAACACCTAATCAAGGTATTACTTACCCCATTCACATCTAATATAGAGCAGAGTTCCCCTTTTTACTGAATTCTCCACTAAATGATCTAACACAAATTTAAATTCTGTAATAAATCATTTCTAACCTTCTCTTACTGAAACACCCAGGGTTGCATTTTGGTGAAACAAGTGGTAACAAGATGCCCAACTTTGTGCAACTACAGGTGTATTTCTTGTGGCTCTTGGCTAAAAGGTATTGACAGAACCCTCCGAATTTCTATGTCCATCAGAAGCAACAGCTGCTACCTGCTCAGTATCTTCTCTGAGCCATCCTTTCATGTTTTAGCTGAATTGAACATCATAATCTCCCTTGAGCTCACTGCTTCCTTTTCAGCTCCTTCAAATGTTGGCTTGTTTTTCTTCCTCAGTCTCCATATTATTGAACCTAGACCTAGAAAAATGTCCTTGTTGGTCCACAGTCTCCCTTTCAAACAATTCTTCTTCCCACTTCCATTCCTCTCCTTCAGCTTTGAATCATGAACCATGTGTTATCAACTGTACGTCATTGTTACTAGCATTTGATAACACATCCATTTGTTATACTTTCTTTACAAAGCTTTTATCCTTGGTCACTGTCACTATTTACCATACCATTTGTTTTTGTTTTTGACTACTTCTATGTTCATGTAGATAGTTTTCTTCCAAACCTGGTTTCTCAGTCCTTGAATGACTCTTTTCCACTGATTTTTGTCTTCCGCATATTTTAGCTCCTCACTTCCATGTTCATGATCTAGGCCCTGCTATCACTTATTACCATGACCCCACTTTCATGTACTTCACCTTTAGATACTACCTCCTACCCTTCTAGCTCATTGTCTTTAGTACAGCACTACTTCAAACCTAAAAGAGAGTAACTGGAAAAATACATTAAAAAGCAAATGGAATGTTCTCAGATTAAATGCAATGGTCATGAACTTCAAGTGACTGCTCATGGTGTTAGGCAGTCACGTTGCACATTCTTAATCCTTTCTCTTTCTCCAACCCACTAGCTGACTATTTTGTACCTTCTCTTGTCCTGAAACACCTCCTTCCTATATTCACCTCTATCTGAGGACTGCTTTGCAGTTAGTAAAACCAATGAAGAAATCAGAGGATACTCTTCAAACACTTAGCTTTTTATCATTGGGTAATAAATTACCAAAAACATGGTGTCTTGAAGCAACAAACATTCTGTCATAGCTTCTGTGTTTCAGGAATCTGGGCCTGTCTTAGCTGGGGAATCTGCTTCAGTTTTTTCACAAGGCGACACGTCCAATGTCAGGACCGGCCAGGCTGGCATCTATGGCTTTACTGGGGTGAGATCCACTTCCAGGACCGCATGATGGTTGGTAAGATTCACTTTCTTAGGGGTTCTTGTCTTCAAGGCCTCAGCACCTTGCTGGCTGTCAAACCACATTAAGTTTTTGTACCTGGGTCTCACCATAGGATGGCTTATATTATCCACACCAGCAGGGAAGCAAATCAATAGAGTTTGCTAGCAAGACGAAAGTTACAATCTAATGAAATGTGATCACAAAAGAGACATCCCATCATCTTTGCTGTATTCTATTGATCAGAAGCAAGTAATAAATTGTGCCCACACTTACAGGGAGAGAATTACCCAGGGGTATTGACATCAGACAGCAGGTGTGTCCGTATAATTGTGGGCGATTAGAGTCTGCTTGCCACAGGTCACAAACACCCCATCCATCCACCTACTAGAATCTATGCTCATCTTTCGAAAGCGTTTCTTGATCCATTTGTTTTACCAGCTAACAGACCACTTATTGGTTTCTTTGTATAATTAAAATTCTTTATTTTTAAAATATTTACTCACTGTCTCTAGTTTCTCTTATTTTCTTTCAAACCCACTCTAGTTGTTACACCCAATATTTCAGTGGAATTGTACCTGTGAAGGTCACTAATTACATTTTTGTTGCTAAATTAAATGGTAAATTTTAATGCTTCACTTGATTACTTTAGCAGCAGTGTTTGACATGAAAGGTTATTATGCTCCTTGAAACATTTTTTCAAATTGGTCTATGGCCCCATATACTCTTGACTTTCCTCCTTTCATTGCAATCTCTTCTCATTTGCTCTGATGTTTCCTCTAAACATACGTCTTTTAGCAAGATGTTTACCCTGTTTTCTACACCTACTTTTCTGTTTTTCTGTTTTCTTTTTGTCACCTAGTGTTGTATTAAATACCAAGTTTATACTCAATTTCCCATATATTCTTCCCAATCCAACTTGCTGTTCTGAAAACCAGACTTGCATATTCAGCAGCTTAGCACCCTTCTTTGTATCCCTGTTCCATCTTAATCTCATCATATCTGAAACTGCACTCTTCATCTCTTGATCTCTTCCCTACCCTGCTCAGAACAATTCATTCAGCTTCCTCATCTATGGGAAAAGCAAGTACACCTTAGCAGTGGCTCCTGGAGGATGATGATGCTGTCCTTTCTCACACATCCCGTACGCAACCATTTAGAATATCCTTTTGGCTCTACTTTCAGAATGTGAACATTTTCAGCATCTCTACTGCATTCTTTTTAGCTTATGCCATCACCATCCTTAAGCTGCATTAATGTAATAGCTTCATAACTGCTTTTAGTCTCATGTTCAGAGTCCACTACTAACATAACCACAAGAGTGAGCCTTTAAAATACAGGCAGATTACATTGCCTCTTTTCTGAAAACACAGCAATGGTTGCCTTCCAGTCAGAGTAAAAATTACTGTTTTGTAATGCCCCAAAGATCTTATATCTTATCTTTTGCCTACTGCCTATATGAATCCCCTATTCTTCTGAACTCTATAAGCTCTAGTCACATTGAGCCTACTGGTTATTCTTAAATAAAACGTCAGTGCCTTTGCATAGGCTGAGGCATTCATTTGAAATTTTATATCCCAATATCTATGTGGTTTACTTCCTTCAAGACTCTTTTCAAATATCAATTTCTCAGCAAGGCCTTGTGCTGGTTACTCTCTTAAATACTACAGCCCGCTTCCAACTATTGCTTGTGTTCATGAGACACCTTCCTGTACTTTTTTTCCCCAAGTAAATTTATAATCTTGTAACATACTATTCAATTTGCTTATTAATTGTGTCATTTGCATAACTACACCCAAAATGAATGTTAGTTTCAAAAGGCAGGTACTTTTTTTTTTTTTTTTTTTGCCACTAATGTTTTGTAAGAATCTAGTAATTGGAACACAGTAGTCTATCCAAATAAATAAATAAATAAATAAATAAATAAATGTTGATTGAATGACTAAGCCTGTAAATCATTTTGAGGTAATGAGATTAGACTCTCTGGATTAAATCAAAGTATTTACTCTTGTGCTCTGATTTCATAGAAATAGTCAAGGCGTTATCAGAAAACCAAGTTTTTTTTTGTTTGTTTGTTTTCTTCATTCTTTTGGAAATTAATTAGAGTAACACTGCTCTTTCTAGGTCTATTTTTTCCCATAAAGTGTTTTCTACACTTTACTTTGAAAAGAGTCCTATTAAAAGAAATTCAACTTAACCAAATAAATTTAAAATAAATGCAACAAGATTCACTTTTATTCCTGCAGCCAGGGTAGACCTTAACAAATTGTATCCTAAGAATTATGTAAATGCCTGCATAAGGAAATTTATCACCTTGGACTAGATTCCAGGGAAAATAGAGCCTAAGTGGAATTACCAGTAAACATGTCATTGTGAAATTCAGTCTTGGTGAAACGCTGAAAGAAGAGAGGCAAAGATTAAGGTACATTACTGACCTGAGATCGTAACGAGAACACTTAATTATCCTGTTTTGCAGGATGCCTTCTAGTGCAACCTACAGTTTTGTGAAATAATGTGCTCAGGATAGACACAAAGCATAATTATCTATTTGCTTCACTCCCACATGGGTCCAAGTTCCCCCACAGGGTGTCCATTCAGGCATTTCTAGGCATTCTGCTGGGAAAAGCAGATCTCAGGATAGCAGTGAGAGCAACTCTCCCAAGCGTGTGCCAGCAATATTCACACTCTCCTTTTGTCTTTCAACCTTGCAGGCCCACTTCTGGGTCCGGGTATGGGATGACTTCACTTCAAGTTACCATGAGGGGAACGCTGCAGGGCCTCCAGCTTGACAGACTGCAAGGGCAGGAAGCACAATCCAAGGCCTGGCCACTTGTTTCCATAAGTGATATGAAGGAAAAGGGTCAGGTACTACAGAGGGCCACCAGCCAGTGCCACAAAGATGAGCCTACCAGCATGTGCCAGTGATGAAGCTTCATCTGTAGTCTACAAACATTCTCCAGGTCCAGGGATGATGATTGTCTATACCAGTGAGACGAAAACCATTGTCAAGTAGTCCAGGGACATATATAAATAGGATCCAACACATCCTCATCAACTAAAAATTTCCACTGTCACTGTTTCCCAGCCTTAGGTGGGAGTGGCTACAGTCTGTTTAATTACTTTTAACATATTTATAGATATCTATGTTAATTATATCAAGATTTATTTTCAGTATTTCCTAGGCTACTCTGTCTCTTTGATTTCGCTAACAATAAAAATATTATTCAGGGTAGTCAGCTTCATGTGACCACCTACACCAACGCGAGTCACCTTAACCAGGTGACCATATTTGCTTCCACTTTATGACAACTCAACACTTCGTAAAAACTCCCAAATTAGGCAAGAATAAGATAAACATTCTATAAAAGGCAATCAACTCAGGATAAAACATCTTTCATGTTGCTTATAAACTAAACCTGATTTAGAACATTAAACCTTTGCATTCTATATGCATTGTTATACATTCCTTTATTTATTTATTTATTTATTTTTTTGTTACCACAATCACACTAGGTAAGACCTCTAGGTCCACATTGCCTCATGTCCATGCATGAGTTATCTGATGCTGAACGGCACATCTCAGAGTATTAAGGTTCTGGGGATATTGAAATTCATGGTTCTGTTTTGGTCTTTGCCTGCCCCTGCACTGCTACTTAACTCTGGACTTCTTTATTTTTTTTTTTTTAATTTTTTTTTCACTTATTTAACATTCTTGAATGTGATTTCTGTGAAAAACATGCTTGTTAGGAGTATATAACATGATGATTTTTTAAAGAGCTTACAGCATAGGGGAAGGGACAGACAAATGCCAGGTAGGTCCATAAAAACATGGAAAGGAAGTAGTCAGTCCTCCTGAGAACAGCAAGTGAAACTGCCCTGTAATTTTATACACTTCATATGCTTTGCACACTTCATACGCCTAAGTTCTAAAGGTCATTTCATTTTCTTCTCTCTCTGAAACAAACATTTCTTTGGTCTCCCATGTTTGCAGCTGAGAATTTAGCTCCTTCTTTCATTGAGAGAATCTACAAAAACTTCTTACTGCCACTTTACACTTTGCTAATCCAGTGTCCCTTTATCAATCCTTATCTTATTTTACTTAGCAGAAACATTTGATTTCTCTGTCATAACATGCTTTCCTTTCTGTCCTTTTATTTCTTCCTCCCTCTCTGCCCCTCCTTCTCCTCTAATGAAAGTCATTAATTTCTATTTTAATTGCCTCTTACTCTCTCACTCCTATTTATATGATTTTCTTCATCTGCTTTAAAAAAATGGGCCTGCCCCAGGTTTCAGGATCCGCATATCTTCCCTAACTCACTTCCTAGATACTTTCATCCATTCCTATGGCTTTAAATATTGCTTTCACCCTAACAACTCTAAAATTTTTATCATCTTTTTCAATATCTTCTGCAAACTCCAGAATGACATAAAACAGAATATTCACTATCTTCAGTTGTACATCCACCAAAGTCCTCAATCTTGATTTATCTCAAAGACCATTCTGAAGTTCCCTCTTATGTTACCCATCTGTGTCAGTGGCACTGACATGCTTTTATATGCTCTGTCCACAAGACTTGGAGGCATCTTTGACTCTGTTTCTCATGTACTATATATCTAATTAGTCCAGAAAATTTTTCAGCTCTACTTTTGGAATCCATTCTCACCCCTCATCACCAACAGTACTAACACCCAAACTACTGTCGTTTTATCCATGAATCATTGCATTGGGCTTCTGCCTGCTCTGTGTGCCTTTCTCTTTATACTTCCCAGTCATTATCCAACAGAACAGCCTGAATGATCCTATTAAATATAAGCCCGATACTATAATATTCACATAAAATTCCACTAATAAAGTTATTTCACTTAATGAAATACAAATCCCATAGCATATTTGATCAGGCCCTGCCTACCCAGCAATCTCCAAGCTGTCACCCTCCTTCAGACTGCTAGCCCTCACCCACTTCTTTCAACAAAAAACCACCTGCTTTATGACCTCAGAAAAGCAAAGCAACCTCTTTGTTCATGGCTTTGGCATTTATATGCCTGAATTCTTCCTTTACATGACTTCTTGGCTGATTACTTGCCTTCCTAGAGGTCTTGTTCAACCGTTTTCTTATCCAAAAGAACATCCTTCAGGTCTTTTTCCTGTTTTTAATCATATTAATTTTAGTTTGATATTGGGATGTATGAGTTCCTCCTAATGTATTTTAGATGTTAATGCCTTATCAGATACATGGTTTGCATGCATTTTTTTCCTATAAGTTGCCTTTACATTTTGTTGGTTGCTCTTTTTGCTGCACAGAAACTGTTTAGTTTGATGTAATACCACTTGTTTTTTTTATTTTTGATTCTTGTACTTTTAGTATTATATCCAAAAAAGTCATTGCAATGCCATATTTAAAAGGTTTCCTTTATCTTTTCTTCTAGGAGTTTTATGATTTCAGGTCTTACATTTACGTTTGTAGTCAATTCCAAATTAATTTTTATAAATGATATTAAAAAGGAGTCCAATTCCATTCTTCTGATTGTGAATGTATAGTTTTCTTAACACAATTTATTTAAAAAACTAGACTTTCTTCATTGAGTATAAATGGCTGCCTTTTTATATATTAATTTACAATGTAAATTAACATTATTTTGAAAATTTCTATCCATTGAATAAACTCAGATTTTCTAAGCAGTAATTCTTTGAATTGGGTTATAATGATCTGAGATTGACTAAATATCTCAAAGCTTTAATAGAGCAATAGAAAGGAGGTAAATCATGCAAGAAATACTTTTTAAGACTTCCTCTCTTTCTTAACAATGTTGCAGGGAAGCAGTAATTTGAATGTCAATGGAATAAATTTTTGTTCTGTTTAAGAAGAAATAGAACCAAGATACATGACAAAGAATTTTGGACACCAGGGGTTATCATAGGGTATGTGAAAAACAAGATCTCTAACCTCCTTATGTATTTGGATTGTTTTTCTTACTATGTCACTAGCAGATACTGCTTAGAAAATCTGAGCTTATTCAATGGATAGCCTTTTTTTTTTTTTTTTCCCTTCCTAATGTCTTTATCATTTCACTTTATGTTATTTCATTTCTGGCCACATTGCTAAGTGCTTTTACAAATGTTTGTTATATTTTATGCTTTTAATTTATCACACACACACATACACAAAACATGATTTCCATAGAATTTACAAATTTAGTGCTAGCAATAACAAAGCAGTAAGAGCTTGTGATGATGTTTCTCATTCAAAAAGTATTGTTAAAAATTTAAATTTGCAATTTCATTTTTTCTAAAGATTTTATTTATTACTTTTAGAGAGAGGGGAAGGGATAGAGGCAGAGAGGAAGAGATATATCAATGTATGGTTGCCTTTCGCCTGCCTCCAGCTAGGGACCTGGCTGGAGACCTGGCTTGCAACCTGGTTATGTTGTCCTAGCTGGGAATCGAACCAGTGACCTTTGGGTTGGCAGGTCAGTGCCTTATCCACTGTGCCACCAGCCAGGGCAAAATTTGCAATTTCATAATAGTGCTGGCTATTATAACAAACTTCAGAATGTTGCAGATATTATGCCAAGTAGAAATAGTAATTTGTACTTTTAACATACATCCCATGATACAAACCAAGTGCACATAATCATTTGATTTCATATTCTCTGGGTCTTTTTTAATTTTGTGTGATGACTTGGTTACCAATGTTTCATGACATCAGCTCTTGGTTCTTGATTTTGGCAGAGAAAGAGTTCAGAGCAAAGGACTCTAGCATAAGAGGAATTTCACTGAGTATGCAAAGTCAAAATACACACAAAGAGAATATTCCACCATGAGGCTTAGAGAGCTACCTTGGCCTTTTAGAAAGTCACAGAGGCAGAAATAGGGAGGCAGCTGGGCTGTGTGAACTAAAGAAACAAGGTACAGAGGTGAAAGAGGGCCCTTGGAGACAGGTCCAGGTGTTGTTAGCCAGGAACGAGATGCTGCCATCTACTGCTCCTGCGCACTGATCCCTGGCTGCAATTTCCATGGGGACCCATAATGCTCAGGAGAAAAACCCAGACATACACATCTAAAGACAGAAGGCTCAGGCATGTTCTTGAGAGAGTGCATATTGAGTCCTTTGTTTTAAGGGTTTTTATCTGTTTTCTAAAGGCAGAAATTTTAGGGGAGGTTATAGGGGAGAATCTCAATGGGATATTCATGGGCTTTCCAGAGGTATGATTTAAAATGTGGATTCATCAGAATGAGGTCAGAGTCATGGTCATGGCATCACTTCCTCTGGTTTTCCTGATAGAAGCTGCAAGAAGGAAAATGTTAGAAACAGGGTAACTTAATTAAGGTCATATTACTGAGTAAGCAGAGAGGCAGTTTCATCTTGGACCTATTGACTACAAGGTATTTAGAGTATAATACAGCCCTGGCTGGTGGCACAGTGGATAAGGCACCTGCCTGTGAACCCAAAGGTCACTGGTTCAATTCCCAGCCAGGGCACATAACCAGGTTGCAAGCCAGGTATGTAGCTGGAGGCAGATGAAAGGCAACCATACATTGATGTTTCTCGTCCTCTCTTCCTCTCTCCCTTCCCCTCTCTTTCTAAAAATAATAAATAAAATATTTTTAAAAATAAAAGAAAGTATAACAAATAATTTAGAAAACTAAAATTAACTATAATTTCAATAGTTCAGTGCTTAAAAGAAATTCTTTCAAATCTTAAGTGAATAATAAAATACTAGAACAAGAATAGAGGTTATGATTTTATATTGTCTTAATTTATACTATGCATTAGATTACATATTATTAGTTTTTAAGATTTTATTTATTATTTCCAGAGAGAAGGGAAGGGAGAGAAGCAGACAGGGAGAGAGACACCAATGTATGGTTGCCTTTCACCTGCCTCCAGCTATGGACCTGGCTGGAGACCTGGCTTGAAACCTGGCTTGCAACCTGATTACGTGCCCTGACTGGGGAATCGAACCAGTGACCTTTGGGTTAGCAGACTAGTGCCTTATTCACTGTGCCACCAGCCAGGTAGATTACATATTGTTTTATTTTCATAATGTATTTGGAGAAATGATCCAAATTTAAGATAGATGTTTCTTAACATATCTTTAAATAAGAACAAACAATTTTGTCTTCCTTTAAATCTAACATCTAAAAATGCAAATATTAAACTTTCTTGTGGGTTAAATTATATACCATTAGTGTTCATATATTTGCTTGTTGATGTCCAATACAAAACATTTTTCCAAAATTCCAACTTTATTGACAACAGTACATAGCATAATTATATATGAAAGAATGAATATTACCACTTCAAGTTGATATTTTAATGGGATATTTGGCAGAATATTACTAGAACTTGAAGTAAAGGCAATGTTAATTATGAAAACAGCCACTCAGCTGTCTCAAAAAGCGTAAGTTTTGAGGGCCATTGATCAAGAACACTCAGGAGGGGTATCTTTCTCTTAAAATCTAGGTGTATGTTCTTACATACTAATTAAATCATTCCTGTCCCATTTAAAATGTACAGACCTACTACTTGCCCTAAGGATACATTGCACTACCAGATGGAATCTGAAATGTTATCCCACTTCAGGAGATGAAAGCAATTTAATTTTAATTTCTTTGGAAATGAAAGCATCAGCACAGCTAGTCATTTGTAATATTTGTGATTATTATCTTTTAGTAAACTATTCCTTGTTAAGATAAGTGATGTTGTTGTAAACTGAGACTACTACAAGATGAGGCTATTGCACTTCATCTCAAATAGCTGGGAAAAAAATTTATAGTAGGTCATTTTTGCTTAGCTGACATTTGTTTAGATCACTTACAATTTTAGAAAGTGACCAAAGGTAGAGCTCAGAAAGCATACTTCAGACAGCCAGATGGGTACTATTGGCATCCTTATGTTGTTAAAAAAATTCCTTTTGAGATTAAAAATTGTATTATAACCCCCTGAGCTTTCTGGATCAGTTTCGTAGTCCATGTAGGTTTCAACCAATCACAGCATATTGTCTAATAGTATTAATGGGAATTCATTTCTTCTTGTAATTAAGATGTAGATCTAAAATATAAGAAAAAGAGAAAAGCTGTATTCCCCTGCCAAGCTCATAATTTCTTTTTTCTTTTTTTGCACACTAAGGGTCATTGACAGTACTCGGGAGCCTAACACAGATGCACATTAATTACTCATTCTCTAATTACTAGGGTGCCAATATAACTACTCAACTATTCATTATACAGTCTTCTTAACTTTGCAAAACCCCGGAGACATATGTATGAAGCACACCACTTGACAACATTAATTGAATGCTATTAACTCATAAACTTTATGAAAAGTACAGCTAATAATAAAAACAGTGCACTTTCATTTAGTTCACTAAACCTGCAATGCACAAATGATCTTTTTCCTTTTGCTGTGTGTTGGATACCAGACAATGCAGCTGCTCACAGATTGTTAACTATCAGGAGGAATATACATCAACAGGATTAGACCAGAATCATGGTGATTAAATTAGCCAGACTAATTTTCCATTTGCAAGTTATGCATGGTGGTAGTTAGCTGTGTAAGCAAATCTAAGTAGGATGCATAACCAAGAAGTTACAATTTTTTAAAAAGCAGCAAAAATTAGCTCAGTCATAACAAATCACTGCACTCTCATTTGTTTACTTAGAGAATAATTCAAATATAAATATTTTATAGGAAAGGTATCTTTAATGAGATATTTAACATTAGAAAACCATTCATTTTATGTTAGATGTACTTTTCTCTATTCATTTATTTCTTATTGCTGGATGTTACCCAAACTCCATTGCCAGGGTCCCAGGGACCCATGTTGACTTAGCACATCATTTCCAGCTTCTCTCCAGGTAACATGTACATACATCTCACCTTTAATCCAACCTAAGTATTGGCCATTCTATCCACATGTCATCCCTATCCCCACACAGATGCCTCTGTGGGTCTCTGATGCGCTGTGACTCTTCTTGTTGAAAATATAAACTATTATGCTTCTAAAATGTATTCTGATTTTTCCAACTCTTACTTCTGAATTGAAATCTTCCATACACATTAATTGAACAAATATTAGGTACTATAAATTTGCCTAGTTACTATAGAGACATAGTTGTTAGATGAAGTATAAAACAAAATAGAAGTTCTGACAGTTTAGTGGGGAAGAGAATAGTAAACAATTAAATGTACAAGATAGTAAATTCAAGAAAAGGGCAGGAAACAAATGGTAGTAGAAATAGAAACATGGAGCCCTGGATACATGAGATATAATATGGCCATCTAATTCATTTGTTGTCCAGCATGTGCTGCCTTGTTGTCTACTTATATTGTTATGTAATGACATTTATTCTGCACTTGAATTGATTTATATCTTCTTCATCACATTTTAATATTAGAGACTCCTATTTAAATGTTTATTAACATAAAGATGATCCTTAAAATACAAGAGTAGTTGACTACTTTACTTGTACTAGGATATTGGTGATTTAAAAAACAAATTTCAATAGTAAAAATAGGTCATTCATAGATTTCAGTTTTCTATTTTACTTATTTTAACCTGAATATTTCTCAATGAAATAAGTCACTCTGCATGGTATCTCAGCATCTAACCTTATGACATTTCTTAGATGTCTTAGAATGCTGTAAATACTTAGAATTAACCTATCTCTAGTTTATGTTCTATTAAAATATACAGCCAAAGCATTCATCAGTAGATGAGTGGATGAAAAACTGGTACATTTACATAATGGAACACTACTTGGCCATAAAAGAGAAGGAACTCTTACCATTTTCAACAACACATATGAACCTGGAGATTACTATGCTAAGTAAAATAAGGCTGTGAGATATAGACAAATACCATATGATCTCACTTATATGTTGAATCTAATGAATAAAATAAACTGATGAAGAAAATAGAAACAGAGACAGAGGCATGGACACAGAGAACAGGCTGACAGCTGTCAGAGGAGAGGGGGATGGTGGGAGCTGAATGAAAGAAGGTGAAGGGATTAAGTAACATAGACACAGACATCGTGTAGTGATAGCTAGAGGTAAAGTGTGGTAGGTAGGTGAAGGTGGGCCAAGTGGGAGAAAACAAGAATGGAAAGAGACTTTGCTTGGGGCAATAGGCACATGAGGCAATGCACAGATGATGTTTTGTCGAATTGTACACTTGAAACCTGCATTGTTTTATGAACCATTGATAGAAAACATGAAAAATGACAGTCTGAATATAATGGGATTTGTTTGAGTCCTAGAATGAATAACAGAATGATTCAGGGTAAATATCAAAGAGTAGATTGTTTGAAATAAATTTTGTGAAGGGAGTGTGAGTTTGGTAGTACAAAATTTAGTTAAAACCATAACAGTTGATACTTTAAATACTTTATTGCACCTTGGATGATGGCTGAGTGAATAGGCACTGGCCTGTGAACCCAAAGGTCGCTGGTTCAATTCCTAGACAGGGCACATAACCAGGTTGCAAGACAGGTCTTCAGCCAGGTCCCCAGTGGGAGGCAGTTGAAAGGCAACCATACATTGACATTTCTCTCTGCCTCCCTCCCTTCCTCTTTTTCTATAAACAATAAATAAATTCTTTAAAAAAAAAAAAGCTAAGTACTTTATTGGCTTCAACTAAACTGCTTATTCGTGTCTACAATTCCCTATTTTAGTCTAACATATCCTGAACACTCCAACCCTGTTCAAATTAAAAATATGTTTATTCTACAGGCTTTTTCTCTTAAATTTTACTTTGGCTTTATCTTCTAGCAGCTCTCACCTTTAAATTTAAATGTGCTTGACATGCAAAAATGGAGCAGACAACTGGAGATCAGATTAGGTCCTAGTTCTATTGTCTCTCCATGCCCTATATTTGCCTTAAACTACCTAGCATTTCAATTGTTTCTCTTGCATGTCTATGTGCCTTTGGGTCCCCTTCACTATCATACAATTATACGTGAAGTGTCTTACATGAAGTAGAGAATATAAATGATATAAAAATAATTTGGTTTTTGATGACTACATTAAATTTTAACTTGCTAAATGGCAGGCATCTTGTTTTTTATGGGTTTTTTTTTCCCCTTGACCTTCCATGTAGCATAGGTTTATACCTTGGGTAATCAAAACTGTTGCTGCAGAAATTAAATTTGAGAAAGATACTTTCTGGATCCTCTTACTTTATTTTTCAATGATATTTTATAAGACCTAATGATTGTTTCACACTAATAAAATATATTTGTTCTTAATCTGATTAACATAGTTAAATAGTTGACAAGGGTGCTGTTGGAACTATCTTTTTTTTTACTGAATTTATTGGAGTGACATTGGTTATAAGATTATGTAAGCTTCAAGTGTACATTTCTATAATACATGATCTATATATTGCATTGCGTGCCCAAAAGAGAAAAAAGTCAGCATAAGAATATAGAAAGTCAAGAGAAAACAGGACCTACAAAAGTAGATGCACAATGAATGTGGGACAACATTGAGAGAAAATTTATGGTAGTTTCTATGAAAGAAACCTATTTTACTAATGAGAAAACTAAGAATAACAGAAATTAATAAAAATACAGATTTGGTCTGTCTGGAAAAAGTACAGTTATTGTTAATATAAAGAGAATGATTTGTGCAACATCAATGTAACCTGGCAGCCAAGGAGAGTGGACTGGAATGCACAGGCATGACCAATGATGGCTTCACCGTACTAGTGAGTGGGGGTGGTAGCTGCTGTTGAGTGAGCATGTGTACTGTGTGGCCATTGCATTCAAAGTAACTGAGTGAGTAGAGTAACGAAGCTGCATCAAGTTTTGCATTAAGCTTGAAATTATACTCCGTGGAACCTATTCAAATAATTCAGAAGTCTACAGCTATGAGCAACTGGTGACTGGCAGCTTCATCAGGTCAATACTCCCACTCACGCAACATGTCTGCTGCAGGGGATTTTTGGTGAAACATCAAACCCCCCAGGTGACACAGTGCCCCCTACAGCCCAGATTTGGCACCCTGCAGCTATTGGCTTTTCCCAAACCTAAACCTACTTCAGGCTGTCCATGAGATTCAGGAGATATGATGAGACAGCTGATGGCAACAGGGAGAACTGTGTGAAGTCCCAAAGGGCCTACTTTGAAGGGGTCCGAGATGTCATTGTCCTATGTGCAATTATTTCTTATACTTGTATCTTCTTCATTAAATGTCTCTTTTTCATATTATATGGCTGGATACCTTCTGGATAGACCTGGATGCTTCTAACTGCACAGTAAGAATTCTTTAGTACATATTTTTGCTTTGATTTTACCACATCTTTGAACATTACACATGACAACATTTTTAAGTCTGAGATAATTTTTGGGACTACATAGTTTAGAAGACTGTAAACCTCAATTACCTCCATTCTAGCGCAATTCATTTTTTCAAAGTAAGATTACAGTAGTTCATAAAAAGAAAGAAAAAAAGAGAATATGTAGAAGAAATGATAAGATAAAATATTATTTTACCACAGTTAAATAGAACCAAACATATTTATATCTTTAAAGAGGTTTCTAAAATTCTAGAATATATTGGGTTATTTTTATAATGATTTCTAACAAGATATGAACATGCATTATAAGATGTATATGTAACTTTCACTGATTTATTTTAAGGTATAAATTATTGTTACACTGGTCTGAGAACCCAAAGGTTGCTGGTTTGATTCCCCAGTCAGGGCACATAACCAGGTTGCAAGCTAGGTCTCCAGCCAGGTCTGTGGCTGGAGGCAGGTGAAAGGCAACCACACATTGATGTTTCTCTCCTTCTCAACCTATCTCTCTGGAAATAATACATAAAATATTTGAAAAATAAATAAATACATTATTGTTTGATAAGATAATTTTGTGATATGTTTCCCATGAAGAACAGTTTAATTTCAGCTTGAATTAGAGTTCTCAAAATTTACATTATAATTTACTTTTCAAGGATTAAAAAGGACAAGAGGGTATTCTTGATACAGTAGGAAATGAGTCTTGACATAGATTCCTTCTTGCACTTTCTCAGGGTAATCTCTATAGTATTCTTTAATCATCTACCTCTTCCAGACTTTATACTATTTTTTTCTTCACTTTGGAAAGTATTTCTAATTCTATTAACATCTTGTGAAGAGTCTTGTTTGCATGTAATTAGTTTCTTCATAAAATGATTTATTTTTTTGAAATTATGCACTGGTGCATTATAGAACAATCACATTATCAGCCTCTTTTCCAAGGATCAATTCAACACTCAGAAATAATGATAAGTTAGGTTCTCCATCATTCAAATTGCATACAAATTCTTTAGAGCTGTCACAGAAACATCAATGGTTGTTATTTAATGTGTTTATGACTATCAGGAATTAATGGTATTTTGTAATAAGACAGAATTTTCTAGGAAGCTAATATT
The DNA here is from genome assembly GCA_004026585.1 of Noctilio leporinus. Taxonomy (NCBI): domain Eukaryota; kingdom Metazoa; phylum Chordata; class Mammalia; order Chiroptera; family Noctilionidae; genus Noctilio; species Noctilio leporinus. The sequence goes on from PVIW01000813.1 coordinate 288,249, forward strand.
TCCGTGAGTAGAATACGTGGCTGAAGGCCTAAAAGAATCCAGAAAGGCTATCTATTACTTTCCTGCTCTTGCTTCCTAGAAAGTCAGTCAACCACATTTCTGATATGCTGCAGGAGTTCTAATGGAAACCTGATAGATCAATGCATTTTTTACCACTTAGTGCATGGAGTTGTCAAATGAAAAGCAAATATAAAGGTAGCAGTACTTTTGTTGTTTTTTTTTCCCCTGTGGATTAATTCAATATTACTCATGTATTTGCATTAATATATGCTAAGCAAAGTTTCAGGAATAAATATGTTGCCACCACACAAGCAAGAAACACCAAGATGGTGCACATGGACCAGCAGCGTTTATTTCTCTGCAAAACTCCTCTTGTAGGACCACATAGTTTTCAGATTAATAGTAAAATAGACAGAGTTGACATAGCTCTTCCATCCCTTTTATTCCAGTATTTCTTAAGCATTAATGTGTTACCTGAGGGTCATATTAAAATGAACATTTGGGTTCAGGATGACAGAGATGAAGTTTGAGATTCTGCATTTCCCAAATGCTTCCTGGTGAGCAGATGCAAGTGGTCTTCTGACTCGATGGCACTTTGAACAGCAGTGATGCATAATGCAGGGTGGGGAAAGTTGTGAATACACAAAACACATTTATTCTTGTATTACTGTTTATTAATTATTGTATTATTTTCCACATGAACAAATGCAAGCCTACTTTTGCCCCATCCTGTATACAGATTTCCAGCAAAGAAGTGTTTCCTATTGCTTGCAGTGACTCATTTTGCCAAAATACTTCTGTAATCTGTGGGGCTTATTTTATCTATGCTCAGATTTTACTGGCATGTAAATCTCTGGCTTTTTAGTAGGACATTCCTATGCAGCCCTTAAACAAGTCAGAAATCTTTACCTGCTTAATAGGAACCTCTGATAGTGGTATATTCTTAAGTCTGTTTCTGTCAAAACAAAACAAAGCAAAACAAAAACAAAAACAAAAAAACTCCAAACATGTTCACAGTGTATCCAAATGTTTGAAATCTCAAATAGTAATTGGTGCCTATCATATGGACTAGAAATATAGTTATTTGCATACTTGGAGGAAACTAAATCTCTTGAAATGGCACCTTTATTTATGCCTATTTTAGTCTGTTTAATATAATGACTTATTTTTTTAATTGGAAAGAACTAATCTTTAAACACAGAAAAATTACTCACTTATCATATATGCCATCCAGCATACTGTACAATATAGATATTACAGCTTGTTGACAACTGGTTGCATTATGCTGTTAGAAGCTCCCAAAATCATGTAGAGACTATTAACCATACCTGCCTGTTAACAACTAATCTTTTACTTGTTGACAAATTAAAAAATCATTTGTTTACCCAGTCCCAAGGTAGTCCTCTTTAGTTCATCATTGTTACAAACTTTGTTGTTATACACAATGTAATGGTTGTAGTGTTTTTTTTTTAAATTTTATTGTTGTTGTATTACATCCATCCCCTTTTTGCTCTCCTCTGTTCCCCTCCCCACCCACCCATTCCCCCCAAAGTCAATCCCACCTGTTTGGTTGTAGTGTTTTGATTTGGGCAAGTCCAAGCCACCTTCTGGAGGTAGAAGGGGTCATATTGGAAATAAACTTGATTGGAAATAAACCAAGTATGAGATAAAGAAATTAAGGATGGGATTGCTACGATTTTGGTTTGAGATATTGATAGGGGATATAAAATTTACGTGTGTGTATGTGTGTACACTATACACGTATGGCATTTAAAATTAAGAAATTGATTAAAATCATACTCAGAGAGGGTGTAGATTGAGAAGAGCTTATAAGACTCTGATATTTTAGGAGTAAAAACTAACTGGCTTATAAGTAGCCAGTGATATAAGAGAAAAATCAAGACAGTATCAATAAAGGCTTTGCAAAACACTTATCACAGGAGTGATAAACTGTATTATATGTTATAAAGTTAACCAACTAAAGAAAATAAACATATATTGAAATTAAAAATAAGGTTTTTATACTCAGAATAGAAAGTAGAAAGAAGGCCAAAATCTCAGTCATTTATTTGTTGATCTTCCCTTAATCAAAAACATACATATTAAGGGCAGGACCTCAGTCTTAAAACTCTTGACCTACTGACTTACAATATAGTCAAAATACAACTAGTTGATTTGATTTGTTTTTTAATGAAGGAGTGTCTGAAAGAATGTATCATTTATTTTCCATCAAATTGATGAAAGTATTATATTGTACTAATCAGTTAACCCAAGAAATGTAAGAATTCTGCTTATAAATAATGCTTCATAAGAAATAAGTAAAATGACACACAACTTCATCCTTTATTCCACTATACTCCTTATATCTGCTTATTACTTATGGCTTTTAATGGCATGTCATTTTCTTAATCATGGCTTATGTTGTCCATGATTGTTCAGTGTCTGTTACGGCTGTACATCCTTCAATATCAGTTTCTTTGTTCACAATAAAGAATATGATTTGGCCCAAATAATTACTGATGCTTTCTTGGAAGATGCTTTTTCTTCTTCTTCTAGTCACTTATTGGCTGATACCTATTTTGTAATTCATTCAACTGCGAGTAGGGAGATTATTTACATGACAACCAATATAGTCATCAATGCATAAAAAATTGCTAGGTTTTTTCTTCAACAGCAGATTGTGACTGAAGTAATTTACTTTCAAAAGAAATCTGTGGCTGTTAAAAAAAATATATTTGAAGGAGAAAACAAATTCTTCCCTAGCACATTAGAACAAATTGATGAATGCAATTTCCTTGTAATTCAGAAAGGCAATGATACTTTTACTTAAAGATGGATGTATTGTTGAGAACAAGAAATTATTTGTCTATTCATTGATTTAATTAAGAAATAAAAGCTAAAGCCAAGTCACCATTTATTAAATATTAATCCATAAATGCTTTTCATATAACTTCACATTTAGTGAAAGTTTTTCTAGGTATAAAAAGAATTCAATATAGAAAAATGAGAAATAATAAAGCTATATCAACTCAGACATTTAATATAATAATTTATACAGATTGTTATAATGTTTAATATAATAGCTATTAGAATTAAGTAGACATGTTTATTTTCTGAATAAATTATTGCTGAACAAACTCCATTTTAAACAAGCAGTCATTAAACTCATATCTAAAAATGCATTACTGAATAGGAAGTTTAAAAAAAGTCAGAATTACAAAGTTGTTCATATTGTGAGCTTATTTAAGAAATCAAAAGACTATTAACAGAGTGAGTCTTTTAAATCAGAGTTTTTTTCTTATCCTCCTAGTATTCCAGGTAAAATTAATTTTTTAAAAGATTTTATTTATTATTTTTAGAGAGGGGAAGGGAGAGAGGCAGAGAGGGAGAGAGACATCAATGTATGGTTGCCTTTCTCCTGCCTCCAGCTATGGACCTGGCTGGAGACCTGGCTTGCAACCTGGTTATGTGCCCTGGTTGGGAATCGAACCAGGGACCTTCAGGGTCGATGGCTGGTGACTTATCCACTGTGCACCAGCCAGGGACAGATAAAATTAATTTTAAATTTGCAGTATATAGCAATATAATTTTCATGCATACCTTTTCATATAGAAATAAAGTTTTAGACTTGGAAAAAAGGTTGTGAATTAATTTTGCTTTTAGTGTTAGCCTTACCATAGCCTTCACTATGTTAAAAACAATTCATAGATGATTGCATTTTGGCCATTGATATATTTGAACAAACCACATATTTGATCAAGGAATAAATTCATAATGCATTTAAAACTTGTGCATTCTGAGTAAATTGATCACCAATATTGTAATTTCTTAAATGGTACCTGAACCAACTGATAACTTCCAGGCTTTATGAGGAGCATCTCAGTTAATGCAAATACTGTAACCAGGAAACAGAAGTCACCCTCACCCACTCCTGTTTTGTCCTCCTCTTTCACACTGGACTTCCTGTAAGTTAAGGGGCTACTGCCTATTTTTCAATTACATCAATTACATCAGCTATCTCTGCTGATGGCGCCTGGAGAGGCAGTCTGTTGTGCTTTATTTGTTATCACTGACACATTTTATTAATTCACAGGCTTTCCAGTTGTGCAAGATAAGTTACAAAAACAATTTATTTCCTTTAGTGTCATCTTTTCTTCCTACCCCTTCAGCTAAGCTGTTCCAAATGACTTTTGGACTGCTATATTACAATTTTCATTAACCTTGAAAGGATGTTTCAAATTAGAGAAGATTCTTTAAACCATGCATTAAAATAGAGAAAATGCTTGCAGTGAACAAATAACGAATTGGCAGCAACCAGCTCCCTATTCAATCCAAGTTTCTAGTCTCTGTTCTTCAGGCAGAATTGTCCCCCTTGGACTAAATATGGCCTACAGGAAATGTCATAGCTAGTGTGCTTGCATTTTAACTGCCACAAGGCTGGCCATGAAGAGCTGAAACTACTCTGAGCCAATTGCAACAGTTTACTAAAGTCAACCAATGGTCTTTGGTGCCAATTCAACTCCACCAGGAATTCCCAATTTGGGGTGTAGTGAAGAAAAAAATTTATTCATTGCAAAACAGCTTAATTGTGATTCAGAACAGCTGTGTAAACAGCACCCCTGTGAGAGAGCCATGGGGGAAGGGGACTGGGGAGGTGGGGTGGGGGCTGTCCAGCAGTTCTCAGGCTAGGATGCTCTGCTAGGCCTCTTCACTGCCAGCTCTGCTGATCTGGTAAGACAGCTTTTATTTTTCAACTCAGCCATGGAGGTGCTCTCTCCGCTGAGAAGTAGTGTTACAAAGCCAGAGGAGAACTGATTTATATACATAGAAGTCCCCACCCCTGATCCCTGATTAGTCTGTTGTCATGCAAACAAAGACTCCCAAATCATCCCAGTTTGATTATCCAAAAGCATTGGTCAGAATAGAGCCACTGGATTGGTTGGGGCTGCGCAGCTTGGATGGGGCGGGGGGGGGCAAACCTCAGGCCTGCTGGTTGAAATAGGATTTCAGGAATCCTTTATAAAGGTTGGCTCAGCAGAAACGGCGCAAGCAGGTAGCTTAGCGCGGGCTTCTCCCTGACTTGCAGTGGTGCAGTTTGCGTGAGAGCCCCCTGGGTAGAAATGGGGAGAAGTGGGGAGAAATGACTGCTAGGCTTTCTTTTTTTTCCAACTTGAACCCAGTTAGCCACCACAAGCTCTTTTTAGCAGGCGCCTTCTTTCTCAGGGTTCACAGTCATATATACCAAGGCTGATATCTTTGTGGTAGATTTTCTTTACTACTGCAATACTTATTTATTTATTTAAAGATTTTATTTCATAATTTGTAGAAAGAGCAGAAGGGAAAGAGGTAGACAGGGAGAGAAACATCAATGTATGGTTGCTTTTCACCTGCCTCCAGCCACAGACCTGGCTGGAGACCTGGCTTGCAAACTGGTTATGTGCCGGCTGGGAATTGAACCTGCGACCTCTGGGTTCGCGGTTGGGCACCTTATCCACTGTGCTACCAGCCAGGGCCACTACTGCAATTTTTAAAGTTTAATTTATTATTGTTCTATTACATTCATCCCTTCCACTAACCCTCCCACCCCAATGCTCTTCCCCTGCCCCACCCTCTCTCTCCGCCCTCCCACAGTCAACCCCCACATTGCTGCAATGCTTACCAGGAGAGCAGACCCGCTCCTTAGGAACCTAATACATGCACACCTTGCTTTGTTATGCTACTTATGCTACGCTTTACTGAACTTCACCGGTGGTGTGTTTGCTCCAGACAGAAGGCAATGATGGCAATGGACAGCTTGTCCAGACCTCTGGGAGCAAGCTGAGGCTAGGGAACCCGAGGGGCTGCAGAGGGAGAGGGAGATGGGCTAGGCCGTGGGACTAGAACCTGTGCACCGAGCCAGGCTCCTCGAGGAACTGAGGGTGTGGCGTGCAGCCAGGCATGGCCTTATGAACCCCCGTCCCCTGCCCTGGCAAGTTCCACAGCACTTCAGTGGCACTTCAGCTCCATGGAACAGAGAGTGCGCCCTGAGGGTGCCCTGCCCCTGGGGCAGATGCCCTGAGGCTCCCACTGAGGCTGACCTCAGGGCTGCCTGAGCACCCTGGGAGGTTTTAAGGTCTCTACTTAGGCATTTGGTTCAGTCAAGCCATTCTTTGCCACTGGGCCCCAAGTGCGTCACCCCACCTCCTGCAGGCATGAGGGCCTGGGAGGTATGGAGCTGAAGGCGCAGCAGGAGTCTCCCCTGCTCTGGGCAAGCATGGGGGAGGGGAGGGTCTTACAGTCAGCTCGGACAAGGCTAGCAAGATAATCAGATAGAAGGAAAAAACCTTCCTACCCCCTGCTAGTACCAGATTGGGGGTGGGACTATGGGAGGGCAGGTGCGTGGGCAATAGAAGTCTACATGGTGGCAGGGGAGGTGCTGGACCAGAGAAGCTTGTCAGTCCAGCCTGGGAAAAGAAGGGATGGGTTGGGAGATGGACACCCAAAGTGCACAAAAGTTTAGGAAGTTAACTCGTCCTCCTGGGAAAGTGCCTGGTCCATGCCACACCTGAAACTGATATAAACCCAGAGGCAGAAAGCAGCGCTCTGGCACGTTGCTAGCTACTAGAAGCCTGCACTGGGATTCTGCACTGGCCCGTCCTCTCCGTGGCCCACTACTGCAGTCATGGGCCCGTGGTCTTTAGAGGGGAGCCTCTCTTGTGGACCTGGCGGAACATTTGCTGCTGGGTAGGTGTGGTCTCCTGCCTGGGGGCACGGGGCCTGCTGGCCCTAGAGGCTACATGGCTGATGACTGCGCCTGCTCCACCCTTAGCTTTCTGGGGAGTCAGAAGCTGGATAGCCGCTGGTCACCAGCTAAACTACCTGGATACCAATAGCAGTCGCCTGGGGTCCTAGGGGACGGGACTTGAAAATGGAGCAGGAGTCCTGGCCCTGCCTTTGGTTTCCGTCTTGCTGAGGACCACTGGGCTTTGAGTTTTGGGGAGGAGGTGAGCTTTGAGACCGGAGTCTCCCGTTTTCCCAGAAAGGAAAACCTCTCCTTTCTCACCAGCCTAGCTAGGCATCCAGATTTTGCCTTTTGGTAGTGGTGGGCAGCCGAACCCCATTTTTGTTTGCAAAGAGTATGACCTTCCACCAGCAAAGTTCATGACTTGCTGGTTAGGGAAAAATAAAAGGGTAAGTAAGTCACTGTTGACTCAGTGCATTCTTTTCATAGAGAAACATAATTTGTTAATAGTATAGCCATTAAAACTATCCCCACTAGATTTCAATATTAGTTTTCATTGATTATGACCCACATTAATGTAAGGATAAGTTTTTCTTGCACACCAGAACCTAAAAAAGAATCATTATTCAACATGTTCCTCAAGTACTGGTATGTGTAAATAAAAGTGTATCTAATTGTGAAGTCTAAATATTGTCAATGTAGGTTATTCTTCTTTCTTAATTACTTTCTTTTCATCTCTTCCAGCATTATCTGGGTGTCCTATGGCCCAGTCAAGTTGATACATAGTATTAACCAACATAGCAGTTATCTATAATTTACCATAATTTAAATGTGCACATATTTCAAATAACCCAGTATTTAAAATCTCACTACTGAACATGGCTGTAATGATATATAAGAGATTATCAATGAGTATGCAGTCTCAATTTTAAGGAAAAAAAGCAACAACTAGGAAATTCCATGTAAACCTTCTGTCAATTAGAGGTTTGTTTCACACAATTTAGGCACTCCATCCAAAGTTTTTTATCTTCTCTGATTTATAATTCCAATAAAAATTCTAACCTAATGATCTACTTAAAATGATTTCTGTAGATTTTGTAACAGTGATGTGGATTAGAGTACAAAAATATCACAAATAAATGTTTTTTTTTCAGAACAAAAACAATTTGAATACATTTTTCAACATTGATGTTAGGCATAATGGATCTATAGATACTATTTAAGTTTGTTTATTTTGTTTTATTTTTTTCTAAATTATTTTCAGACAGAAGGGCAGGGAGGGAGGAAGAAAGGGAGAGACACATCAGTGTATGGTTGCCTTTCACCTGCCTCCAGCTACAGACCTGGCTGGAGACCTGGCTGGAGACCTGGCTTGCAACCTGGTTATGTGCTCTGACTGGGAATCGAACCAGCAACTTTTGGGTTCGCAGTCTGGGGCCAATCCACTGAGCCACCAGCTAGGGCTGTTTTGTTTCTTTTAAAGATGTTCAGATGAAGACAATTTAGGCCCGTTCTTTTCATTCAGAATAAGTCATTTGTAGACTTTGACAGTATTTTTATTGATTTTACTATTTCCCCCAATAAATTAAAAAAAAAAAAAAAAAAAGTTCAAATTTATATATTTTACATAAAATAGCTGCAATAAAAAGTAAAGCAAAATAAGAAAAATGCTCCATAAACATATTTATTTAGAAAATATTAGACAGAAACTTCATGTGACTATTTAGACAATTATTTGATCAAACTCAGTGAACTGGTCAATGACAAAATAATTTGAACCTAGTTTTCTCTGATTCCCATAAAAGTCTCCCAAAATCATATTGTCTGCAGTATGAACATCTTTCAGGAAATTTTGTTGCAGGTTATTTCTAGTCTATTTCTATAGTTTTAGATGATTTTTGTCATGCAATTCTATGATAGATTGTTTTTTGTTATCACAAAAAGTTTTGAATATTTAATTAACAACTGTAAAAACAACTGTAGTTGCTATAATTATTTATGAGAAATGCAATAAAGCCTAACATTTACTGATTCTGTGTACAAAAGCTCTCATAGAAAGAATGTGTTTGAAGTGAAATCAGAGCAAAAATTTCCCCTGCACTCATAGCTGACATATGAACTTGACCACATAAATTAACTTTTCTGAACCTGTTTTATGGTTTTTATTAAATAGGATACTGTTTCTCAACCCAGAAAACTTAAAATTTCCTTAGTTTTTAAAAACCTATTTCCAATTGAATTCTGTTATTATTTTAACTAAAATGTTCAATTGCAAACACAGAGGTAGTTTAAGTTTATGATGCTTTGTTGTTATGCAACTATGAAGCAAAAACCAATTTAGAAATTAAATACAAATCACCTAAAAGTTTAATGTGACACATGGTATTGTTTATAAATTTGAATAGGTGTTCATATGAATTAAATCAGCCAGTGGTGGTTTAGGAAATGTGCATATTGGTTCAGGTATTGTGACCTGTCCTAGAATTACAGTAAGGAGCAAAGGCATACATGGATTTGTTTTCAAGAAGAATGTTCTTTTTTAATTCACTTATTATTGTTGTATTACAATTGTTTAATTCTCCCCCATTGTTCTCCCCTGTCCCCCCTCCCCCTCCCACAGTCAATCCCCACCTCATTGTCCATGTCCATTGAATATGACAGCACCATGATTTCTGGTGCAAGACACAGTTCTCCCACAACTTTTATGAGTTGAAATAACTTTCATATTCAATTGCAGTGAGTCACAGAATCATGCATTTCTGGTGTTTTATAATATTTCATGAAAATTAAAGGTATTAGTACTAATCAGCACCTGCATGAGACTAAACACAACTACAAATGGAAACACTGAATTCATTCACACTTGGTTATAACGATCCAAGTGATGCACATCAACATACACTTAGTATTTTTAAAGATTATCTTAAAAATAACTTTTTAAACCTAAAATTTCTGATACTACCCCAAAATGTGCTATAAAATATAGCCTGTGCTCTCAGGCATTTCAGGGGCACTAATGTCAGAATTGAAATGCTTTCTTGAAATCAGATAACATTTTTGAGATCTGAGCTTATATAGTAATAGGAAGATTAATGAACCAAGATTTGGATAGATTTCTCAATGAGCAGTGTGAATTTCAGAAATATTTTTCTTATCTGTGAATCAACATATGTGAAAATTTCTAGGGTCCTTTTTGGTTCTGAAATTCTACAAAACTTAACAATAACAATAACATATTTTCTAAGCTGTAAATGTTTACTATCTTTATAGAAAATTTAGTTTTCAATTTAGTTTTTATTTCATTCTCAGGCAAAATTTTCAGTTAATGAAATGATATTTCTAACAATGCCAATAAATGCAAAATTTGATTCACAAAAATTATTCACACAAAAATAAACATTTGAAAAGGTATTTATTTTAGCTGCTTTTGTATGAATAAAATAACTTTAAAGAACTATTTACAAAAACAATAAACAGTTGTAAAGTCCAGATGCCTTCACAGGATTTAAAAAGAGCTTAGCATTTTGAGAATGGCAGTCATATTCTAATGTTAAAAATAAATGTGCTGGGAGAGCTATTTGTATCATTCACAAAATATTAATTTTAGATTTTCTCTTTTTGAAGGCAAGCTAAATTGTCAGGGTAGATGCTGAAATGTATATTCGAAATAGACATACCACATACTTGATCAGATTCTGTGGAATCCAGTACTAGGATTGATATTTTCTGTGGTTGGTCCTGAAATTTGAGAAAAGTTCCATATAATTCCAAAGATATAGAATTATCTATTTCATTGTGCCTAAGTTTCCAATAATCAAGAAGGCTTGAAGAGTTGGCTTTGCCAAAAATTGGGCTGTGGCATTGTTTTTACCTTTTTATCATATGTGTGTAATAATATATTGAAAACTAATCATTTACAAAGATAATATGGTAAAAAATTTAGCTTGTTAAAAACTTTGACCATGACCATGGTACTATAAGATTTAAGACTCTCTAGTCAATTCTGAATACGGACTTATTTGATAGTCTCTATTAGAATCTTGTTGCTCTAAGTTGGTGTCTTACAGCCTATTTTAAAGAAATGAACAGAAAATGAACCAAACAAAAAATATATAATGCTGCGGGTTTTTTTTATAAGACAGGTAATGAGCAAAGTTTTAACTATTTCTTATTTTTATTGAAGTATCATGGGTATAGTGTGAAATTCATAGACCTGACATACAGTTTTAGTGACTGAAAATATTTGTGTAACCCTCACTACTTTCTTATTGTTATATTGCTGAATGTATGTCATTAGCTGTTTTTTTTTTTTTTTTTTCACCTTTTTTTGAAGCTGGAGTTTGTTTCTGTTAAAAACTGAGCAAAAGTCTAAACTGATACCCCCAAAATATTTAGGTTTCAGATAATATTATAGTAAGGTGGTGACTGATGGTTCCCTTTAGTGCTAAACCTTCAGATAGATGGATCATGGGCAATTTTATGCCTTAATTTTTTTTCTTCTTTTAAAACTGATGTCTGCTTTGCTTCTTACAAGTACATCAAGCCATTAATGAAGAAAATCAATGCTGGTAACAATTACATTTTGTGCAAGAGAGAAAGGTGTGTGATCAGATACAAAGGCAGGAAAGTTACAGACATGTATCCTTGCAGTGTAGAGCAAATACAGTCATATGCAGAATTTTTGTGAAAAGTTTTTTGCATTATTCTTTGAAACCCAAGTCCTCCAATTATTATTTTGAAAGGCTGGGATTGTGATGAATCTTAGTATTATGCAACTCTTGTAAACCAGAAAAAGGCACATACCCCTTAAGATGAAAATCATTACTCAGATCATTGATACTTCATGGAGCAATCTTCAGGAAAAGGTTTCAGCTATAATTTTTCTTCACTTGTAGTAGGTTCTTGGTATACACTGTTTAACATCTAATGTATATTCACATGGAAAGATGTGGATAATAAAAAAATAATAGCTCCTGGTATAAGGTTCTATGCAAGGTTCTATAGTTTAGTGATAGACATATTACAATAGAGAACTAGAGTTCCGAATAAAAGATTTTATGTGTGCTTAGAAAATCCTAGCAATGGATTATTTAACTGCTATATCATAGGTTTCTTAGAATAAAAAATATTGTATATTCATTTAGGTAATTAGAAGAAAGGGAAAAAAAAACTCTACCAGTTAATAAATGCAGTCCAAAGTCCTAGAAAATAATATATCAGGTTATTCTCTTTTTCTTTGTTTGGAACACACAATTTTTCCTTCCCTGAAAACTTTGCTAAAATTTATTAATAAAAGTACATTAAGTGATTATTAAAATTAAAATGTAAGGCCCTGGCTGGTGGCACAGTAGATAAGATGATGGCCTGTGAACCCAAAGGTCGCTGGTTCAATTCCTAGCCAGGGCACATAACTAGGTTGTAAGCCAGGTCTCCAGTCAGGTCCCCAACTGAAGGCAGGTGAAAGGCAACCATATATTGATGTCTCTCTCCCTCTCTGCCTCTCTCCCTTCCCCTCTCTCTAATAAATAAAATATTTTAAAAAATTTAAAATTTACTTTAAATGCAACCAATGTTCATTTCTATGTTGGTATATTCTCCACTGACATGTTTATAGAGTCTCCAAATTTCTATGCTCAAAAGAAATACTTTGCATTCTTTATTCACACTTTTGTGTAGATCAGCTTAGATTATTGTGAACTACAGAGGTTTAGAAACTATAACAAACTATAATTTGCCTAGATTTAAATTAATAAAGTTCTAAAACTATATTAGTCATCATCCTTTACTTGACAGAGACCTCCTGATCTGACCAGAACCTTCATAGCACTTTAGAAATAAAACCATATAATCAAATATTTACATAAATAAAGGTAGGTGAAAGAAACTATGCCAACAATACAGGTGAGATATAGATACAAAAAAGCTGTCAACAAATTGTTGAAAACAGGGAAGTGTTGCTGAACTAGTAGAAGTGTGTGTGTTGTCTGTAGAGCTAATACGTTTTGCTAAACATTGGTGGTATCCTATTAAGTATGTCAAAATAAAACTAAGAGGAAAGGGAATGAATTAACCTCAATATTTTCATAGAAATACGTGAAAACAATGGAACTTTACTGAATAAAAGGGACAACTTAAAATGTATGGAAGTTCCTCAAAAAATTAAAAGTAGACCTACCATATGATCCTGAAAACACTTTTTCCATAAAGACATATATACCACTATGTTCACTGCAGCATTATTTACAATAGCCAAGACATGGTAACAACCTAAGTGTCACAATATCATATCTTCTTTATCCAGTGGAATATGCGAAGTCTGTCTACAAGTCATGCAGCCATGTAGTATGAAAAATGGAGACATTTATTGAAGAAGATACAAAATACAAGAAACATTATACATAAGACAGTGGTGCCTCAGTCCCCTTCAAAGTAAGCACCTTGGGACCTCACACAATGCTCCCAATTGCCATTAGTTGCCCCATTGTATTTTTCTGAATTTCAGTGATATCTGATATCTTTTCCCTTTCAAAGGTGCTGTTAGTATTGGGAAAATCCAGAAATCTCAGTTCACCAAATCTGGGCTATACGGGGAGTCATCTGGGGGATTTGATTTTTCACCAAGAAACTATGCATGAGACATGAGCATGGGCAGGTGCATTGTCATGATGAAGCTGCCAGTCACCAATGGCCCATAGCTGCAGCCTTCTGAATCATTCGAATAATTTCCATAGAGGAATCTTAAAGCTTAATGCAAAATCTGATGAGATTCATTGCTCTACTTGCTTAGTCATTTTGAATGCTACAACTGCACAGGACACACACCCAACTTAATATCATCTATGGCTCCTACTGACTAGTACAGTGAGATTGCCATGGCTCATGCATGTGTGTTCCAGTCCACTCTTCTTGGCTTCCAGGTTATATTGATGTAGTTACACCATTCTCATTATATTAACAATGGTTGAACTTTTTCCAGACAGGCCTTGTATATATAGTATACAATCAAATCCTATTCAACCATAATAAAAGATGAGGTATTGCCATTTATTACATGGACACATCTTGAGATTAATATGCTAAGTGAAATCAACTAGGTGGAGAAGGACCTGGTTTTCAATCATTTGTGAAATATGAAACAAACTGTAACAAATGAGCTAACCAAACAAATGAGAAAAGCTCAAAGATAAAGAAAACAGAATGATTTGAAAACTTAGGAGGATAAAGAAGCCAAACATATGGTAATGGAAGGAAACTCATGCGTGGTCAGCATGCAACATAGTACACCTGAAAGTTATATAATGTTATTAACCAAAGATACCCACGTTTTTAAAACTAAATAAATACAATTTGAAAAAATAAACTTAAGTCAACATTCACACCAGTTTAATTAAAGAGAATCCTTTAGGAAAACTATTCCTGACTAAAATGTGTCCATATTTGTTCTTTATTTGTTTCTGATCACTAAAATGGATCAGATGTATCTCAAGTGGAAAAACTTCTTTTAACTAGTAAGTTATTAAGTTTGAATTTTGCATTTTGAGAATTTTATCATTATAAGTGTTAAGATTTTGTAAGACATCAATAGAAAGTCCAATACCTACAAATATGTTTTTCATGTGCTTACTGTATAATTTATATTTTATTGTTAGCTCAAGATGTGCGATTAGGGTGTTTTTTAAAGTGTTTTGCTGGCATATGATTCCTGTTCTCTTTATTGTATTTTTTTTTCTTGGGACCTGGACCTTATTCTTGAAAGCAGTGGTTTTATAACTTTTATTCTCATTATTATATTATTTAACTAAATTTAGTTTATGTATTAAATCTTTTTGTTGCATAGTTTCTGGTTGATTTTTTTTTAATGGAAAAATTTTATTCCAAATTGAGTACAGTTGTTCCTTTGGTTTAATTTTTTCATTTTTCTTTTTTATTAATTTATTGTTGCTATATAACATTTGTCTTCCTTTCTTCCCCATTGCTCTCCCCTGCACCGCCCACCTCCCCTTATCCCACATTCAATCCCCACTCAGTTGTTCATATCCATGATTTATTTATACCAGGCTTTGACAGGACCTTTCCTTTTTTTTTTCACCTTTTCTACCCATCTCCTCTCTCCTCTGGTCACTGTCAGTCTATTCCTTGTTTCCATGCCTCAAAGCTATTTATAGATTCAATGCAATCCCTATTAAAATACCAATGATATATTTAACAGATATAGAACAAATGCTTAAAAAATTTACATGAAGTCAAAAATGACCACAAATAGCCACAGCAGTCTTGAGAAAGGGGAACAAAGTAGGAGAAATCACAATACCAGACATCAAACTATATTACAAAGCCACTGTAATCAAAAGAGCCTGGCACTGGCATTAGAACATACATATAGATCAATTGAGCAGAATAGAGTCCAGAAATAAGCCCAAGGCTCTAAGGTCAACTAATATTGAACAAAGGTGGAAGGAGCATAAAATGGAGTGAAAATAGCCCCTTCAACAAGTGGTGTTGGGAGAACTGGGCAGAGACATGTAAAAAAGTAAAACTAGACCACCAACTTACACCATATACCAGAATAAATTCAAGATGAATAAAGACTTAAACATAAATTGTGCCACCATAAACGCCCTAGAGGAAAACACAGGCAGTAAAATTTCAGATATCCCACACAGTAATATTTCACCGCTATTTCTCCTAGGGCAAGAGAAATAAGGGACTAAAGAAATAGGTAGGACTACATCCAACTGAAAAGTTTCTATTTAGCTAAAGAAAACATCAGCCAAGTGAAAAGGGAACCAACAGTAAGGGAAAACATATTTGCCAATGATACCTCAGAAAAGGGTTTGATCTTCAAAATATATAAAGTTTCTTTACTTCTAATCAGGGCAAATATGTAAGCAATTGCATAATTTTTTTTTCTTTTACATTGCAAACAGCAAAAGATTTCCTATCCAATTTTGACTTTTTTTTAAATCTATCGTGCCTTCATATTGAATTTTATAGGATAGTTGTTTTATAACAATTTAAGGTGATTAAACTCTTGATACTGAAATTTAATTTTATTGTATGAAGTGGATAATCACTTGAGATTCTTTTTAAAAAGAATATTTTTAAAAACCTATTCTGTTTTTATTGTATCTAAAGAGCATTGAAAAAAATTTAAAACACACATGTTTTATTCAGAAAAAAGCATTGACTTTTGACATTTTTTTCAATTTCTACAGTATATTTATACAGTAAATGGCTTTTATTCTTTTTGATATGTTTTGATAGTTTTCAAATTGTGTTATTTAAAATTAAGGGAGGCATCTCTGGCTGGGTGGCTCAGTTGGTTGGAGAATCATCCTGTACCAAAAATGTTGCAGTTTCATTAGGGTCAAGGCACATCCCTAGGTTGCAGGCTCAATCTGCAACGGAGGCACATATGGGAGGAAACCAATTGATATTTATCTCTCTCATATTGGTGTTTTTCTCTTCCTCTCTCTTCCTCTCTCTTCCTCTCTCTAAAATCAATAAGCATATTCTTGGGTGAGATTTTATAAATAAAATAATATAAAATAATACTAAAGTAGACAAAAGTACAATTTTTTAGGCTGATTATATAAGAGGAATGGTTCAAGCCCTTGACTCATTCTCTAATATGTAATCCTGAGCAGTTATAATAACTTTCCCCCATTTTACTGATGAAAAACATTGAGCTGCAAGTAATGTAACTTGCTTATGATCATATAATAAGTATAAATGATGGAGCCAAGGTTTGATCTTAAGTAGCTGGACTCTAGCATTATCATGCTATGAAGTATGTATGAACATTAAACATTTCATTTAATAAATACAATTATGTGCTTCATATTTATCAGAATTTATGTAATATCTAATAATTTATCCAAGAATAAGTTTTCATTTTCTTTAATGGGGATCCCACTATTGCATTGCATGGGTTTATATCAGTTATTACTCTATAAATTTTCAAGTCAGGTTATAGGAGAAAGGGAGGTGAAAAAAATATTTTAAAGATGACACAAAGAAAAGGACCCAGTATAGTCCCTGGTTATGTGCCCTGGCTAGGAATCAAACCAGTGACCTTTGGGTTCATAGGCCAGCACCTATCCACTGTGTCACCAGCAAGGGAAGATTTTTTTTTTTAATTGCAGGAATTGTCCACTTATTTGAAATGTTTGGTAATAATGGCTATAGGTTTGTGTGTGTGTGTGTGTGTGTGTACAAAAATATATCAATATAAAATACATTTTAAAATGATGTATTTAAGATACATATAATTGATATCATCTCCTAGTGAAATACTTTAAGCATTACAAGCATTTTTAGAAAGAGAGTCAGATCCTTCATGAAGAAACAGATGCTGTCACTTTTCTGGTATATGATAATGAAACCTGCATATCTTTCTCGTTTTGGAACAGAATTCATGTGAGCCCATGTTGGAGGCCAACACATTATTCTACCATTAAGATTATACTAGTAAAAACTACTAGATTCTTGATGTTATGCATATTTTAATGGTCTATAATCACATGAGATAGATCACATTTTAATAGTAAGTTTGAATGCATTGTGAGTTATAAGTTGAGTGAGTATTATAAGTGATTTATAATACATTGTATTGTTACATGTTCCTAGTCATTTATATTACCTCTTAAAAAAAAACACACATTTTATTACTCCTTTAAATGGCTCACACTTTAAAGAATAAGTGAAAATTAGAAAACACATTTAAACCACAATAAACTTTTCTACTCACTTTATGCAGCTTCCTTTCTTTCCCTTATTTTTTTCTTTTTAAAGTCACCATGCTGATACTTTTACTTTTTAAGAGGATTTCAGAACATAGATAAGCTAAGAATGAGATAAATAAGCAGAAGCTCAAAAATAAAAAAAGAAATGTTCACCTCTGGGGCATCCAATTATTTTCACTGTGGGATAACCTCTTGGCATTCATCGGTAGACCCTTCAACACAGAGCTTTGTAACTGCATAGTTCTAAACTGAGTGCTTTTAATTTTTCTGGTTTATGAAGCAGTGAGAATAAGGAGAGCATATGGCCTCAGATGAACTTTACCCTTTTGCTGTCTTCAGAACAAGCTGTCACAGGAAATGTCTTCTGCTTCATAACAGCTGAATGTTTTCCCTTCCCTAGTCTTTAAGTATAAATGCTTTATTGTTAATGCTCCTTGATAATAAATAATTTATCATTTAACATTATGTTTAATCAACTACAAAATATATATTAAACTTGGTACCTTATGTGGCTCACATCAAGGCAAGTCATTTCAATAGGAGAACATTTTAAAACCACAATGAGACACCACCTCATGACCACCAGAATAGTTACCATCGATAAACCAGCACACAACAAGTTCTGGTAAGGATGTGGAGAAAAGGGAACCCCATTGCACTCTGGCTGAGAATGCAGACTGCAGCCACTGTGGAAAAAGTTATAGAATCTCCTCAAAAGACTAAAAATACATCTACCTTTGACATTGACACAGCTATCGCACTTCTGGGAGTATATCCTAAGAATCCCAAAATACCAATTCATAAGAATACATGAACCCCTATGTTTATAGCAGCATTGTTTACAATAGCCAAGATCTGGAAATAGCCCAAGTACCCAGCAGTAGATAAGTGAGTAAAATAGCTGTAGTACATTTACACAATAGAATGCTATAAAACGGTGAAAAAGAAGAAAATCTTGCTTTTCGCAACAGAAGGGATGAACTAGGAGATTATTATGCTAAGTGAAAGAAGTCAGTCATAAAACAACAAATTCTGTCTGATCTTACACGTGAAATCTAATGAACAAAATAAATTGACAAACAAAATAGAAACAAAGGCATGACCACAGGGAACCGACTGACATCTGCCAGAGGGGAAGTCATGGGGAAGACTGGATGGACACATTTTTTAAAAAGGTTGAGGGATTAACCAAACAACATACAGTGGTACCTCAGGACTGATCGTTAATTCCTTCCAGAACTTGTGACATGTGCCAAAAACTATGAGTACCAAATGATGAAGCATCTTCTCTTGTAGGGCAGTGCTGTGACTCATACAAGCTCTAGTGTGTTTTTCCCTCATCAAAATGTGACTAGTACAGGGTTTGAGGCCAACAGTACCAAGATATGGCAGTATATGGATACAGACAACAGTGTGGTGACGGCCAAAGAGAAGGGGGGCATCTGTAGTAGTGTCAGCAATAAAAATAAAGGAAAAAATGCACACATAAATAACAATTCTAGAAATTACATAGATCAGACATTTTCTACAGCTACAACTGGATTATAATATATAAAATTTCCAAAAGTAAGTCTAAAGAAATTTTCTAGTAAAATCTATGCAGGTTTAAAAGGTCAAACTGTGTAATTAGGGTAATCATTTTATAGTTATTAATAGACAACAATAAATACCTACATTAGTACCCTGAAATTTTTATTTAAAAATAAATTATTGCTTCCATATAATTTCTAATCTTTTATAAAAAATAGCCCATAGACATTTTTAATCATTGCTATTCAGATATCTTGCCTTATTTGCACAATGAAGAGTCTTTCTAAAACCAATCTTGTTTGGGCTTCTTTAAGACTTGGCTTTTGTTTTATTTTTTGTTTGTTTGTTTTTTATTTTTCTCTCAGACACCTTCTCCCTTTGCTTTGCATTTCCTTATCATGTTCCCAACCTCTAATTATTGTTGTTTCTTGGCTTCAGTTCTGAGCATTCTACCTTGCTCTTTACCTAGGATTTTCCTCTTTGCAGTCCCATACATTTTAGATGATTGAATACCTACTACGTTTTAGTAACTCTCAAATATGGATCTTCTAGTTATATTCATCCTCTGAGCCTCATGTCTATGTATTTAGCTGCTTATTAAACATCTCCATTCATATGTATTCAAGGTATGCTCAAACTTTATTTCTGACCTAAATATGTTTATATATTTGTTTTACTTATCTTATGTATAAAGTGCATTCCACCTTTATATACCCATTGGTGTAAGCCAGAAACCTAAAATTCCCCTAAAATTCCCTCTCCTCTTTTGACTATCATGCATACAGCCTCCTAAATATTCTAATTTTTTAGTTTTCTGTCTTCTGAAATAATGCATTGTTACACTAATAAAGATAACATAGTACTAGTAAAAAATAAATGATTATAAATGGGACACATTAGTCTAGTACTAAACCCATATTTATAAGTCTAATGAATTTTTGCACAGTTACTTAAAAATAAATCATGCACCTAAATAGAGCTAAAATCACTAAGAATCTAAAGGAAACACATTATACAAGGAAAATATTTCTTAAACAGTACAAAAAGAAAAACTTAAAGCAAATTAATATTCATTTTGTCAGCATTAAAAGTTTTCCTTCTCAAAACCTGATAAAAGAACCTACGTAACCACAACATAAAATCTTTTGCATGATCTGTCACGTCAGCTCATATTTATTATACCCTGAGACCAAAAAAGAATATACTGTGTCCTTTATAATCTTTCCTCACTAAGCAAAATAGAGCTGTATAGAAGTAAAATTCTGCTCAGTGACTTCCAATTAAAACAGATACTTATGAAAACCTCCAAGAACACTTTCTGTACTTAGGGTTTTGGACTTTACAAATCATAGTATAATTATCATTAACAAGGAAACTATGGTAATGTACTGTGAAGGACTTCTAAAGATACACTATGACATTTTGAAAATATGACTGAATTTTAAAAATCACATATTATTTATCTTTGGCCTCTCATTCTTATGTACCAATGCTGAACTCACTAGCCTAGTGTTTAAAAAAACATATATAATTTTTAATAAATTAATGAATAACAATACAAATTCTTTTTTTTTTTTACAGAAAATCTTCATTCAAAAATTACAGGATAATACAATGTCTTTCTAGAAGAAGTTCAGCCATTGTTAATATAATGTGAATGGTTTGTGCGATGTTGATGTAATCTGGCAGCCAAGGGGAGTGGACTAGAATGCTTATCGGTGAACAATGATGACTTCACTGTACTAGTCAGTGGCAGCAGTAGGTGTTGTTTAGTGAGTATGTGTATTGTGTGGTCATCACATTCAAAATGACTAAGTAGAGAAATGAATCCGCATCAAATTTTGCATTAAGCTTGAACATTTCTCAATGGAAATTATTCAGAGGATTCAGAAAGTTGCAGCTATGGGCAACTGGTGATAGGCAGCTTCATCATGACAACACGCCCCCTCATGCATCATGTCTCATGTGGAGGTTTTTATAAACATCAAGCCCGCTGGGTTATTCAGCCCCTCTTCAGCCAAGATATGGTGCTTTGCAACTCCCGGCTTTTCCCAAAACTAAAATCAACTTCGAAAGAGAAGAGATTTTAGATCACTGATGAGATTCAGGAAAATACAGTGGAACAGCTGATGGTGACTGGGAGTACTGTGTGAGGTCCCCAGGTGCATACTTTGTAGGGAACTGAGGCATTGTTCTAGGTATAATGTTTCTTATATCTTGTATCTTTTTAAATAAATGTCTCTCTCTTTCATAGTACATGGCTAGATATTTTCTGGACAGACCTTGTATGTGCTTTATTTAGATGCATCTAATTCATACTTTCGTGTCAAGGCAGTAAAATATTCCTATATTTCTTTTTTTATTTCTAAATGATTTTTATTTTTCAATTGTAAAGGACATATATTAGTTTCAGGTGTGTACCCAAGTTATTAGACATTATATAAGTTATTAAATGATCATCCCAATAAATCTTGTACCCATATAATACCATACATAATTATTATAATATTGTTGACTAGATTCCCTATGCTGTACTTTATATTCCAATGACTATTCTGTAATAACCAATGTGGTCTTCTTAATCCCTTCACCGTTTTTATTCTTCCCCCAACTTCTCCTTCAACTGGAAACTTTCCAAATGTTCTCTGTATCTATGAGCCTGTTCTGCTTGTTCATTCATTTTGTTTTATAGATTCAATTTTTATTAGATATGTATTTATTGCCATTTTATTATTCATATTTCTCTTTTTTCTTCTTTTTTAAAATTTTAAATATGGAACACTTCATGAATTTGCATGTCATCCTTGTGCAGAGGCCATGTTAATCTCCTTTGTATTGTTCCAATTTTAGTATATGTGCTACTGAAGTGAACACTCTTCTTAAGGAGTACTCGAACATTTCATGGTTTGGTGTTGATGCAATTTTTACCTTCTCTTTTTGTCTGGGAAGCTCTTTCTTGATCAGTCAATTCTAAATGACAGCTTTGCTGTGTAGAGCAACTTTGGCCCTAGGTTCTTGCTGTATTTCTTTGAATATTCCCTTCTGGCCTATAAAGTTTCTGTTGAGAAATCAGCTGACAGTCTTATGGATGTTCCCTTGGAGTTAACCAACTGCTTTTCTCTTGCTACTTTTAAGATTGTCTCTTTGTTTTTTAGCCTTTGCATTTTAATGATTATGATGTGTCTTGGTGTGAGCCTCTTTGGGTATACTATATTTTCAAATAGGTTTTCAATTTCTTGCTCTCACCCCTCTCCACCCAGCACCCCTGTGATGTGAATATTGATTGGTATGCTTAAAGTTGTCCCAGAGGCTCCTTAAACTATCTGTATTTTGGGAGATTCTTTATTCCTGTCCTGATTGGGTGATTTTTGCTTCCTTATATTCCAAATCACTGATTTAATTATTGTAGAACTCTGGTGTGCAGATTATTGTGAGCCAAAAAAATGGATGCCCACAAACTCAAGTAAAGTTGCGCTTATTTATTTATTTATTTATTTATTTATTTCCTTCCCCTTTAGGTGTTTAAAAAGAATCAGATAGTAAACCTTCTTCAGGAAAAGAACCTAAGCATATTTACCTTAGCACATGTGAATTAAGTGTGGCAAACAGGGAGGATCTGAGAATAATCTGGTGGCTAGATTTTGTGTCCTATTGGCTCTGAGTGGCCCAGTAAGAATTTATTTACCAAATGGTCACTCTTTCTCTTCAACTCATGAACTACCTACCTTCCCCTCATTTTAAAATGACATACTGTATATTCCTTATTTTGCCCCACTGTCTTTTTGGAATTTTCATGTTTTTGAATTCCTTGTGCACACATAGTGAAATATTATTTTCTCCTGTTAATCTGTTGTATGTCATTTGAGTTTTACAACCATCCAGAAAAGCAGAAGGGCTGGGATGAAGGTGTCCTCTGCCCCAACACCAACATGGTGTCATTGATGAGTGTATGTGCATTTTAAATATCTGTTACTTTTAGCTTCCTTTTAGTGACATTCAATTTATCTGATTAGTTATACAAACTCTAAGGATGGTTAATATTTATTCAAATGCCCACAATTTAGCTAGGGTTACTATCAGCCTAATTGTTTTCTTAAATCATCACCAGTAGTCTTAACAAATGCATAGCTAAGCCTATTGAATAATAGACATTGGCTATTGTTGGCAAAGTGAATGGCTTAATTACTAAAGTTAACATGAAAAATGTGTACACTGGCAAATTTATAGGTGTTCAAAACTGTGAATTTACTGGAAAGATTGCAGAGACACATGGTTATTGCACATGAAAAAAAAAAGGGGGTGTAAGTCAGTTGGTGACAACTATTCTGTTAGTCCTATCAATGGTAATACAGCTTCAATGAACTTAGTCATACAGACTAAAAACAACTCATCAATTCTCTTAGCGTATGCTGATGCACTTTCTTTTCATACATGTTTTCTGTAAAGAAACTATTTTCTAAATTTTCAGCAATTACCAAACTAGAACATCTTTCCCTTGCTCCATAATTTATGTAGTTAATTTCATGTTTCTTATTATGGGTATACAATTTGGATGTTTCCAACAGTCTGAACAGAACTCAGTATAATGGTTCCTAAATTTCCTTCTTAAGGTTGTAATGATGACTTAAGGCCTAAACATAGCCCCATGGTTCACTGTAATTGTATGTTCTGTAGTTATCAAGCATTTCTCTGTATGTGCATATCCTTGTGCACATATAGTAACAACTTCCCTTTACAAAATACAAATATCTAGTCCTTTCTAAAGCTTAATATCTCTTGTAATTTTTCAGTGATTCACCTTTTCCTGAGATCTGCCAAGATAAAGCACATTTTTCCTACACTACACATTTCATTTTTCTACCTGAATGATCAAGGAACATTTCATTTTATCCCTGGGAGAAATACAATTATTTTTATTTGGTTCTCTGTAATTTTGACCCAGAAAATGCTTTTAATTCAATCTGTCTTTTATAATATTTTCTCTTATTGAGGTTATGTTATCCATAAATAAGATTCACTGTTCATATCTAAAACTATTTTCCTCTCACTTCAATTACTTTTGTTTTTCTTTTATAAGGGAAAGCTTAATATTTTCCATTATATCCATTGAACACTTTTCCATATTTTATGATAATTTTATTATTTATTTTAAAGATTGCATTTATTATTTTTAAAGAGATAGGGGAAGGGAGAGAGGCAGAGAGGGAGAGAGGCATCAATGTGTGGTTGCCTTTCACTTGCCTCCAGCTACAGACCTGGCTGGAGACCTGGCTTGCAGCCTGGTTATATTCCATGGCTGGGAATTGAACCTGTGACCTTTGGGTTCACAGGCCAGTGCCTTATCCACTGTGCTACAAGCCAGAGCTATTTTATTTTTTAAAGATTTTATTCATTATTTTTAGATAGAAGGCCAGGGAGGGTGGAGGAAAAGGAGAGAAACATCAATGTATGGCTGTCTTTCACCTGCCTCCAGCTACAGACCTGGTTGGAGACCTGACTTGCAACCTGGTTATGTTGCCCTGATTGGGAATTGAACCAGTGACCTTTGGGTTTGCAGGCCAGTGCCAATCTAGTGAGCCCACCAGCCAGGGCTTATGATCATTTTAATTGACTATTATTTATCCTTACATTTATTATGGCATTTAGTTCCTTCACATGTTCTGTCTGTACTAATGCATCTGTTTTTACAAAGAGCCATTTATGTGTGTATTCTTTATCAAAATCTCAGCTTATTTTGTTTTAGCATATTCCTCCCTCTTATGTTTGTTTTATCTCTTAATATATATAAGTAAATATATATCATTTGATATCCATCAAATTGGCAATACATATAATTACATCTATATATAATTAAGTATATTATATATAGTATGTATGTCTAAACATATATTCACATAAAAATTACCAATTGGATACTGGTTATGTCCAATTCTCAGCTATAAGTAGGACTAAATTCCACCTAGGCAGCATGCACTCATTTTTGTGACCCAGAGTTATTCTAATAACATTACATAAAGATGTAGTTAAAAATTTATAATTTCCAGAATAACTAACTACTAGAGTTTTCTTTTAGAATGAGAATGTTTTATTTGTTTACTCTTTGGGTTATTTTTATTTTTTCTTTTGATTTGCATTTATTACTAAACATTCTGGAAAATACCACTGCCTCCAAATATAATGTGCTCCTTCCTACCAAGCCTAGCTTCTATTTAACAATCTAGCACTGATTTATCTAGTTTCATAAATTAGCTATATTTTACTCAGGTAAGAAACTTTGTGCATTGGGAATGTACTATAATTGAATTTAAAATAACACCAACCGTATTAATTACTTTGTCTTATCGACCCTGAACCTTTAAATTCAGGTGGTGACCATGGGGATAGAAGGGAACTAAGTGTCACAATATCCTGCTTTCTATGTAACAGACCTCCTTCATCTGCTGCTACCAATACTTCCCCTTCTTAATCTAGCTAGTTGGTCTTGTGTTCAATAGACTTTTCTCAACATCTGACAAATGAAGTCTTGTTCTTTTTTTACAGTATATGTTATTAGTTTACTATTGCTTCTGAAAGAATATATGCACGTTAGCTGTTTAAAATATGTATTTATTATCACACAGTTCTGAAGATTAGAAGTCTGCTAAGCTTGACCTCTCTGCTCACAAGGGGAAAATCAAATAGTTGACTGGCCTGAGCTAATATATGAAGATTCTAGGGGACAATACATTGCCAGGCTTACTTAACTTGTTTGCAGAATTAATTAATGTGCATTTATAAGATGAGGTCTTTATACCCTTGCTGGGACCCTCAGAACTTCTTGAGACAGATACACAAATATCTGATCAGATTACTGGGGAGGAGTAGGAAAGGCCTGTAGGAGGAGACTCCTAAGTCAATGGTAAGCAGTCTTAGAATGGGGTTGGCTGAGAGCCTGAAACCGTCTGGAGCACATAAACCTAAGGGCCAGAATATTTAAAACAAAGGAGGACAGAGACCAGCTTTTGGGCTTTTTTCCCCAAGACAAGGATGCCAGGATGACTTTGCTGTAGATACCTGAGTTTCCCAAATGAAGTGTTTTAGATAAGAGAAGGAACTCTGGGCACAGCCTAGAATTAAGCTGGCCTGGCAGAGGGTGGCAGGCCTATTTATTCTTTGGGTGTTCTAGAGGGGACAGGCACTGAGGCTTTCAAAATTGTGTAGCTTTTGTACCTCATGTTGTTTTAGTTTGTAAACTAATCACATAGAAATAAGAATTAAAAACTAACAGAAGGAATGGTAGTGGAACTCAATAGTTAAATGTTTTTTAGCCTTAATTGATAGATTTACTGACTAATGCCTGTGGAAAGCAGCTATTCCAAAATTGTGTAGCTTTTCAATAAAGACTGCTTCCTTTTACCAGCAAGTATCTGCCTATGGAATTGTGCCTAGAGGGTGGCTGGCAGCAGGACCCCGCTTGCTGCTCAGTAACAAGGCCACTAGCACTTCTCTTCTAGGCCCCCTTCATCTTCAAACCAGCCTCAGGCCATTGACTCCTCCACACATTTTGAATAAAGGACATCTTTTCTTTCTTTCTTAAAACTTCTACCTCTTGCTAAAGAAAACTATCCCCTTTAAGAGCTCATGTTGTTAGATTGGACCTACCTGGATAATCCTGGACATTTTCCCTATTTTAAGCCTGTCTGAGTGATAATCAGAAAGTCACTTTTGCCATGTAAGAAAACATATTTGTAGGCTCCAGGGAAATGGTTGGGGGCACTTTGTGGGTCATTCTGCTTACCATAATATTTTATGGGAAAAGCAGGAATAAAATTTACTGGCTATTATCTGATTTTCACGTAGTATTAGAAGTTTATATTCCAACTAGTGTATTTCTTATTATAGAATGGTAGTGAAGTTGACCTATCCTTGAAAAGTGTAATGTTCCAAGAATGCTATGAGTTAGTATGTATACAGTTTTTCCCCCATAAAGTAAAAATTGGCAAGACTAAGACTTTTTTAAAATGATGCAAACCAATAATTCAAAATTCTATCTAGGAGTGAGCAGAGAACAAAAATTATTTTTTATAAATAAATCAATCACTTTTCTGGACAAAGGAATATCTGTCTTTAAGCTACTTTTTAAAGTTAGTTGAAGTAAGTCAGGAAATATAAAACTTAGGATAATGACAAATTGAAGTCTGAACTAAAATATTTAATTTTTTAAAAAGCTGAAATTAGCATTTCAATAGCAATAGAATTACCATTTGATAAAAATGAGAGCAAAACAATCTGATTTACTTGAAAATTACTAAACAAACCTGCACATAATAATTTGAAAGAACAATTTAATGATTAAAAAGAAGTATTAGAAAACACTATAATATAAATGACAAGTAATTGATAGTTATATAAAAATTACAAATCATAAAGTGAAATCATTTATTCCATAGAAAATAGGCAAAAGACAGGTCCCAAAAAATAATTAAAAATGAACAAGGGTGTCATATAAAAAATATCCAAGAATTTGGTTAAACAAAAAATACAAATTAAAGTAAAAGTGAAATATTTTATACCCATCAGATAAACAAACAATATTTATTTGTACCATGGATCTGGACAAAATGTTTGCTTTTTCATACTATGTCTAAAATGGGAATCATCACATAATTTTTGGAAAACAATTTGATAGCACCTCTTACAATAAAAAATGTATATTATGAATCAATTCCATAATGATGCATGTGCCAGTACCTACATTAGCACATATGTAAGCAGTACTTATTGTAGCTCTCTAATAATTAAAAATGTAAGTAAAGTGACTAATTGTTAAAAATGGATGACTAAAGTTCGGAATCTGTATCTTTTGAAGTTAGTTCATAGGATCATAATACAAACAAGCTATATGTCTATAAGTTATGTATTGCAGTCAGAATTTACAGAAACAATGTCAAAAGAATAGTGGGGTGGGTTACAATTCCCCAGAGTTATAATTCCACTTCCAACAATATATCCAAAGACATCCCAAACACTAGTTTAAAAGAATATGTGCACCCCCATGTTCATTGTGATATTATTTACCATTGCCAACATTTGGAAGCAGCCAAAGTGCCCATCACTATATAAGTGGATAAAAAGCTGTGGTACATTTACACAATGGAATACTAGTTAGCTTTAAAGAAGATGGGACCCTTACATTTTTGATAGCATAGACGGACATGGAGAATATTATGCTAAGTGAAGAAAACCAGTCAGAGAAAGTCCAATACCTTAGGATTTCACCTATATGTGGAATCTAATAAATAAAATAAACTAATTAATAAATAAAATACAAACAGACTTACAGAGAACAGGTTGACAGATATCACAGAGGAGGGGAGTTTGGGGTTAGGTGAAAAAAGTGAAGGGATTAACAGAAATAAATAAACAGACAAATAAATATCCATGAAAAGTGAGTTTCTTCTTTGCTTTTGGCTGTACAACTTGTCCAACTTTTAAATAGGTATAAACTGTAATATGAACAGAGACAATTTAAAGTGTTTTCTAGCTTTTGACAAATTAACAAGAAACAGAATGTACTTGTCATGTACTATTTGAAGTTCTATATCAAATATAAAATCTTTATAAAAAACTAATAAAGGTTCCAATTTTTGATTTTGTATATTAGATAATGACAATAAAAAATAAATGTGGATATGGAATTCTACACTTTTGTGTTCACAAAAATGACAGAAATGTTAAAGGTAACTAACAAATAAATTAACAACAACAAAAATTGTCAGATAATTTTTCTCCTGTGAAGTAGTAAATGGAATTTAGAATCAGATCCCTTTAACTTTTGTTTGTTTGTTTGATTTTGCCATAAGTTTTTTTTTTACTTTTTTGTTTGATTGCATGTTGTTAATTTATTGTTGTTGTATTACAATTGTCCCATTTTTCCCCCATTACTTTCCCCTGACCCACCCACCCCATTCCCTCTCCCACAGTCAATACCCACCTTGTTGTCCATGTTCATGGGTCATTTATATTAGTTCCTTCACTGTAACTTCCTTTCTTTCCCTCTTTCTTCCCTCACCCCTCCCCTCTGGTCATTGTCAGTCTGTTTCTTGTTTCCATGTCTCTGGTTCTATTTTACTTATTTTTTTGCTTTGTTCATTATTTTCCTGTATTAGGTGAGATCATATAATATTTGTCTTTTGCCATCTGGCTTATTTCACTAAGCATAATATCTTCCAGTTCCATCCATGCTATCACAAAAATAAGAGTTCCTTCTCTCTGGTTAAAGGCTTGTTGATTTTGTTTACCTTTTCATAGAACTGGCTCCTGGATTTATTGATCCTTAGAATTGCTCTTTCAGTCTCTGTGTCGTTTAATTCAACTATGACCTTGATTATTTTCTTCTTTTTCTTCACTCTGGGCTTTTTTGTTTGTTGTTCTTCTAATTCTCATAGCTGCCATATTAGGTTGTCTATTTGAGATTCTTCTTTCCTTTTTCAGCAGGCCTGTATTGCTGTAAACGTCCCTGTCAGGACTGCCTTTGTAGTGCCCCATAGGTTTGGAGCTGTTGTGTGTTAATTTTCATTTGTTCCCAGAAACTTGTTTATTTCTTCCTTTATCTCATTGTTAACCCATTCATTATTTAATAACATGTTATTCAGTCTTCATGAATTTGAAAGTTTTTGAGTTTTTTCCTTGAGGTTGGCTTCTGGCTTCAAGCCAATGTGATCTAAAAAGATGTTTGATATAATTTCAATTTTCTTAAATTTGTTGAAGCTTGTTTTATGTCCTACCATGTATTATATCTTTGAGAATCGTCCATGTGCATTTGAAAGCAGAATCTGCATTTTGCTTCCTTAGGGTAAAAAGTTCTGTATATATCAAGTCCATTTGATCTAGAGTGTTGTTTAATGCCACAACATCCTTGGTGTTTCTTGGCTTGGAAGTTCTGTCCATTGTTTATAATGGGGTGTTAAAATCTCCTACTGTGAGTGTGTTGCTATTGATATCCTCCAAGATTTTCCTTATACTGTATGTTTAGGTTCTCCTATGTTGGATGCATATATGTTTACAAGGGTTGTATCTTCTTGATAGATTGCACCCTTAAATATTCTGAAATTAATTTCTTTTCTCTTTTAATGACCTTTGTTGTGAAAACTATTTTGTCTGATATAAATATTGCTACCCTAGCTTTGTTTTCATATCCATTTGCTTGAAGAATTGTTTTTATATCCCTCACTCTCAGTTTGTGTAGATCTTTTGTTCTGAGATGGGATATATGTTGGTTCTATTTTCTTATCTATTCAGCTTCCCTATGTGTTTTGATTGGAGCATTTAATCCATTTACATTTAAGGTTATTATTGATAAGTACTTATTCATTGAGTTTCTTCTTCTTTTTTTTTTTTTTGCCATTGTACCTGTGTTCCTCTCTTTCTCTCTCATTCTTTCTCTGTCTCTCTGTCTCTGCCTCTCTCCCCACCCCCACCTCTCTCTCTCTCTCATCTTCTTAAAGTAGACCCATTAGCATCTTTTGCAATGCTGGTTTGGTGGAGATGTATTCTTTTAGTCTTCTTCTGCCTGAGAAACTCTTTATTTCACCTTCCATTTTGAATGAGGGCCTTGCTGGATATAGTAGTCTTAGTTGCAGGCCTTTGCTTTTTATTGCTTGGAATATCTTTTGCCATTCTCCTTTGGTTTGTGATGTTTCTTTTGAAAAATTGGCTGATAGCCTTATCGGAGTTCCTTTGTATGTGATTAGCTGTTTCTCTCTCTTGTTGCCTTTTGGATTCACTCTTTATCTTTGAGTGTTGTCATTTTAATTATAATGTGCCTTGGTGTGGGCTTCTTTGGGTTCATCTTCATTGGAACCCTCCATGATTCCTGGACTTTACTGTCATCAAGTTCAGCAAGTTTTCTGTCATTATTTTTTCAAACAGGTTTTCTATTCCTTACTTTTCTTCTTATTTTTCTGGTATCCCTATGACACAGGTATTATTACATTTCATATTATCTTTCAGCTCTCTTAAAATATCTTCATTCTTTTTCAGCCTCTTTTCACTTTGTTGCACTGTCTAGGAACTTTTTTCTACATTGTCCTCTAGTTTGCTGCTCCCATCCTTTGCTTCCTCTAGCCTGCTTTTGATCCCTTCTTTTGTGTTCCTCAGTTCAGAAATTTATTCTTTATTTCCACCCAGTTCTTACTGATAGTTTCTATGTCCTTTTTAATGTTGGTGTAGTTCTCAGTAAGCTTCTTGTAGTTCCCCTGGAGTTATTTATAGTTTTATTTGAGCTTGCTGAGTTCATTGAACTTTCTTATAACCATTGCTTTGAATTTCATGTCTGAGATTTTGCTTGCCTCTATTTCATTTAGCACTCTTTCTGGGGATTCCTCCTTTCCTTTCAGTAGGGGATTATTTCTTTTTCTCCCCATTGTATGTGACTCTTCTTGTTTGTTTCTACTTAGATTGATCTGCTTTGACTCCCTGTTTTCATGGTGTGACCTTCTGTGGTAGAAGTCATGTGAGTTTCAGTGGTGCAGTCTCCTGGATTTCCTGAACTTGATGTTCTTGGGATGTCCTTTATGACATTTCTTTTGGCTGCCTGATTGTATTTCAGATTTGGATGATGTGTTGCTCTTTGGTAGGTCCTTCTCTCTAGCTAGCTGATTTGAGAGTCACTCCACCTACAACATCTTGTATACTGTTGTTGAGCTACTACTAAAACAGAGCCACCAATCCAAGCAAAATATACCCTCAAAGATACCCCCCACCCTCAGTAACACTCTCAACTGCAAATAAGCCTGTATTAATCAGAATGTAAAGAGATTAAGACTATTATAAGGAAGGAAAAACAAATGAGTTGACTAACTGGAATATAAATGATTTTTGAAAAGGGAGATGGAGGAGTAGTGTTAAGGGCAAAATTGCCTTTCTGGATAGAATATCATCAATGCATTTAAATTTACTATCATTATTCATCAGTTTTATAGATAGACATTTAGATTAAGGCAATTTTCAAGTATACAAGCCAAGATTTACTTATAAAGATGCTTGTAAATTTATAATTGACTTATAATTCCAAATAAACCAAAAATCAATGTTAACAAAAATGTAGAAATTTAATACTTTGATTCATTCTAAAAGAGAATATTAAGTATCATTTCAAAAGTAATATGGCATGGATAACATAAGTTAATGCTAAATTCAGAAAACTTATTCTAATTAAATTGTGTATATGTTTAGAATAAGACTAGGAAAAATGTATATGAGCTATGGTTATATTCAACTGAATGTAATTTTTGTGTCTTGCTTTAAGATTTTTAAAAAGTCTTTTGCAAATAATACATATACACAGAGTTATGAAAGTGTTACTTATAAAAAAATGAAGATTCTGATTTTGCATTTCAATTCAAAATCCCCACTATCAAAAGACTATTTTGTGTAATTTTATTCTAGTGACATCCCCTTATTGATGTTAAAGTGACTATGGTTAACATTTCCCTACCTTTGATAAGCTTTTCCTTGTAGACCAGTTAGTATACAGTGAATAATTTTTTTTCAGCTTATCTCACATTAAAGTAAGGTTTCCTTGTGGGATTTAAACAGCTACAAAAATGTATAAATATAAGAATTACTTCCACATTAAAGGGCTAAATGCAGCAGCAGGATAGTACTGCATGCCCAGGGGATGACTTAGTTATTGAATTGATATGGAATACTCCCCCAAGGTGATTTAGAAAATGTCATAATCTTTTCAATACGATGAACTGAACAGGCTTAGGGAGATCAAGGTAAAAGGCAGTTTAGAGGCTAAAAGGTGCAATCATCACAATTTGAACTTTTCATCTGAAAGACCTTCAATTTCCTCTTCCATTGGCTTCCACAGGGAAGCTTAACTATGAGGTTCACCTCATTCCAGTTCAACTATTTGAAGGTACCTTGAAAGCATCTATAAAACATATGGGATCATTCAAGAAGCTAAGAGATTTGGACATTATAAGTCTCCCAAGGCTAGCATCATAGATTGTAACTTTTAAGTATTTTTCATGCTTCAAATATAAGAATAGGCCCCTTAAGATTATCACCAGTAAAGACATAAATGTCAAAAACCTAGTAGACACTTACAGAACTTCTATAATTGATGGTATATAGATAAGGGTGAGTAGACAGGTGTATGGAATTTGTGATCTTTTGGATGACAGTGTGTAACTGCTATAACTGTGACCTAGAATTATTTAATTAGAACTGTAGACTTAGCAAGTCAAATGAAATAATGTAAAATAGCAACGTTTCAGGAGACATTAAGGATCAATGTGCAAGTGTTAGAAAAATGCAGTGGGGTATAGTGACTGACAGGGATGCCCTGCATCAAAGAATGAGTAAAAGAGTTTTCTCTGAAGCATAGAACTGCATTCAAAGGCTTTAGAAAGATTTCACCAAATTATCAGGAAAATGGAGTGTCAGGCACATTGTTAAACTCAGGAAAATGAGTAGAGCACATCAGTCTTGCTAAGATAAAGTTCAAAATTAGGAGGCTAT
The DNA here is from genome assembly GCA_004026585.1 of Noctilio leporinus. NCBI lineage: Eukaryota > Metazoa > Chordata > Mammalia > Chiroptera > Noctilionidae > Noctilio > Noctilio leporinus. The sequence continues at coordinate 321,756 of PVIW01000813.1, forward strand.
GCCAGTTACAGATGGAAAAAGGTAGAATGCCATTTAGACAAAAAAAAAAAAAAAAAAGATTATAAAATTAAAGTAAATATCTGTCTTGAATAAAAATGCCAAAGATTATTGGTATACTGTATAGGTTCCCATGGCTATTAATTTCTATTTCTGGGTATTTTAGGGAATACTGAAAAGTAAGATTTGGATTCTGTCCATGTATTGTGTTTAGGAATACATACTCTAATCATTCTGGTAATGAACACATAAATATAAGACCTGATATTAAAATTCCACTACTTTTCACATCACATATGTTTTAAGTACTTTAAAAGTATTCATTTGTGCCCTGGTTGATAGCACAGTGGATAAGGTGCCAGCCTGTTAACGCAAAGGTTCAGTTTCCAGCCAGGACACATAACCAGGTTGCAAGCCAGGTCTCCAGCCAGGTCCGTAGCTGGAGGCAGGTGAAGGGCAACCATACATTGATGCCTCTCTTCCTCTCCACCTCTCTCCCTTCCCCTTTCTCTACAAATAATAAATAAAAATCTTTTTTAAAAATTAATTTGTTTAATCCTAACAACAAATCTTAAGATAAGTATCATCAATTTCTCCAATTTACAAATCAGCAACACTGGCAAGAGCATACTTGGTCTGATGTTACACAGCTAGTAAGTGGAAGAGGCAGGAGTTCAACTCAGGTAATATATTACTGACCACATAGTTAATCAATACACTAGCTTCCCTACTATAGGAGACCTAGGAAAGTCCATTGTCACTCACCAGAGTCAGTATGCACTATCATCATACTTTGGCTGGGAGAACAGAAGCGGAATTCTTGATAATGTGAAGAATGACATAAATCAAGCTCCTTTAAAATGGAGCCAAAGCAGCTGTCCTGGAGGAAAACCACAGTTTGTCATACTCATTGAACTATGAACTGGGCTGAGCCACAACTGTTTTATGAACAATTGTTTGTAAAGTCAGCAAGAAAGAGGGCATCCTGTCCATAGGATAATGAATATGAACCTTCTATCTAAAGATAGAATTATGCAGAGGTAAGAGTAGCCCAGATTGTCTGCACCAATATGAATGCTTTTCCTCTTTTCATGTAATTGTTTCTTTCCTTTACTTCACCAACTCCCCTTGATTTTACTCTGTAATCAGGACACTATTTGAGTTTCTGCCTAAATCTATGTTCTCCAAATTGCAATTATTTTATCCCATCCCAAACTAACACTTTTACCATTATCTTTGACAATATGCAACGACTATATTACTTACATGCTTTTCTATGTATGGGGTAGCATGTGAATGTGTGTGTGCACAAAAACACACAAATGTCCTTATTCTTTCCCCCTGTTTTTCTTTCCTCTAGCTTGGTGGTTCTCTGACTTAGAGTAAAGAAATATATGAGGGGCTTTGTTATAAAGGCAAATTGATCACTTGTATACTGAAGAAATTAAATTCAATAGACACTAGGTGAACCCAAGAATTTACATTTTCAACAAGTTTTCAGATAGTGGCAATGCTGCTGCTCCAGGGACCACACTGACTAGTGCTTTAGCAGAAAACTCACCCAAATTTATCTTTTTACCAGGATATTCATGACTTTTTCTTACTCGTTCTGATTTTCCATGACTGAACTTTAATATCTGGTATTTCCGCCTTTAAATTTCTGAAAGAAGTCACTGATGTTAGGTCCCAGAAACCCTCATTAGACAGAGCTATTGCTGTTTGTGTCTTTTTTTGGCATGAGCCAAGTGATGCATAAAACATTTAGCATCCTGCATGACCTCATGTAACTTTAAGTGAGTATCTGATGTCTCATGGAGTTATCAAAGTTCTTATTATATTTCTGTGACTTACTGATTAATCATTTTCTTTTAGACACCTGTTTATTTTATATACTTTTGAAATAGTTTCCTTTTTTCTTCTCATTTATTTTTGCCAATTTTTGGTCTTTACATTTATTTACTCATTTTTCATTACTTGGGGCAAATAAACTATGAAGAAGAAGACCACTTAAAAAGCAGGTAAAGAGAAAGGTAAAAGGTAGTATTTTACAAACCCACTGTAATATTAAACGTATAAATATGCAACAGTCTTAATCTTATATAAGAAGACATTATGTACTTGTTGACTTTTAAATTCAATTAAATGTATTGGCTAAACGACAACCAGAAAGCTTTAAAAGTTATGAAATTACAATTAGCAAATGATAAAGTCAGCTAGTTCCTACAATGCTTCTGACCCCAGATCCTAGAGAAGTGCACATTTACCAACCAACAAGTTATAACACAGAGGTCATCATACCTAAAAATGCACCCTGGCTGGTGTGGCTCAGTGGATAGGTGCCAGCCTGTGAACCCAAGGGTCACTGGTTCAATTCCCAGCCAGGGCACATCGCCAGGTTGCAAGCCAGGCCTCCTTCCAGGTTCATGGCTAGAGACAGGTGAAAGGCAACAACACATTGATGTCTCTCCCCCTTTCTTCCTCTCTCCCTGCCTTTTTTCTCTAAAAATAATAAATAAGATATTTTTAAAATGCAACAGAACAACATGAATTTAAAAGAAAAACATAAATTTAACAGAAAAAATACATTTCAAACATTAGATTTATGATACAGAGAATGGAGCTGAGATAGATGAAGGAGAATGTCCTGCACTCTGTCAATGGCTAAACCACTTCTCAGCCCAGGGGTGCTGAAGTCACAACATTGCTATGGCCCAGGACATACAAATAAATCCAATTGAAAAGCAAATAACTAAATTGAAAGCAAGGAAAATGATTCATGACAAGATTACTATCATTAAAATATAGCATGTACCTGAACATCATAGGAAAACAACACATCAGTACAAAATTTTAAAAGGTTGGGAATAAAAATGGTACTCTCTTAATTGAAAAAAAAATGCAAGTGGGATCTATGAGTATTAGTAGGCATTTGATGCTGTTACTTCAGGAAATTATATATATAGCATTTGTCTGTTCTACCTTTTAAAATTTAAACAAATGATATAATTTCATATTCCCTAGCATGTTTATTTTGTTTTATATTTTACTGTTGACACTATTACATATATTCCTCATTTCCACACATATTCATATTTTTGGCTAATTTCTTCCAGTCTCCTCAACCATCTCCACCCTGAGATGTGTCAGTCATTTCTTGTAACACCCTTCAAATAAATTGCGAACCATTTGAGCATAGATAATATCTTTCTCCTATACATCCCTAATATAATGCAATATAGGATAAGATAAATGTGTATTGTATGGATGAAAATGAATTGATGTAAATTGATGAATGACATTCATCTTCATAGTTGTTAGACATCTTTCATTTAGGTTGTTTCAGATGAATTTAATATTGTATTAGAAGAGAGGAAAATCAGCCCAACAGAGTTGTATTTTCATAAAAGACAAATATACCAAATGGTAATGATGTCTCCAGAGAAAATTCCAATGTAGAACTTTTGCTTAAGGCACTGTCTTCCTCTTTTGAGTGGGGAAGCCCTCGTTGATGGAGTGAGAATAAATCATGATAGATGTAATCCTGAACAAAGCCAGGGAATCCACTGTTAATGGAAGCTCCCTCTCACTTGGTCCTAACAGCTGATTTTCAGCATGAGAATGCTGCAAAAGTTTGATTCCATCATTTTGCTTTCTGCTCTCTTTCCTTGTTTACTGTGCAGATAAACAGACGTAACATAAAACATCATTGAAAAAAGCTCAGACTTGTTGCTCCTAAAAATGAATTTTCTAAGTTTCTTATTGACAAGGATAGGAGAAAAGTTTTAGATAATCAATTGTATTTTTTAGTTTCCCATGGGAAACTAAATACTTCAGTTTTCAAACATCTATTTTTTCTAACCTATGAATAAACTATCCTCAGAACTGTGTTTGTTTTGTGAACAAAATCAACAAAGTTTGGTTAATGAACAAAATCAACAAAGTGGAGACAGACTCATGGACATAGATAACAGACTGACAGCTGTTGGAGCGGGGAGGATTGGGAGCTGGGCTAGAAAAGTCAAGAATTAAGTAAAGAAAAAAATACAACAGTAAGGTAACTGCCCCAGGGAAGGGGGAGTGGAAGGAGGCAGAAGAGGGTAACTGGAGATAAAGTGACAGAAAGAGACATGACTTGGGCTGGTAAATAAATACACTGAAGCTGAATGCAGCCTCTCACAACAACACCGGCTGGTACATTGATACATATGGGTTCCTAGAACAATCACTTAGTAGGGGAAGCCTGTACTACAAGGCCCTTCAGAAGATAATTCCACTTTTGTGGTGGTCCTCATTATATTCTCCATGATATGAAAAAGGAAACATTTGCTATTCTCCAATAATACTCTTATTTATTTGTTTAAGATTTTATTTATTCTTTTCAGAGAGAAGGGCAGAGTGGGAGAGAGAAAGAGAGAGAAATAGCAATATATGGTTGCCTTTCGCCTTCCTCCAACTAAGGACCTGCCTGGAGACCTGGCTTGTAACCTGGTTATATGCCCTGGCTGGGAATCAAACCAGCAACCTTTGGGTTCAGTAGATAGGTCAGTGCCTATCTACTGAGCCAACAGCCAGGGCCCAACAATACTCTTTTACAATGTCTTCTTTCCATGACAATGGAAAAGATGATATAAAGTATGTCTTTCTTTTAGAAGTCACTTTAGTATTATTCTTAGGTATTAGGATAAACTGGTACATACACAGCATTTCATATAATAGCTGGCACATAATAACCATCATAATATGTATTTTTATGCCTGATTATGGTCTTGATGATACTGTTGCTATTACTATCATTTGTTTTTGCAAAGGGCAGATAAATAATTATTAGGAAAATGAAGAATAAGTATCTATTGCTAATATTGCTTAAAAGCATATGGACTTTTAATTTTTATTAGCTAAGGAGAGAAGACATCCAAATTATTTCCCTTTGCTAAAGATTTTTAAATCTCCCTGTACTTCTCTGCTTCATATATATTAAAAGTAAGTAATATAGAGCTTATTTATTTTATTGTATAGTTTGAAACTATGAAGTGTCAGAAATATACAGTGTTAAGCCTCATTTCAATTTCCAAAGAAAAATCATTAAGTATTCTAATATAAGACCTGTTACAATATAACTTAGCTTCAAATCACATAAATGATACAATTCAGGCATTTTACTTATTTTTAAGATAATTTCTTAAAATTCAATAAATTCAGAAATGTATTGTTCTCAAGCACTGCTACAATTTGTGTGTGTGTATCTGTGTGGTACTTATATATGGTTTCTTGATGTCACATAAAATAAAGGATCTTTTATTCAACTCCATTATATCACTTTTAGTTTTTTTTTTTTTTTTAAGTGGCTCTATTATCCAAATTCTAGGAGTTATTGTCAAGATTACAGACATGTAAACATTTTAAATAATTTCATATTTTGCCCACTTTCCCTAAATTTACTACTGTGTGACTTGTTGAGAAATTTTACAGAAGAGATATTTTGTTAAAAGGTAACACACAATTTGGATTCCAGACTACAGCCTGTCCCCATCAGAATGCTATCATGCAAGCATCAATTAGTACCTCAGTCTAGCAAGATGTATTACAAAATATCTCATCCCAGTTTGTGAACATTCTGGTTGTTTAGTTTGTCCTCTGCTATCAAAACTCATTTTTTTAAAAACCCCAAACTCTTGTTTGGCAAAAGATAAAGACATAGAGGCTGGGTTATCCTTCTTTCATTTATTCACTTAGATACTATTGGATATCTTCTAAGTTCTAATTATTGTTCTTGGCATTTAAAATGCATCATTGAACACAAGTATCACATGCACACATATATGAATTGTGCCCTGCAGAGCTTTATATAGAAGCATAATAAACAATAAATTTCATAACAAACTAGGTCATAAGTGCCATTGAATTGAAAAAAGAAACGGAGAGCGGAGTTAAGTTAAATCATCCACACCAATCTGTGAAAGGATGGAGACAGGTCAAAACCTCAAATAGAATAGGTGGGGTTGGGCCTTTCTGAGAAGATGACATTCATACAAAGACTTGAAAGAAGAGAAGGTTCTAGCTATAAGAATATCCATGAAAAATTCTGTCCAGGTCCTGGGGCATCCAGTGGAAGAGCTTCATGGTTGAGACATAGCTGGTATTTTAGATCCAACATGAAGATGATGTAGTTGAATCAGTGGTTAAATGAGGGAATAGTGGCAAGTGAAGACAGAGAGGAAATTGAGCATTTACTTGTGGTCAAATGCTGTAGACCACTGTGAAGTTCTTGGCTTTGATTTTAAATGAAATGGGAGACATTGGAGGATTTGGACCAAAAGAATGGCTTGATCTGCCTTATATCTTTGAAAGATCATACTGGCTTTTGTACTGAACAGGAATACTGAATAGGAATAGAAGCAGACTGACTAGCTTAAAAGATTTAGAATGTTAGCATTAGAGAAGTAGTAGAGGCTATGAAGTAGTAGCATTTTGGATATAATTGGATGGCTTGGAATTAAGATGTGAGATAAAAAGAAAGTAAAACAAAACTGAGTTTTTGGTCTTATTAATAGGGAATAAAATGTTCATTAATTGAGATGGCAAGTAATGAACCAGCAAGATTTCTGCAGTATAAAATGCCAGATTGACAACTTTTCATTATATCAAATAATATGATTGTGAATATTCATTTGCAAAATAAATTCATTTTTCTTTGGCATGTCAATGCTGATTTGTGGATGCCAGATATTATATTATATTTTGTTAGTCTTTTGAAGATATACTATTTTTCTGATCCAAATGAGCAATTAACTAATGGGCTGGTAAGATTTTTATATGAATTTTGTCTAAGCTCTAGTTCCACAGGGTATTACTGATAATAGACTCAAGTAGTCTAATCAGCACTGTGTTTAAAATGCGTCTATTATACCTTCAAGCTAGGTGGAAAATACAACTATCATTAGAATGCTAATCAATCAATATATTTGAGACCTTTATCAAAATATATTGGATGTGTGCTTGAAGTCCAAATTTTAATGAACAAAATACTCTCTTTGAGTCATATAATCACTTTTGTCATGATATATATATCTCATTCACTAATTTCTGATTTAATCATTACTTGAAACCAAAGCTATTTCTGAAGATTTTGCTTTCCTATTTGGAACAATTTTTATATTTTTTACTAATTTCAATATTGTGAATGACAATTGACCTCATCTCACAATATAATGACAAATAGGTAAAAGATGGAGAAAAGAGAATGGCAAAACTGAAATAAACTAAAACATACATTATTCCCAAATAATCAGAATCATTGTTTAATGCGAATTATGGGGGTAACTATATCTTTAAATCTAGCCAAACTTAAATGAGAGGGATATATAAATATACTAGAGCACTGCTTATACTTACAACAAGTTGATGCTTGGTAGCCTATTAATTTCTTGTGTGAAGGGTAAAACCCATTTTAAAACATCAAAAAAATCTTAGAATATCTTTCACTCTTTATATGTAAACATTTGAGTTTTAAATTTTGTGATAGCACCTTCACTAGAGATTTCTGCAAAATGTCTGTAATTAGAAAAGAAAAAGGTAAATCTATCTATCCAGCTCCATATTTTAATGGTGCTTACACAGCATTATTTTATACTTTCTTGATCTCTTTTTCTGGCTCAGTTCTGGGCACTGATATCTCTACCACAAGGGACACTGTTTGCCCAACTGAAATCTACAATTAGCAACCTCATTTCTATTTCTGTCTTTCAAAAGTGAAGTTCTGTTCAAGATAAGACTCTGTAATTTGCCTGCCTTTATATATGCGTAGTGTTCCCCAAAAGGACATGTAAGAATATTATCCAAAAGTTTTGGAAAGATTTAAGGGGAAAGAAAAGTAGATTCCTTATTTTAGAGGGATGCCTAAGTCAATTAAAGGGATGTTACTGAGGGATAAAAACTTCTTTTTCAGACCACTGACATAACTATCCATGTCTAAAAAATAGCTACCTTTTATAGATGTTCTTCAATGACTTCTAGTTAGAAAAAACTTCTTCACTTACTGACATATTTTCATGCTCATATAACTTTAAAGTACTATTATAGAAAGTACATGTATTTTCTAACATTTTCTAGTATTTTAATTTAGATCAGCTAATCCATTTTTAAAAGTATGATTTTCTAATTGCATATATAATACACAAGTTATTATCCAGCTTGCATTAGGTTTGTTTGTCCATATGCATTTTTAAATGCTGTTTTCATCATCTAGATATTTATTTAATATCACTGAATAAAGTTTTGCCAACTGCACTTCTACCTACATGGTACATGGGTACAACTTTATTTAATTATTCAATATTTTTAAGCATTCTATATATTATAATAATGCCTGTGGTAGTTACTGGAGACACAATTGTCTAAAATAGGCATAATACTTGTCCTAAAGTGGCTTAAAATATCAAAGGCAAATAATCTCATACATATAATTAAGAACATAATTCAGAATAATCATCAAATTTCTGATACTAAATACTAGGAGGATAAATATACAATATGCCATTGGGTGTGTAGAAGAAATTTCTATACATTTTCTCTAAGGAATCAACTGAAAACTCAAATATAAAGTTATATAAGGAGAGAGAGGAAAAAGTAGTTTATGATTGAGAAGTAGCATATGTGGGAGGGTAAAGTAGAGCATTTGGGTTATGCAAAGAAGTAAAGGAATTTGCAGTAAAATAGCTATGCAGAGACAACATACTATATGATTCAAAACATGGCATTCTGGAAAAGGCAAAGCTCAGTGGACCAGTGGCTGCCAGGGGCCAGGGGAAGAGGGCTGAAGAGACAAGAGCACTGAGGGTTTTCAAGGCAAATGCACCGATATAGGTTCATGTATTGTAACAAAACACACCATTCCAGGGAGGACTTTGGTGCTAAGGGGGCTATGCATGTGTAGGGGCAGGGAGTGGATGCGGAACCTCTATCATTCACTCAGTGTTACTGTGATTCCAAAACAGCTCTAACAAGAAAATCTACTAAAAACAAAAGATGTACAGGCCAAGGAGTCACAGGAAAAGAGAGCTAGAATTAATTCTCATAGAGGGACTTACAAATTTTAACAATATTTGAGACTATAAAACAAATAGGAAACCAAAACATAACTGGATTAGAGCACCGGCATGCACATACCTCAGCTTGACTCTGGGAGCCTAATGGCAGGTGTATTGCAGGTGCTGAGGAAGACATATGAAGGGAAATGAGTTATAAGAGGCTATTACACTAGACAGGAAATATAAGGCTGAAGACCCTGGGAGTTAGATTAAGAAGTAGATTTGTGGGAAAACCCTGGAAGAAGTACACTCAGAATTTTGTGACAAAGGAGTGTGGGCATGTGGGGTAGAGTGGAGTCACAGATAACAGCCCAGGCTCCGGGAAGTGCACCAGAGTTAATGCCAGCAGCACCTGCCAACCTGTTTGCTATAAAAGAAATGAATACTGAGGACAGAAGGGAGGAGCTCATGAGTTCACTTTTTATGTTTTAGCATTAATTTATTATATTAGGAGTCTGCACATGGTGTATTAACAAATGAAGAACCACCGACAGGATCTAAAATTGAAATGAAAAGGAAGGACTTCAACAGAGCTTTGTTCTAGGGGAAGGAGCACTGAACCAGGTAGCTAAATGGACCAATGATGTCTAATGACCTTACTCAAGACATTTAATTTTACCAAACATTACTTTTCTTATTCTGAGAACATGTATAGTTGAACATGCAATTTAATCTTTTTGCCACTATCAAACTAACATTGAAGACTTCCATTGAGTTCAGCTTCTTAATTTCTATAATTAAAAATAGGAAATGAAATGTACAGCATGGTGACTATAGGTAATAATACTGTATTATATATTTGAAAAGTGGTAAGAGAGTAGATATTAAAATTTCATATTATTAGAAAACTATAAGTGTGTGGTAATCGAAGTTAACTAAATTTACCGTGGTGATCATTTTGAAATGTGTATATACAAATATCAAATCATGTTGTACACCTGGAATTAATATAATGTTATATGTCAGTTATAGCTCAACAAAATGGTAATAAGGTAAGAATATAATCTAGGTTCCATCTTCCATGGCAAGCTCATTTGCATATACTTGGTGCTTATGGTGTTACTTGGGAAAAAGTTCTGAAGCCATGTTCAGGCACAGAGAAGTCTGAGTGTGGGAGGAAGAAGTGGTGGAACAAGTTTAATATTTGCAATCTCGGACAAGTTTTCATATTTCTGTCTCTATATTTATGATACATTTTTGAGTCTTTATATAATTGTAGACAATTTTAAGTTCTTCTGCCAAATGAAAAACTACACAACATGTGAGGAAGTATTGAAAACTGAAGAGCATCAAGGACATCATGATTAGATATTACCTGCTTTCTGAGAGGTTACAAAAATGATGGTCCCTCGCAACATGTCTACATGGATCTAAGGAAAACCTTCCATTGTGGTACAATTTGATTTCTCTAAAGTTCATGATAAGGAAAGAGGAGACAAGTTGCCCCATTCCTGAATAATGAAAGAAAGAAAGGTAGTCTTTCTGCTGGCATCAGAAAGAGTTGTCATCAAATATCTGACTTTTAAAAATGTATGTGAGAACCATCTGTAAGAAGACATGGAGTAGAACCATAGAAGTATCAATTAGTGATTATGTGACAGTACTTTCTGAAATTTTTTTGGGAATTAAGTGAAACAGTGTATACATTTATCACATGTATAATAGAAATAAGGTCATTTACGTAGGATTCTAAGAATTGACAGGCTGAACAATTAACAGATACAATCTGAACACCTGAATCTTAAAGGAAATTTGCCAGATCTATATATGTGTATGGTGTTTATGTCACATTTTGTTATAGTGCAGTAATTTCCTGCTCACTCAATCCATGTACAAAAATAAAACCATACACTGTATATACAATTTCATGTAACAGAATTAATTCCCATATGCAAATTATAATATACAGAGAAGCCCTGATTTCACTCTCTATAAAGGAATGAAGTTCTTAGCCAAGTTTATGTAGGAATGTATTTTCTTTTCTTTTTGACTTCTCTAGATGTTTTTATTTTTTATTTTTCTTTAAGACTTCTTAGTATCATCTGTGACTCAGGCTACTCCCATCTGTGCCAGTGTTTGCTGACTTATTTTTTTCTAGTTATCAGTCTTTCGATATCTAATTTGTACCAATCATCCTTGTTATTTTTCTTATCCTTAAAATAATTTTTTCTTAAAATTAAATAATTTCACTCTCCAGCATTCCTTATCTCTGTCTTTCTTCATTTTACATAATTAAGCCAGGTTCTTTCATCTACTAGGAAACATCTTTCTGGTCCCTGAATCTCTATCATTCACCCAAGTCTTTGTCCTGGTTCAGCCACATTCTCCTTTTCAGCTATTGCCCAAAGACACGGTAAAGTTAACATGTATGGAAAAGAATCCATTCACTTTCTCCTAAGTCTCTTTTCCTTCTGCATTCTCAATTTCTGTGCCAGAATCCTAAATGTCATCCTTGATTGCACTAAGTCTCTGTTCACAGTACATGTAATGCTGAGTCAAATCTCCTTCTTAAAGACCTCTGACATCTTATTTCATCTGCTTGGCCACATCCCAGTTCCTACCACTATCTTCTTTGGCCTGGGTCATTGTAACAGAATTTTAATAGATTTTCTACTTTCTGGGCTAATCTCCAACAATCCATTCTCTGTATGGCAAGTCCTCTTTATACAGAAGGTCAGTCCCCTTTGTGAAACCATTCAAAATTTAAAATTTCGGCTTATATCTTAAGCTAGCATCTCCCTAATCTCTTAAATCTTCAAGTTTATAAATCTCTGGTCAATGTCTACCTTTCCAATATCATCTTCTGTCCCCTGCACCACTTCTCTTGCCCTTTGTCTATCACACCGTATAAATACAGGAGTGGGCAAAGGAAGGTTTACAGCTGTGAGCATGTGAACCACAGTTTACTCCTGTATTATTTATTACTAATCTACTTTTCTCATTTCTGTATGCACCACAACACTTTAAATTTCAGCCCTTATTGCATCAAAGTAAAATCTATAACAATGTGCTGAAGTAGCAGATTCCTGAAGTGGCTTATTCTGATCTCAGGACTTTCATCAAGGCTGTTCTTTCTGCCTAGAACATTTTCCCTACCTCCTTCTCTCCCTGTTTAGCCAACTCTTGGTTCTTCTCTGCTCTGAATATGTAATTATTCCTTAATTTTGCTGTCTACTGTCCTGTACCCAGTCTGTATTATATCTTCTTTATTTCTCATTATACCCATGTTAGCAACTATTGCAGTATTTCCAAACTATGTAGTAGCTATGTTTTACTTCACTTTATCTTCTATTCTTGTAAGAGTTTCTATCATCATTGAAGTTGACTGATTTTGAGATTTTTAGCCACACAGCTAATCATATATCCTATCCTATTAAGAACTATTCTGTTAATAAAGCTTGACAGCTTTCTAGCACATTAATTGGTTTAAAGTGCTTTTATATCTTCATGGAGTTCAAGGGTTTTAATTTATTTTCCATGTACTGTAAGACTGTTTGTTGTCAGATATTTTTCAACTTCTACTTATTAATATGAAAGAGAATATTGTACAAATATATTTCTTACTTGATAACAAAGTGATTAATCTTGTATATAAGCATCTTTTATTATATATATTTATTAGGTAACATAGTTTAAGATGATTTAATTGTGCTTTACAACTATTTTGTTTTATCACAGAAAACATGGCATTTTTTTTCAATCTGACATAGGAGGTTTGTCTAGAAGGTATCCGGCCTTCACACAGTTCTTCCTATCACCGTTGCCCCATCGTGCTTTCCTGAATCTCATTGATAGTCTGAAATCTCTTCCCTTTCAAAGGTATTTTAATTTTGAGAAAAAACAGAAGTAGCAAGGCACCAAATCTGAGCTTTAGAGGGACTGAGTCATCTGGGTGATTTGATGCTTCAGCAGAAAACTGCACAAGATGTGATACATGAGTGGGCACATTTTCATAAAGAAGCTGCCAATCACCAGTTGTCCATAGTTAGCACCTTCTGAATCACTCAAATAATTTCTGTGGAATAATGTCAAAATTCGATGCAAATTTGCTGCTCTACTTGCTTTGTCATTTTTTTAATGCAACAGCTACACAGTACATGTGCTCACTCAAGGGCATCTACCACCTCCACTGACTACTACAGTGAAGTTGTCATTGTTTACACATGCACATTCTGGTCCACTCCCCTTGGCCCCAGGTTACCTTAGTGTCACATAAACTGTTCTCATTATATTAACAATGGCTTGATTTTTCCCAACAGATTTCATATATTGATTGAGTTTGCAACTCCTGGTAATAGGGCATGTTTAATGATATATATAAAAATACTTCCAACTGTTTCTGAAGTCAATTAGATTTTGCTGAAATTTTGGTCACCGCACTCCTAACTTGAATACTAGTGATGTGATGTGGAAGTGCTGCAGTCAAATTCCTGAAAATAAAACAATTAAAGATACAGTAAAATAGTGATCAAAAATATGATTGATTGAAATCATATTCTTGAGAATCTGGAACTGAATTACCAGAACTGATCTATATCAACAATTCCCTAAGTATGGTCCAAAGACTATTGAGGGTTCCTAACAACTCTTCAATCCTTGAGCACGTGTCTTTTGACACACTGTGTTACAAAATGGGAAGTATGTAATTAAAATTTTTTAATGTATACTGAAGTATGATAAATGCTTGAAGGAAAATTACTTAGGTGTTCTTTGATTTGTGAATTGAATGAACAACTTTTTCAAAGAATACTACTACCACTTTTACTTGAAAAAATTATAATCCAGTAAGTGCTAGTTATGCAGACTTGGCCAAATATACACTTATAATTTGTGATTTATTCTCACTAAATGTTATAGTTAAGTAATATTTTAATAAAATTGACACCCTAATGTTCCCATATATGAAAGCACAGGAAATTAAAAAGTATTGCCATTATTTTTAAAAATATTAATATGTTTCATTTTAAACATATAAGTATATAAAGAATAGATGCAAGTAAAAAATACATGATACTGGTTTCTACTTAGACATTCCATGTATTCTCCTTTGACTCTAAAACTACTCAGAGATTTGGCTTTGACAAAGTGTTTGCATTTTGGGTAATAACAAGAAAGAGAGTTTCTAGAATCTTAATTTTATTTGACACATGTTTAAGATGTTTTATGAAATTTTCAAATGCTGATAATGTGTTTATAGTAATGTTTCTCCTGCTTTTAAAATAGCTTAAATTGAATAGCTTTAGAGACTTTTACATTTTGATTGACTGATGAACAGGTATAATGACAGCATTGCTGATTAGAATATGTAGAAATAAAATGCTACCTGCATACAGATAAAATAATCTCAATTTTATTTTTAATGATCTAATTTGTTTTAATATCGTATGCCCACAATGAAACATTTAGACACATATGTGTGCACGCAGAACATAAAACAATGTATAGGCTAACCATACTTATATGTCATCATTATATATAATATTTTCTTCTTTTTAAACAAAATATGCATGGAAATGAACAAATTATATTATTTAAATTTATAGAAAAAAAAATGAAAGAAGTGAAATAAAATATAACTCTTGGAGCTTTGGTTCCAAGTCCCAAAACGAACGCATGTGAATTATATTGACATGTCTCAGGCTTTATTTGCTTGAAATAGTTAACTGTAAACAGCAGATTACACCCCAACCTTAAATCTAAGTCTTACTTTTCTTTGAAATTACACTATTCCAGGACTATGGCGAGCAACAAATCAAAAAAGGGAAACAGAAGTAAAAACATTTGCCATAGTGCCTGTGAAGGAACTGGTCTACAGCAGATGTCTAGTGATATCTAAAAAAGTGAAATTCAGCAAACCTGGCTGATTTTTATTTCTCCATCTTTGGGGAGAAAGAGCAAAACTTGAAAAGATATAAAAATGTATGTGTATATATACACATACATATCCAGAATGCTACCAAGCATTCCTGCTTTTTTCTATTCATTACAAGCAAGTTATTAAAGCCAGTTCACACTTAAGGGAAGGAAATTCCATTTCCACATTTAAAAAGCAGAAATATTAAATAATTTGTGGATGTATTTTAAAGTACTACAAAAAAAAAAGAAGGAAGGAAGGAAGGAAAGGAGGGAGGAAGGGAAGAAGGAAGGAAGGAAGGGAAGCTTTAGCACTGGTAACAATAATACTGACTGCTATGTGAAAAATTGAAATATTGTTTTGGAAAGAAATAGGAAAAATTGCCGAGACAATTGACGACACTTCTCTATTTTTATAGATCTATTTTAATATTTAAAGCATCATTATGTAAAGATATACTATATATATATGTATATTATATATATATATATATATGTTTTAATATATGCCCACAATGAAACTATATATATTTATATTTTATACAGGAAAGTTATGGTAACATTTATAATTCAGCTATTTTATGATAAATGTTAATAAAAATGCAGCTACATAATGTAGTTCATTTTATCTTTTTTAGTTGGACTAATCAGCAACGGCCTCTCTGATTAGGTACTATTTCAGCAGGCACCTAAATAAAATGACTGATTGTCTTGCAAATATCTACGCAGAGATAGCTGAAGCTGAGCGAAGGGTAAGATCCAATACACAGGGGTTAGAATATGTTTGATGTGTTCAAAAAAGGCTAGGTAGGGAGGCCGAACTGGAACAGAGGGAAGGACAGTGCAAATAGTATCAAATGAAATCTGAGGAGTGATGGTGCGTGTAGATGTGAGGGGAGGGGCAGGGAGTAAAACAGTTGGGGGCGGGGTGTGAATGAGTGAAGGCAAATGACATTCTAGGTAAAATACCGAAGCCCTTAAAAATTTGGAGCAGAGATATGATGATGTAACTGTATTCACATTTTCAAAGGCTCACTCAGGCTCCTGCATATAGGTTTGAAGAGACCAAAAGAAAAACAGGGAGATCATTTGGGATGCTATTGCCATATTCCATGTGAAAAAGGGTATGTCTTTGACTAGGGAGTGGTGAAAAGTGGTTGTATTTTAGATCAATTTCTGAGCTAAGAGCAGCAGACTTTGTCAATAAATTCTTGCAAGGATTTGAAAGAAGTGGAAATTCATGGATGACTTTTGGCATAACAACTCAAAAAATAAAGTTGTCATTTACTGAGCTAGGGAAGATAAGGAGAAATTTAGGAAAGGTCAAAATTTCTATTTTGGGCACAATAAGTATGAAGCACCTATTAGATACAAAATTGAAGCTATCAAAAGACTACTTGAATATATTGCTCTGCAGTTTAGAGGGTTCAGCCTGGAAGAAAAAAAATGAAGCTTTTATAATATAGCTGGTCTTTAAAACCCTGGGACTGAATTAAATAAGAGAAAGGATAGGAATAACAGAGAAAATCTTTGAGGTTTAGTTCAAAACTTAAGGTGAAAGATGTGGAGTCATCCACAGAGGTCAGGAGGAAAGAGGAAGATAAGAGGAAATAGGAAAGAGGAAGATAGCAGTAGTCTAGCGTCTAAGGAAATAAGAGTATTGTAATCAGAAGGGAGCAAAGACTTGCTCAGATGCCATGCATAGTTTGAGGATAATGCAATTGATAATTTAATATTGACTTTTCTGGTAAGGTAGGGGCCAGAGATACATTGGACTGTGTGAAAGAATGAAAAGTGCGGCACAAATGCTTCAAAAATGATCAAGAATCAGGCCCTGGCTGGTGGCACAGTGGATAAGGCACCAGCCTGTGAACCCAAAGGTTCTCTCCCTCTCTGCCTCTCTCTCTTCCCCTTTCTCTAAAAATAATAAATAAAATATTTTTTTAAAGAGTGAAAAGAAGAAAAGTGAATGAAGATTGATGAATGAATAGCTCAGATAATAGACCTATCAATGTATTATTAGCTCTGCATTAAAAAACAAGCTAGTCATCTAGAGTGGGCTTGAGAAAAGTTTAAGTAACAATTTAATTAATTTATTTTTAAATTTATTATTTCCAGAGAGAAAGGAAGGAAGAGGGGCAGAGAGGGAAAGAAACATCAATATATAGTTGCCTTTCACCTGCCTCTAGCTACAGACCTGGCTGGAGACCTGGCTTGCAACCTGGTTATGTGCCCTGGCTAGGAATCGAACCGGTACCCTTTGGGTTCACAGGCCAGCACCTTATCCACTGTGTTACCAGCCAGGGCTTTAAATAACAATTTTAGGTGAAAAATAAAACATGTAGAGTATTATGGATAGTTTTATTCCATTTGCATGGGGACCAGAATGATAAAAATATTTTAGAAAGAACTTATATATCTAACTGTGTGTGTTCTAACAGAGAAATTGGAGATTTGTGTACTTAGCTGTTAACATTTTTGGTCTTGAGGTAGATATGATAGGGGAGGAGAGAAGAAGAGGTAACTGATATTTTTATTATTATTTAATTTATTATTTAATTTATTTAATTTAATTTATTATTATTTAATGTTGTCTGGCCAATTATATGGAATCAGCATATTCATCTACCTTCAAATAAAATCTAACACAGGGTACATGCAGGTAAAATTGACTAAGAGATCATTTGCTTCTATGTTTTTTTTTTTTTTTTTTATTCAACCCACTGCTGTTTAGTTGGCCAGGAAAAAAATATACCGGGGATACAGAAATGAGCATGACTAACACAGTTCCTATGTTCACGGGCAGCTGTTCTCAACCCTGGCTGCTGGGCACAATTGAACAATGTAGCTGCATAAGCCTTACCACTGAGCAAATGAAGTGAACCCTTGGGATTGAAGTTGGAACATACGCATTTTTTCAAAACTCACTAAGCAATTATATTATACTGAAAGTTGAGTATAGCCACTCAAATCTTAATAACCTAAACCTATAAAAACAATATTTTAGAGAAAACTAGCATGCTTTTTCACAAACTTAACCCACTTCACTCAGATAAGTAAATAACAACACTTTATAGCTTTTCCTTAAAACATTGTTGCTTGAATGAATGAATTAGTATTTTGTGTACATTTCTTTTTTTTTAAAGATTTTATTTCATTATTTCTAGAAAGAGGGGAAGGGAGAGAGGGAGAGAGACATCAATGTATGGTTGCCTTTCACCTGACGCCAGCCACAGATCTGACTGGAGACCTGGTTTGCAACCTTGTTATATGCCCTGGCTGGGGAATCGAACCTGCGATCGCAGGCTGGCACCTTACCCACTGTGCTACCAGCCAGGGTTACATTTTCTATTATGAAAAAACAAACATACAATTGCCCATTCTAAGCATTTTTAGTTAATCCATAATCACTATGTTTTTTTCTTAAGAGTTTAGTTATTATTTTTAGAGAGAGAGGAAAGGAGAGAGGCAGAGAGGAAGAGAGACATCAATGTGTGGTTGCCTTTCACCTGCCTCTGGCTATAGACCTGGCTGGAGACCTGGCTTGCAACCTGGTTATGTGCCCTGGCTGGGAATCGAACCAGCAACCTTTGGGTTTGCAGGCCAGTGCCTTATCCACTGTGTCACCAGCCAGGTGTAATCACTATGTTTTTAAAGTAAGAAGCAGTTTGTGGACCACCAACAACTGTGTACTACTTTCTGGGTGTGGTAGTGACATCTAACAAAAAGTTAACAGCCTCCAAAAATAAATACATTGTTAAGTTTTTGTTTTTGCCTTTTTATGCCTTGCACTCTGTTCATTTCTAAACAGATCATATAAAATCAAAGTGGTACTAAAAATGTTATCACTGTAAAGCACAGACTTTACCATCCTTTTAGAATTTGCTGAAGGTCATTGTTAACAAAATAACTACTATTTTACAAAAGTTATATACTAGCCATTCACCATTTCTCAGGTTTGATAGTGAAATTCTCCATAAAGCTCATCTTCCTAAACATCCCTTCTGTTTATTTATTTCTTGTTTATAAATAAACACATTTAAGCCCAGAGAGATCAGGTGAATCCAAAGAGGTCTTAGCTACATTCAGAAAACAAAAGTAGTATCTAAATTTCTGAGTACAGTTGACCCTGGAATAAAATGGGTTTGTACTGTGTGGGCCCACTTATAAACAGATTTTTTCAATGAACATTGTAAATGTATTTTATCTTCCTTATACTTTTCCTTTAAGTTACTTTATTATAAGAATATAGTATATAAGATACAAAATATGTATTAATCCACTGTACTTGATGAGGCTTCTGTTCATCATTAGGCTATAAGTAGGTACATTTAGAGGGAGTCAAAACTTCTGTGTGGATTTTCAACTGCCTGAAGGGTCAGTACCACTACCCCCAAAACTGTTCAAGAGTCATGTGTACTGGGTTTTTCCTCTGCTTACATAAGCACCTAAAAATACCCCTTTATACTTCAGCAAATCATTACGTACCTAATGATATTAGACTTAGCATTCCAGCTGGGTTATTCATTCTTTTTCTGTTGTCTTTTTCCTCTATTAGCTTTCTCTTTTGCCTTCTTACTTTTTCCTCTTCCTCTCCCCTCGCTAAGTGGTGATGCTCTACTTGTTCTCCCTTAATTTATTTTCACAGCAAGATGGGCTTTGGCTGCCGGCCAGCCTACACATTCTGTAAAGGAGACAAGTGCTGCTTTTGTGTGCAATGTTGCTGTTTTCTGATCTTAGAAAAGCCAAACAGAGAGTATACTCAGCCAGCATTTTTTCCAGCTCATTTGGACTGAGATGTTTCTTCCTCACATTTTCTTCAGAAAGTGACTTTGAGCCAAGTTCAGCCTCTGGCATTCCAATGGAATTTGTGATTGGATCTAGCTTCCCAGTTCAGGCAATCATTGATTTCATCTGCCAACCTTTTTTGCCTGCTTTCCTCATTTTCTAAAAACACTTAACATATTCAGGAGTTTTCAAACTACTGTGGTATGTATCGTCATTAAATACATCCAAACAGAGCCAAATGTATATGATCAAATAATATTATAGAATGTAGGGAGAAATTCACAAATTCATATTTTAAAAATGTACATGATGATGAGCAAATGGCTGGATGACAACTCATTTTGCATAGTAATTTAATGGGAAGGCAGGAGTGTTTCACTTTTTAAGATCTTTGTTTTGAGGAACTAATGATTTGAGTACTGCCCAAAGCTCCTGTAAAAAATAAAATGGCCAAAGGCCCTAGCTGGCTGGTGGCACAGTGGATAAGGCACCAGCCTATGAACCAAAAGGTAGCTGGTTCGATTCCCAGCCAGGGCATATAACCACGTTGCAAGCCAGGTCTCTAGCCAGGTCTCTAGCCAGGTCTCTAGCCAGGTCCCAAGCCAGGTCCGTAGCTGGAGGCAGGTGAAAGGCAACCATGCATTGATGTCCCTCTCCCTCTTTGCCTCTCTCCCTTCCCCTCTCTCTTAAAATAATAAATAAATCTTTCTAAAAATGGTTAAAAGGTATAAAGAAACAATGATGCAAACAGAACCATATAGGCAATTTATCTGTGACTGGCTTGCTTTAATATATATGTATACATATTTAGTCTTTCAGTTTAGAGGGTATGTTTTCATCAGCACCCTCTCTGGTTGGTGGTGGGCTGGTTAAAGGTGGGATCCAAGGCCCTGGCTGGTGGCTCAGGGGATTGGTACCGGCCTGTGAACCCTGTTTGCCAACCCAGAAGTGACACTGGAAAGGCTTCTATGACATCTGCTACAGAGGCCCAAAAATCAAGGGGACATGGATTTGCACATTCTCAGCAGGTACAGTTAGTTACAGGATTCTAGGACAATAACACGGTGATGATAGGTAACTGATAGGTCTTATACTTTCACTTTGTTCCTAGATAGAAGCTGGATTCATCTGACACCAGGGAAATGAAATTTCTGGAGACAAACTAGATCTGCATTTCTTCCTAGAAACTTTATTTCCAGCCTTGAAACTCTTGGGTGCTATAAGTCCTGAATATGCAACAGTTGGCAACATTTTTCTTTTATGTAAGGTGTAGATGATTCTTCAAATTAAAGATAGAAGCTGACTTTCTCACCAGAAATGGTTTATAGAAGCAACTTGAAAAAATACGAGGCAGCCAACAAAAGAAAAAGTAAAATATTTTCTTTTCTCATTTGTAGAGTCTGCTATATTTTACAGTTCATGAAAGCAGGATAACATCTTTATTCTTAACTCCTGGCTAGAATAAACCAATATATTGAATTTGAATTGGTTTATTTGAATAAACCAATTTATTCAAAACCTATTTGAAGTGTATTAAAATATCCATTGATTTTTATTATGTTTTTAATTCCTGGAAAATGGCAATGATTTTAATGGAATTTCAGCAAGACATTTACATGGAATAACTGAGACTTAAATTTTGACTCTACTGTAAAGTGTTTTCAGGGTGGGGAAAAAGTAGATTTACAGTTGTTCATATGGAATATAATACAATATTTAATAAATAATAATGCAAGAATAAATTATGTTTTGCATACTCACAACTGTGGACCTGCTTTTTACACACACACACACACACACACACACACACACACTTTTATAGAGGTGCATTAAACCATCTGAACACCAGTGAATCTACTTAAAACTTTTAATATCTGATTATGCTGCTTGATCTGTTAAGAAGCAATAAAGAATGACTATGAAAACCACCTATAATTGTGAGGAATAGGTATATAAAAGCTTACTGTTATTTAATAGGATACCATTAATGAACATTTTAGAGCCTTACTGTATAGTCATCATTGATTTAAATTGCACCCCCCAGTCAAGAATGATTAAAAAGTCCTGGTTTCTGCTCTTTCAATTTTGTCACCAGTCGTAAATACCTCCGAACTAGCCCCCAAACTTAAAATATTTTTATTCTTTATGGTTCCCTTGAAATTGATGGTTCTTTTTCCCACAGTAATTATGATTTCCATGACCAGTTAATGCACAATTAACACAGTTTCTCAGACCCTAGTACTTAAAAACTGTTTGCTCCCTTCTGATATTTTCTAACCTTGAGAACTTTGTCAGAGGGAGCAAATCTTCCACTCCTACAATCTGACATCCTTTTATTCAACTAGTTTTGGAGAATTAAACTCTCTTGTCATTGGATAGTCAGCTCGCTTGACTTTGCCCAGATTCCATAATGAGAACTCAGACTCTAAGATGTTGCATAAACAAGCAAATCAGCAAATTAAAGACCAAGGAATTTTCTGAGAGGAAAACAAGTTAGTTCTAGGAATATGGGTGATTTGACCAACAATAGAGTAGTTATTAAATCCAGCACAGTGCATGCTATACAAACAATCTCCCTTTAAACTTCATTTTTTAATTAAAAAGAAAAAAAATCCTGAGGGGAGAACCTACTCTAGGAAAGAAATAGCTCTTATGACAAATCTGAATCAGTGGGTTGCAATTTCATTTCAGAATTCATAGAAAGTTTCCTATGCATTTTAATGTCCTGAATGGACATTAAATAAACCAAGAGCATTACCTAGAGCAGAAGAGGATGGTACTGCAGTGGTATATAGAGACTATAATTCCTTTTATTTTAAAGATTTTATTCATTATTTTTAGAGAGAAGGGCAGGGAGGGAGGAAGAAAGGAAGAGAAAGATCAATGTATAGTTGACTTTCAACCTACTGGTCCTGGCTGGAGACCTGGCTTGCAACCTGGTTATGTGCCCTGACTGGGGAATCAAACCAGCCCTCACAGGTGCCAATCTACTGAGCCACACAAGCCAGGTAATTCTTAATAAGTAATCACTTCCTTACTTTTTATTGGCCATAATTAAAAAATAGAGATATGAACATCAACTTGCTTACATATTTAAAACTTTTTAAGTTTTGTATGAATATACAATATTTATCTTATTAAATACATCATAAACATCTAAAATAAAATTAATTTCTATTTATTGCTCTTAAGATAACTGATCCACCCTAGAGTCATTTTAGGAAAATGTATATACAAGAAATAAAATGTAATGCCATTAGCTTATCTTACTTTTGACAAAGTTCAAAATATCATAATCATTCACTTAATTCATTGAACCTGGCCTTAAATTAGTTTTATCTAACAAAAAAACAAATGCTCAAATATACCTTCTTAGATTAATATTTATAAAAATGAGAATATTCTAAAAGATAAACTTATACTAAGTATAATCTAAGAAAATTGCACAATGTACCAGAGAGTAGGTAATTTGGGAGGTTATTTCTCCAAATAAGAATTCAAAAGCTATTTGTTTTCTAGTATCGATGAAGCAGACATGTAATCTCCCAAAGAGAACATGCTCATGAGTGGTAATTTAATTTGGATATTTAAATCCCAGCCTACCCTATAGCTGGTGAATTGATGATAAATACTTCCATTTAACCCACACTTAAGTAGTCTATTAAAACTCTAAAATAGAATGTTTATTTTAGTAAGAGATTTTTGTTGGATAAATCCTTTGCATTTACAATAAGTAAATTTTGCTAAAATCTGACACTATGATCATTAAGAAATTATATAATTTCATATATATTATTTTATATTTACCTTTCCAAGCAAAGATTTTAAGTCAGTCTTTCATAAAACATATACTATTCTCTTAAATCTCATCTAATAATTTCTTCTTGTTGCCAAGGTGATTTTAATGTTAGACTAGAGATGTCTTTTCTTCAGTAAAATATATTTCAATTTTTAGTACCATACTACTATGTCAAGGTTCTCATGAGAATATATCTCAGTGAAATTTTTACTTTTAGGTTTGTTTTTTTTTAAGATTTTTTAGTTCATTATTTTCAAAGAGAAGGTCTGGGAGGGAGGAAGAAAGGGAGAGAAACATCAACGTATGGTTGACTTTCACCTGCCTCCAGCTAAGGACCTGGCTGGAGACCTGGCTTTCAACCTGGTTATGTGCCCTGATTAGAGAATCAAACCAGCGACTTTGGGTTAGCAGGCCAGTGCCAATCCACTGAGCCACACCAGCAGGCCCTAATTTAGTCTTATAAATATGTGAATACAATGTAAAATCTAGAAGAAAATTCTGCTTGCATTTGTGAGTCTTTTAGCATTGCTTTATTTTAATTTTTAGACAATATTTATAGGACAAAAGTTTTATTTGTTTACAATATATCATATGTAATAATAATATAAAGTTGGACATTTTCCCCCTGAAAAGTTATCTCTGAGAAGTAAAGAAGTTATCTTTCACTCAATTAACAGCCTCTCAGATTAACAAGTACCTCTCATTTACTTTCTTTTAAGTAAGTTTTGTGAAAGATATATTAATTTGAAATGACTTCTATTAAATCTAATACTGGTTACTATTGTGGTCTTCTGATGAAATTCAACGAAAATAAAACATGAGGAAAGCTCTCCTGCAATCATTGCTGGTGAGGCAGGACATTACAATTTTAAGTGCATATTGCCAGTATAAATAAGAGAATATTTAAAATATATTCAAAGGAAAATATAGTTTCATTTTTATGGTATAGCTTATAGGAGGCCAAAGCAGTAACAATTAGAAATGTTAAAAAAAAGAAAGAAAATAAATGTTGGGGGGGGGGCGGGGGAGACAGGGGAAACAAGCAAGAAATCCCTTGGTTGTTGGAATTGGAGAACTTGTTAGTGCAAACAAATCCAGAGGCCAAGACCCTCATATGTTAGCGGAGCAGCTTAGAGAGGTGAGGAGACCCTTTAAGGGCCTTTCTCCCTCTGGAAATATGTTTATTCTTTTTTTTTTTTTTTTTTTTTAAGATTCTATTTATCATCTTCAGAGAGAAGGGCAGGGAAGGAGGAAGAAAGGGAGAAAAACATCAATGTATGGTTGTCTTTAACCTGCCTCCAGCTACAGACCTGGCTGGAGATCTGTCTTGCAACCTGGTTAGGTACCCTGACTGGGAATCGAACCAGCAACCTTTGGATTTGCAGGATGGCACCTCTTTATTCTTAATACCAATCCTTTCAGTGAAACAGTTAAGTCCAAGACTATACAGCTAGAACAAGGTAGAAACAGATTTGAAGCAGGAATCTTGTCCTGATTACATGCCCTTGGTTGCTATAGAATACTAGCTGTTGATTTTTTTTTTTTTAATTACTTAAAACCATTGTGAATTAAACTTAAAGCTGTACTTCTAGGTCAGAGAAATAGACTCAAGCAAAAGAAAATACCATTTTCAGGTTCTTAAAGATGTCTGTTTCTTCCAGTTAAATTTTAGTTTTAATCTCTTCTAATAAGCTCTTATTTTCTGAACCATACAAAAAAAAGAAAATATTTTATAAACAAGAACTCTAGGGTAAACCAAAATGAACAGAAATATGCAGAAAGTTCTGTTTCAATTTCTTAAACATTATGGCTCAGGAACTAAATAGAAGCTCATGAAAACCAGGGGAGGTTGGGTGAGGTTCAGTGAGGTTCCCCTCTGCTGGCTGCAAGGAAAGCCCAGCTAGTGGGTCAGGAACTAGTGAGAAGGAAAGGGATTTATTTGAATGCTGACTTCTTGAGATGATGAGAGGACTCCAGTCCTAAAAGTGCCCATCTTACCATTCCTGGTCAAGCCAGCTGTTCTTGTCTGGAGTTGGTGGTAATTCAGAAGAGTGAAACTCCCCAGGGGGAGGGCACTGTGCAGTGTCTCATGGGAGAAAGCAGTAGGGGGAGGAGGCTGAAAGGGAATCATGCAGGGAATCTGGTTTCCTTCCTTGCTTTAGGGGTTATCTCTCAGTTGGCTTCCTTGGGACATCAGTGGTTGCATGGTTGGCAGGAGCGTTCCTCCTAACTGCAACCAGCACTCAGCCAGAAGTGAAAGCTCAGGGTGGATTACACACTCTGCTTTGTTAGAGAATACAGAACTCTGATCACTAGCTGGGAAATTACTAAATCGTGGTTAAAATGTAACATCTTAGTTCAGGCCAGAAGTTTTTAAGAGGAGAAGATGAGGGAAAGAGGAACAAAAAGATCAGGAGGAGGGTGTTACAACATGCAGACAATTTCCATACTGTTCTCACTATATACGGATCCTTTTGGTCTGTGTTCTTGAGTTGACCGTATGGTTTTTATCAGCTTAGCAGGATTCCGATGTCATCCTAGAAAAGAAACTTTTCACATGCTAACCCTAGTTTTGAAAGAAGCTGAGTTTAATATTTACTAAGATTAATATGGGTAGCTTTATGTAAGCATAATGTTACAATCAGACATAGAACAAAATACATGTGGTGATTCATATATGATGAAGATCTCATCCCAGGCCAGTATGTAACATGACTTCTTCAATAAATTGTGTCCATTAAGCAGATATTTGGAAAAATTAAATTTATAGATTTAAGTGTATATTTTGTTTTGAGTTGTAATATACTAAATTTCATAATTAACTCAAGATGAATTATGTTTACAAAAATAAAATGTAAATATGGATTATTTCTTTACACCTAGGGGGTGAAAAAAAGTTTCTGGTTATACAAATTTTCTCTGTATTACTAAAAATTATTTTTCAAAATGAATGAGATGTTTGCATACAATGTGATGTATGTGTACTTTGCAGACTTTAATGTACTGCTAGAATCTGTAAGTCAGGTTCACAATTTCTCTCTTTGGAAAAGGCCAAACAAAGCCTACACTCAGAAATTGCTATACAAGAGCAATAGAAACATGGTGAAGAATATGGACAGAAAAAGACATTGAAATGACAACAAGAAAAATTTTTTTAAGAAAAACATGGTATTCTACTTTAATGTTATCCCCTATTCCCTATCATCATATGGACAAATATTCATAGCACTTTTAATTTATAAAATGGGAGAATAGGCCATTGTATCTGATCATGTAAATAATAAGTCTTCAATAAAAACAACTGGGAAAAATTCCATTAAATTTTTCTCAAGTATACCCTTTGATTCAGTTGTATTAGCTCTCAGAATTTATAGAACAGAATCCTACACACAAACACATTATTTAGAGCATTATTTCTAATAACATAATATTGAAAAAAACTTAAATTGATATAATACCAAATTAAATGAACACTCATCCACATAGCTGGATGTGTAATAAATACTTCATAAGAAAAATAATAATAGAAAAAATGAAATATCTTAATATATAACTCCAAAAGATTATGTAAAATTATATTATGGAATTAATCAAAATTACTATTTAATCTCTCTTTGGCAATATAAAAAGTTCTACAGAGAGGGAGAGATACTACTTTCTTATGAATTGGTAGACACATTATCATAAACTAGTATCCTCAAGTCAATCTTTAAAAAAGTCAGAATATAAATTATAAAAAAGGACAGGTGGCAGGCTTCTTCTCTAAACCAATATCTGAAAAATCCACCAAAATAGATGAGTATATCTAAAATGTTTAATATTTAAAATTTCCAGCAATAATCATTGAAATACACACATGATTATATTATATTATAATTACTGTAGAAGAAATATATTCAGAGTTAAAAATTCAGGACAATTTGGATGAAGAGTATATTTATAAACAAAAAGAAAAAAATAGGTTGCACCATACCTGGAACTCACTATACTTTTGAATTTCTCATATGAGATGAAATGTGTCTAATATTGAAAGCAATTTGGATTTTGAGAATTCTCTTAGAGTGGAAACATTTAAAGTGACCATTTTTTTAAAGATTTTATTTATTATTTTTAGAGAAGAGGGGTAGGGAGAGAGGCAGAGAGGGAAAGAAACATTAGTGTATGACTGCCTTTCACCTGCCTCCAGCTACAGACTTGGCTGGAGACCTCGCTTGCAACCTGGTTATGTGCCCTGGCAGGGGAATCGAACCAGCAACCTTTGGGTTTGCAGGCTGGGGCCTTATCCACTGTGCCACCAGCCAGGGCTTAAAGTAACCATTTTTTAAAGATCTACATTCCTTAATCAAGACTGCAAGGAAGTTTTTACTTCTGGGAAGTGAATCGGGAAATAAAAGCATGAGGAAATGAAGGTAAAAGGTATAAAACAATTAGAGAATGACAAGTCATTTTGAGAACTATTGTTATTATAATCAAAGTATATAATGCCAGTACCTAGATGAGAAAAACCATTAATGAATCATAAATACAAAACTATAACTTTTATTGTCATGAAGCCTAAAAAGGATTATAGTCAATTTAAGCAAATACAAATTTTAAATCCCAATTGTCCCTCTTACCCACAATTCCACTGTTGATGGTTTCATTTACCTGCAGTCAACCCTGGGCTGAAAATATTAAGTGGAAAATTCCAGAAACAAGCAATTCATAAGTTTTAAATTGCACACCATTCTGAGTAGCGTGATGGAATCTTGCACTTCCC
Source organism: Noctilio leporinus (assembly GCA_004026585.1). Taxonomy (NCBI): domain Eukaryota; kingdom Metazoa; phylum Chordata; class Mammalia; order Chiroptera; family Noctilionidae; genus Noctilio; species Noctilio leporinus. Next base: position 350,038 of record PVIW01000813.1, read on the forward strand.
CCCTTTATCTCTCCCAGGATGCGGATTGTCTCTTTATCCAGCAGATCCATATATATCTATATATACTAACCACCCATTAGTCATTTAGTAGCTGCCATTTCAGTTATCAGATCAGTTATCAGAGAAAAAAGAAAGAGAAGCCACAGTCACATAATTTCTATTATATATATAATATATTATAAATATATATATACATTTATAATTTTTCTATTTTATTATTAATTATTATTATACATCTTTTGCTGTGCCTAATCTATAAATTAAGCCTTAAAACATATTGGTATAGAAAAACTATAGAGTATATAGGTTTGGTACTATCCAGGGTTTTAATTATCCACCAGGAGATCTTGGAACATATCCCAGTAAATAAGGTGGGGACTATAGCATTATTTAATAGTTTCTCTGTTAATGTTCTACATTTTTGGAATTGTAGCTCTATTATACTAAAATGTTATAAATAATTGGTGCTGAAATATAAATTATACTATTCTTAAATAAATATAATTTAGTTAAATGCTAACTCAATATTGACATTATACACAATTAGCAACAAAGCAACAGAGAACTACAAATTATGAGAAATTATTCAATTTATAAAAAATATGCAAATCAATGAAGTTGAAAATTGAATTCTATAAATGTGGCATGTAAATTATAAAACAAGTATACATAGTTCTTAGCAGAAATGGTCACTTTATAATTAGAAACACCAACAGGTGATGTCTTCAAACACTAAGTTAAAAATGAGAACACTTTACTTTTTACTCAGTTTTAATCTAAGAGATCCAAATGACAATACATTTTGAAATAGGAACCTTTCATTCTTCTGTCTTGAATCAATACTGAATCATAAGGGAAAAACTGTAATGTAAACTGCAGAGATTTTTTCCCAATTATAAATTCCTTTAAAGTTTACTTATTGCATTTATACTTTCATTCGGTAAAAGTATAGAAGTCTGACCTAGTCAGTGGCTGTAAAATAAAGATGTGAACCCAAGCAAGCTGAAGTTAAATGGCTAAATCAAATTGACAGAAAGCTTTTCCAATTACTCTGTTTTTATTTGAATTATTTTTCATGGGTAACCAGGAGTAAGAAAACCAGAACCCATTTCTAATGCTGACTACCTAAGCAAAAATTGTTATTTGGATGACTGGATTTATTAGTTGTTTTAGTATGATAGGGCTGCTGTAACAAAATGCTATAGACTGTACAGTTTATAAATGGTGGGCATTTGTTTTTTTACTGGGGGCTAGAAAGTTCAACATGAAAGTGTTTGCATGGTCGAATGGTATCTCTACATGCTGGAAGGGAGCTCTGGGGAACCATTTTTATGGGAGCACCACCATTACCCCAAAGGCCCTATCTACTAATAAAATCCCCACGGGGGTCAGGATTAGAATTTCATCATGGGCATTAGAGAGACAAAAGCATTCAGGCTTTAGCACTAATGCAAACTAACAATAAGATAGCCATGTCTTCACAAGTGATGCTATCTAGCGCTGTGACAAAGAATCTGAAGTTGTTTCAAATATTCTTATTCTAGTGAAAAAAAAAGCAACACTTTATATCTAACAAAATATTTTGTAATTTAAGTTCAATTGAGTATAGATAATATTTAGGATTAATGTTCTTTTAAAAAGAAAAATAAAGAACTTCACAAACTGGAACAAAGGACTAATGATATTGAGAGAATGAAGTTCTGACATTGACTTCATATGAATATATGAATATAAGAATAAGTGGTTTTTTTTTAAGTGAGCCTATGACTTCAAACAGGAGTTGATATCTTTTCTAATTTTTTCTTAAAATTTCTCATTCATTCCTTAGAGCATTGCAAGATAAGCATTATTTCAAATAAAGGCTGTGAAGCATATTATTTACATTTTTCACTGCTATAAATTTAGTAAGTATAGTGTGTGCCTTGATTTCCAATTCTTTTGGTTTCACAGTGATAGTTTCTTCTATAATTCTCCATAGCCCTTAGGAAAAGGTGTGTCTGAAAGAATAATTTATTATATAATATTATGGTGGGTTCACTCTGAGGCAGATGCTGTTACATATTGAGCATATCATAAAAGAAAAGAAAAAGATGGGTTTATTCTTGCCCATGGGTTTAACTGTTAATAAACTCTCTTGCTTATCATGGTTCAAAGTTGCTCTCATGGTCCTGTAACTTTAGATACTGATTTCTTTTGGGGTCAAAACCCACTACCTTCTTTAATTCTTTTAGACTCTGGACTCAGCAAAATTTTCATTGTGAACTTTCTGCTGAAATGGTTCCTTAGCTCCGTAGTTGATGCACTGCTGGCTTTTATATACCCTGAATTTCACATCTGCTTGGCATTCCATGTAATGCTTGATTTCATAATTTATTTGTGTCCTGAAAAGCTGGCTTTTGTTTCTTCCATGCTATAAAAAATGGAGTTATATATCTAAATTTCAATTATTGGTTTATAAAATTACATGTTTCCTGATACATATTTATATAATATAAAAATAGTGCATTTCTACATTTTATAGTTAACATAAATGATATCTAAATCAGCATTTTGCTTATTTATAGAATAGGTTTATGTATTATACAATAAATTCAGTTTCTTCCAGAGTATATGTCATAATGCTTCTTCAGTCAATGCTCTAAATTTTGGCTGTTGTGTTGTCTGTTGCAAAACAAGCTCAATATGTCTGTCTCGGAGGATCTCTCTTATTGCCTATATCTGGGCCATGTCCCCTGACACCTGGCCCTTTTCAGAAACAGGAAAGTTTCTAAGTTCTTTGCTGTCTCTGTCTGTCACAGCAATGTCTTTTTTATTACGCCTGGTGTACAGCACTCTGCTGAGTCAGGTGCAATGGAATTAAAGAAAAAAGATATCTTTGAGTTACCTCCTGGGTAGTAGGCACTGCCCCATTTCCCTTTCTAATAAAATGAGAACAACTGAAATTCAGGAGTTAAGAGCATGACCTCTGGAGATAGCGCTGGTTCAGGTTTAAGCTGTCATTATTTAGCTGTAAGATACTGAGAATTTTACCTGACTCTAAATGATTTTGGTTTTTTTTCATTTGTAAAATAGGAATAATTATACTTGTGATACAATATTTTTATAAAAACAAAAGTAATTAGCATGCTTAACATGTTTAACATAGTGACTGTGACCCAGTAACAATTAAGCATTTCTCATGCTACCATCACACAGATTTTGTATAAAATTCACATTTAAAATGTGCCAATTTAAAAATGACAAATTTTGCAATTCTTTGCCAAATAATGAATATAAAAATATTTTAAAGCATTGAGTATGGGGGTACATCCTTGAAATTAAAGTTGTCTTCTTCAACTCAGCACAATGATAAACAAATGTAGAACTTGACAGTCAAACACTTGTCATGCTTCATTGTAAACACATGCATTTTCAAAGTCCTATTTTAAATTTCAGATTATCAAGAAAACATTATGTATGTATGAAAGTGCTGATTGTGAAATAAATACCAAGTTCCACCTTCTTTTTTTTCTTGGAGTATTAAAAAGTGAACTGTTTCTTTTCACAAAGATGGTACAGAAAACAGCGAAGGGAGGGCCTGCCCTATAGTGGAAACCTAAGCAAAGAAAGTAGTGCTCAAGGGTTTGCACTGCCACAACGAAGAAGAGGATCCAAATGTTACCCACATTCTAAAGGCCCAAGACACTAAGGCTCTGCTGGAAGCCTGAATATCCTTGGAGGAGCAAGCTTGGCCACCATGCTCTCATCATCTTCCCCTCACTAGGGAGCCAACCATGAAGAAGTAGAAGACAATAATAACTTGGGTTCACTGTGGATGTCAAGGCCACTCAGCCCCAGATCACAGAGGCTTTGAAGAAACTCTGTGACGTTGACATGGTCAAGGTCAACACCCTGATCGGACTTGATGGAGAGAAGAAGGCATGCATACATTTGACTGGCTTCCAACTACGATTCTTTGAATGTTGCCAGCAAACTTGGGATCATTTTACCTGAATCTAGTGAACAGTTTAGAAAAGAAAATGATTCTGGCTTATATGGATTTAGGTCTTAATTTAGTTTTTGGTGGTCTCCTCTTCTGGGTGATAGTGTGAGAACCTTAACAAATGCTGGTGGAGATAGTTTTCTTCAGACACTTGGGAGAAATTTTGGGGCAAATAGTTTCATCTGAATAACCTAGCCTACAGCTATTTTTAAAGAGTGTTTGCTAACTTAATTTCCTGTGGGCACCTGTGAGAAAGTCTCCCATGTAGTGAGGCTTTTTCAACTGGATAATATCTGACTATAAAAGCTTATTGTTCATATTGGAAACCATTAAAATACAAATTAAAAATACAATGATTTTGTGGCTTATATGGTGAAGACTTCTATGTTGGTTCAAAAAGTTAATTAAAAAATGTGGCTAAATAAAATACCATAGATAGATGACGAATTACAAACTAGAAAAATAATTTCAACATATTTCACAAAGTGGTATATACGAGGTCTGTCCAGAAGGTATACAATCATGTAATATGAAAAGAAATGAGGCATTTATTGAAGAGGATGCAAGATACAAGAGGATACAAGAAACAATGTACATAGAATAATGATGTCTCAGTCCCCTTCAAAATAATGACTTTGGGATCTCACACAGTTCTCCTGATCGCCATCAGCTGACCTGTCATATTTTCTTGAATCTTTCCTTTAAAAGCTGATTTTAGTTTTGGGAAAAGCCAGAAGTTGCAAATTGCCAAATCTGGGCTGTAGTGGGGACTAGGTCACCTGAGTGATTTGATGTTTTGCCAAAAACTTTGCACAGATGTGATGCGTGAGTAAGCACATTGTCTTAATAAAGCTGCCAATCATCAGTTCCCCATAGCTATGGCCTTCTGAATCATCCAAGTAGTTTCCACAAGAAATATTCAAGCTTCATGCAAAATTTGATGCAAATTGGTTGCTCTACTTGCTCAGTCATTTTGAATATAATGGCCACACAGAACACATGCTCACTTGAGAGCATCTACCACCACTGGCTAGTACAGTGAAGTCACCATTGTTTATGTAAGAAAAAGTGTTTCAGTCCACTCTCCTTGGCTGCTGGGTTACATCCATGTCACACAAACCCTTCTTATCATTTAACAATGGCTCAGATCTTTCCAGACAGGTCTCTAAGACACATACACAACACATACATTTCCAAAGTAGTAATGAAAAAGATAATAAAATGATGGAAAATTGACCTAGATTTACGTAGAGTCATTTCATAGGACAAAGGAAATATCAGCAAGCAACATGAAAAACATTTCATTGCAGAATTAAAATGTCACAGAGGATTATGAACTGCATGTTTGTGTACCCCCAAAATTCATATGTTGAAATCATGATCACTAGACGGTGTTTGGAGGTATTTAGGGCTAGATTAAGTCATAAGGGTGGGGTCTTCCCAATGGTATTAATGCCTTATTTAAAAAAGGATGAGGCAGACTTCTCATTCTCCACTAGGTGAGGATGCAGAAAGAAGAATCTCTGCTAGTGAGAATGTGGGTTCTTGATCATAGACTCCTAGCTTCCAGATATATATACATCAACATTTGATGCAACATGTTGATTTTATGCAATATGCTATTCTTAATTGGATAAATGCAACATGTTATCCTTGATTGGATACATTTTAACTAAATCATCCTGTTAGATCAGCCAGAATGGCTAAGATACTAAATTATCATTGTCCTGCTATCATATTGGAACAATAGTAATGCAAATGTGTGGCAACATACTCTATAAGGCCATTGGAGGTCAGGCCATCTTATACATTTCTAATGAGAATGGAAAGTAATAAAAAACATAATACAGCAATTTGCAGATATTTTGTGGTATATAACATAAGAAAGAACTGCAAGTAAATCTTAAATTTTCAGTAAAAATATTAGCTGTAGTAATATTGATATTGACATTATGAGTCATTTTTATTTTTGTAGTTTGAAATATGGCAAATGTTGATATACATATTTAACAAACAAATTATAGTCAAATAACCAGTCTTATTTTTACCTACTGTCTAGTAGTAGCAGGTAAACTGTAAGGTGTTTCTTATTCTTGAAATATTCACAGGAAATCAATATTGTAAACCCTATTATCTCATATTGAAATTAAATGCTTATTAATTTTTAATAGGAAAGAAACACTGGCATGGGTTTCAGATCATAATACATATAGACAATAGTCAGAACTATATAAAATTAAAATTATCTAAATAAATAACTCTGATGCCTATAATTTATTAGTGAAATCTGAATGCCAAACTGGTCAAAAATTACACTTGTTAAAATAATTAAACAAGGAGTTCATTAGACATGTTAATGATTAAACAAGCAGGTCATTAGACTTGTTAAATTAATTAAACATGGACCCTGGCTTGTGGCTCAATGGATAAGGTGCTGGCCTTCAAACCCAAAGGTCACTGGTTCTATTCCCAGCCAGGGCATATAATCAGGTTGCAAGCCAGGTCCGTAGCTGGAGGCAGGGGAAAGGCAATCATACTTTGCCTCTCTCCCTTCCCCTCTCTCTGAAAATAATGAATAAAAATATTTTAAAAAAAAAGTTAAACCTGGAGGTCATTAGTGGTGGCTGGTGGCCTATGTAAAAATAGCCAAAATCTAAGTCTATTAAGTGTCTCAAGGTTACAAATCAAAACACTAAAGGCCACCAATCATAGTAAAACTAATCAGGTTTTAAGATACGGCCAATCAAACATTTCCGTCTTTGCCTCTGTGTTTTTTCTTTATGAGTCTTTCCTGTATCTCCTGTCACAGAAATATTCCTAACCACATTTGGTTTTATGCTACACAATTTGAATTGATTTTTCTGCAAACTTAAAATTTTTAATATGACCCAGTTTAACTTTTAACAAACTTTATATTTGATAAAGAAGCTAATGCAGGAAAAGACAATTCCATATTTGAGAAATAAGAATTAATAAACTTAAACCTTCCTTTTATAAGCACAATATGAGTCCTATTAGAATTTGAAAATAATATCCTATATGCTATATGATATAAAATAGTCTAAATCCTAAGCAACTGATTTCCCAAGTAGTGATTAAAGTCTGAGGAATATTGGAAGATAAATTTTAGCATTTATTTCTCAAATAAAACTAAATCCATTTTTCTAATTTGGTTGAAATCTTGTTTACACAGATATTCATGCATTTGAAGTGGATGACCCTTATTAGGTAATCCATTCTGTTTTTGTGCAGAAAGTGTAATATTTATAAGAAAAAGATGGGTTTGGCTTAGATCTGCCTATAGTAGATTGTTCAAATGAGAAACCATTGAGACTCATGGGAAATTTCCAGGCTTTGCTACATTTACTTGTCTAACACATTTGGATTAATGTTTCATCTATAGGTAATGGAAGGTACATTACGGCTATTTCTGTGCAGTAAAAAATGTCAGATGAAAAACGATTTCAGTAACTTAAATTTCACATGTTCTAGAAAATTGCTTATTTAACAATCAGCCTCTTGCGGCAGTAAAAACCCTCTAAATCACTAGAAAATTGTTGTTTCTTAAGATGGCACTTAGGTATTTCAGATTCATTGTGAACATTTGAAAAACAATTTCACATTTTACTAGTTACAATTATTTTTTGGCAACCCAACTCAATTTTCAAAATATTAGATGAATATTACCTACATATGTATTTTTCTTTGTATTATTATAGCTAAATGCTTTTTGTTACTATCCGTTGCCTCAGCCACTATTTTATTATATAATACTGTGATTATTAATATAATACTCTTAATATTAACTAATACTTAAACATTTTCATTTTAACAAATGGATCTGTGAGAAAATGTATACTTGCTGCTTTGTTTTCTTAGTCCACGGAATCTATGAGCCACCCCTCTATAAATAAGAGCGTAAGTATATGTTTCATATTGCAGGATACATAGTCACTGTGATATTATTTTGAGTAACATGAAAGGCTAATGAGATTTTAAAAATAAATGCAACATGCGATCCTTGACTGGATACTTCTTAAAGGATTTTGGGGCAACCACTAAAACTTGAGGTTTGAGTATTTCACAGTAGTAATTTATCAACCCATGTTATTTAAAAAATTGGCTGTCCATCATGTCAGCAGCTTATTTTCTCATAGTTCAGGAAAATAAAGTTACTTTTATAATTCTTATAAATATATTCTGTAGGTTTGACCCTGTAGAATGGCTAACATCAAGAGTAAACCCTAAGGTGAACTACTGATTTTGGGTGATAATAATTGTTCAATGCAGATTCATCAGTTTTAACAAATGTGACCACTCTTGGTGAGGGGTATTGATAATGGGGGAGTCTAAGTGTATATAGAGCAAAAGGTACATGAAAAATCTCTGTACTTTCTTCTCAACTTTGCTGTGAACCTAAAACTGCCCTAAAAAGCATAAAGTATATTTTCAAATTTAGAAAGAAACATGACTAACCAGACACAAGTTTCTACATATAACATATACTTCTAGGAACACAGGTTTTTACTTTTTCATACATGGAATTAAAAAGTAAAATGTCTAAAACTTTAAAATGTCAAATTACCAGAACTACTGTAACAGGTAGCATCAAAACAAGAGAAAATTATGGCCTTTTAGTAAATTGTACCAACATAACTATACCATATGAGAAAAAGATGACTTATAATTCACACCTTGTACAAAAATCAATTCTATATAAATAACTCAAAATATGAAGGATCAAACAAGTTTTCTGTAACATTATATATAGTGATATTTAAGTAGGTTACTATTTCCTCAACAAAACATACTAATTTTTTAATATGAAAGAAAAGACTAATAAATCAGACTTCTTTGAAGTTAAGAAATTCTGTTTATCAAAAGGCCATTTTGCAAATGTAAGGGCAATCCGCAGCCTAGGATGAGAGATTTGCAACACAAATAACCAATTAAAAACTCATAAAAATACATTTTAAAAAGTCTAAAAAAGGGAACACAATACCAGATATCACACTCTATTATAAAGCCACTGTAATAAAAATAGTCTGGTGCTGGCATAAGAATAGGCATATAGATCAATAGAACAGAATAGAGACCAGAACTAGACCCAGGTCTCTATGATCAATTAATATTTGACAAAGAGCAAAGGAATATAAAATGGAGAGAAAATAGCCTCTTCAACAGGTGGTGTTGGGAGAACTGGACAGAGACATGCAAAAAAAATGACACCAGACCACCACCTTATACCATAAGCCAGAATTAACTCAAGATGGATAAAAGACTTAAACATAAGCTACAATACCATAAAAGTCCTAGAGGAAAACATAGGCAGTAAAATTTCAGATAGCCCATGCAGCAGTATTTTCACTGATATTTCTCCTAGGGCAAGGGAAATAAAGGAACAAATAAGCAAATGGGACTACATCAAAATAAAAAAGTTTCTGCTCAGCTAAAGAAAACTTCAGTAAAATGAAAAAGAAAACCTCCGTATGGGAAAACATATTTGCCAATGACACCTCAGACAAGGATTTGATCTTCAAAATATATAAAGAACTTATATGGCTCAACACCAGGAAGGCAGACAACCCAAACAAAAAATGTGCAAAAGACCTGAACAGACGCTTCTCTGAAGAGAACATTCAAAGGGCCCACAGGCATATGAAAGAATGCTCAACATCACTAGCCATCAGAGAGATGCAAATTAAAACCATAATGAGATATCACCTTATACCTGTCAGAATGGCCATCATTATTAACAAATCAACAAACAAATGCTGGTAAGGATATGGAGAAAAGGGAACTCTAGTGCACTGATGATGACTATGCAGACTAGGGCAGTCACTATGGAAAACAATATGGGATTTCCTCAAAAAATTAAAAAATGTAACTGCCTTTTGACTCAGAGATTCCACTGCTAGGATTATACCTAAAAAACCTGAAACACAAATTCAGAAAAATCTATGCACTCCTATGTTCTTACCCACACTATCCATAATAGCCAAGTACTGGAAATAGCCTAAGGGCTCAACAATGGATGAATGGATCCAAAAACTGTGGAACATTTACACAATGGAGTAATGTACAACAGAAAGAAAGTAGGGTGAAAAGTAAATTCAGAATTGTAAGAAGAACTACAACTATGTACAACAACACAAATAAATCTTACAGATATATTGGTTGCTAAAAGCATCAAATAAGATAGTGCACACTGATAACGTTTGAAAATAAGCAGGGTCTTTATGTTAATAGATGTCCAAGAGGGACCACATTTCTGGAAGGGTTAGTAAACAGAGGCATAAAGAAAAACCCTGGAGACTAATAATATCCTATCTTGAGTATATCTGATAGTTGCACAGGAAATTTCACTTTTAAAAATACAGTGATCTATATGTAGTTTATTCATTTTAATTTATGGGAGTTATATTTCAATTTTAAAGCCAAAGATAAAAATTGCTTACTGTATTTCAATCTTGCCTCATTTATTAAAAAGTAGGTAAACTTAAATTCAAAATGAGTGTACACATTTCTGTGATTTTGCAATAAATTTGAGATCATTAAACTTTTTGTACTTTTGGCTATATGTTAATAATTATAAATCACTCTTATTTCCAGATGACTTCTTTTTTTCAGAGCATTTAAAAATCATGTCTGTGGACAAAGTTTTCAAAATATCAATATACTTTGATGTCCCTATAAATAAAATGTATTTGCTGAGGGTTAAATGGAAAAATATAAAAAGGAATTATGTAGGCAAAATTTAGCTTAGTGCTTCACATATTTTATGTTGCTAGGAAAACTCTGTGTGTGTGTGTGTGTGTGTGTGTGTGTGTGTGGTGTGGGCAGGGAGAGGGAGAATATAATTGGGCTCTCCATTTATCTATTTTTAAAGATTTACATTAAAAAATTGCAATGCAACTTGAAAATTACTGATTGTAGAGGACAAGTTAAAGCCAAAGTCTGGAAGAGATTGAAAGATAAAATATCCCATTAGAATCAAAAGAAAAAATATATAATGTTTTTCTATCTTCCCTATTTGGCCCTATTTTGAAATGTAAATGAAGATCTGACATCTTATATTAATAGTTATGACCAGATCCACATGCTTTTTTATCTAGGTGGGGTTCATTATTCATTCCTTTCATTTTTATATACCCAGTGTTTCTTACTGTATGACATGTGCCTGTCCCTTAAAATGACAGAAACATTTTAGATGCCCCTCTTTCCTAATTATAAAGCCAAACTACCTACTTACAGATGCCTGAAAAGTACAACTGGCAGGAACAAGCTTTCCCCAAAAATACTGTGTGGAGTATATTCCAACACACTGTAGCATAGACCCAGCCTCAACTTTTGTGCTACAATATGTAAACATATTTTTAGCGGGGTGATTGCTTACTATCCATCAATTAAATTCATAAAGTGCTCATTTTCCATCAAAGTATATTGCTTTATATTATTTTATAGGATTTTTAAAAACAAAAGGGAATTAAGCAGCCAATAAAAATAAAATTATAATCTTGGATTATTTGTATTGATATTGATTAGTGGCTTACTACTTTATAAATGTAACTTTAAATAATGTATTTAATCTTATTCTGAATAAAGTCACATCCAACCTTTTTTTAAAGAGTTTTATTTATTATTTCAAAGAGAGAGGAGAGGAGAGAGTCAGAGAGGAAGAGAAACATCAATGTATGGTTGTCTTTCACCGGCCTCCAGCCACAGACCTGGCTGGAGACCTGGCTTGCAACCTGGTTATGTGCTCTGGCTGGGAATCGAACCTATGACCTTTGGGTTTGCAAGCTGGTGTCTTATCCATTATGCTACCAGCCAGGGCTACATCCAACCTTTTAGTTGCCCCTAAGTTTGGCTCATGCTTTCCAAAGATTATTAATGTAGTCAAATAATACTGGTTAATTCTTATGTCTTTACAATGTGTTATGTGTTTTGCATATAAAGCTGCTCTATGGGATTATCTATGGTCCAGTTATTCTATACATTATAGAAAATCAGGGTATCAGGTATACTATTATCTCACCAACTGAGTGGAATTGTTATAAGAAGCTGTTCACAGCACTACTTTGTGGCCTAGCTATCAGACAGGTGTCAGTACCACTTGCAGCTCCTCCATTATGAAACTGTAAGAGTGCTAATAGTGTTTATTTCACATATAACTGTTCTCACTCCTTGTGATAAATAGTGTGGTGAAGGAAGAGAAACACTCACTAAAGGAGGGATTTCCTTAGGTAGGAAATCGTATTACTCAGACGCTGGAAAATTTCTTAACCATGGAATGCTAAAGTTAAAGGAATCAAATTTTATAACATTGCTCTTGCTTAAACTCTGCCCACAAACAGGCACAATACACAATCAAAATTATTTAAATTCAAATGGAAGCTCTTCAGAACAATGTATAACTTACAATATGTATCACTTGTGTTACAATAAACACATTAAAATTTAATCAGTCAAAGCATACCTTTTAAAGATATTGGAAACTTCTGGAATTCAGTTATGTGCACAAGGAGCTCAGAGGTTGGCACAGCATCCTAACAACAAGTCAAAAACTGAAAAGACAGAAAAATCAACTTTTCTTGGCTCCATAAGAGAGGAGAGGACAGAGCAAAGTGCTGCCACCAATAACAGAAAAATAGACCAGTAAGCATTGTGAGTTGTGATGTACTGGAACAAAGATACAAGAGCAGAAATGCTCCAGAAGCCAACATGGGGCAGGTAAGCCACCAGCTGAAGGCTTCTTGTAGATAACTCTGAAATTTAAAAACTCCAGAACCAGTCAAAGGGGCCTTTGCACAATATTATGGGGTTTACCTCCAAGAGCTCAGCCTGGTTTCCACACTAAATATTGGAGAAAACCCCCATCCTTCTTCCCACAGGGAGAAAGGAAAACAAACCATCTTGGAAAACAGCAGAGCACCATTTTTTTTATAAGGCCTCACATGACACTAAGCCAGGCCAAGCCTCACCTGCTGGGGATTTTGTCAGTGCTCCAACCTTACACCCCTCAGACAAATGAACAAAAATGGATCGTGTATTTAAAATGCAAAATTATAAACCTCCCAGAATGCAACACAGGAGAAAGCCTGGATGACTGGTTATGGTGATGGCTGTTAGATGCAATAGCAATGGCACAGTGTAGTAAGGAAATAACAGATAAGTTGACTTCAATAAAAGTGAAAGCATATGCTCTGGGAAAGAAAATATCAACAGAATGAGAAGTCACAGGACAGTAGTTAACATTTGCAAGACACATCTGATAAATGCCTGTCATCCAAACAAAAGGAACTTAAAAGGGGGATAATGGTGGAAAGAAGGGGAATGAACCAGTCAAAGGACATGTATGAATGACCCATGGACATGGCAACAGTGTGGGGACTGACTGGGAGCCAGGGTACAGGGGTGGACTGGGTGGGGAAGGGCAAAAGGGAAAAATTGGGACAAATGCAATAGGACAATGATGAAATATTTTTAAAAAACTCAACAATAACAGAGCAAACAACCCAATTAAAATGGTTCAAAATCTTAACAGACACCTCAACAAAGAAGATACACAAGTGGGAAATAAACATATGAAGGGATGCTTCTCAGTTATACCATCAGACAAATGAAAATCAAAATAACAGTGCCATTTAAAGCAACCACAACACAGCTATTAGAATGACCCCAACTCAGAACACTGATATCACTGATTGCTGTTGAAGATGTGAAGCAATAGGAACTCTCACTCATTGCTGTGGGAATGCAAAATGGTGTAGCCACATTAGAATTCTGATGGTTTATTACCAAACTAAATATACTAAACTGATGTAAATTAAACATTCTTTTCCCATTTAATCTAGCAATCACACTCCTTGGTATTTGACCAAAGGTGAAGAAAACATGCCCACACAAAGACCTGCAGACAAATTTGTATAGCAAACTTGATTCATAACTGCCACAACTTGCAAGTAACTGAAATGTGCTCAATGGGTGAATGGATAAATAAACCATGTACATGCAGGCAGTGAAATATAATTCAATGCTAAAAAGGAATGAGCTATAAGGTCATGAAAAGACAGGGAGGTAACTTAAACGCTCCTTACGAAGTGAAAGAAGCCAATCTGAAAAGGCTACTACGTACTACATGATTCCAACTACATGGCATTTGAGAAAAGGTGGAAGTCTGGCTACGGCAAAGAGACCACAGTGGTTGCCAGAAATGCAAAAGCAGAGGGTAAAATAGGCTGAGTACTGAGGATATTTAGGGCAGTGATACTATTATGGTGGATGCATGTTTTATACTTTTATCAAAAGTCATAGAATGAATATACAACACCAAAAGTGAACTGTCATGTAAACTACTGACTCGGGGTGACACCAGTGTGTCAGTATAAGCTTAATGATTCTAACAAATGCACCATTCTGGTTGGAGGAAGCTAATACTAGGAAAAGTAATACATCTGAGTTTAGAGAGTATATGGAAAGCCCTCTTAATTTTTTGGTGAACCTAATATTGCTGTAAAAAAATAAAGTCTTAAAAACTAAACAAAAATAAACATTCATTTCCATGTTTTTTTTTATAATTAGAAAAAAAATCTTCAGTAGTCAATATGCCATAGGTCCCTAACACTGGTTTTCCAAAGCTTTATAGGGTAATACACATTGTTGATTTTTTATACATATTTATCACAAATTTCTTAGTAAATAAGAGATCAATCCATACATCATTATGAATTATTTCCCATTTCAATAGGAGGGCACTTGAAAATGTCAACTAGTAGCTCATTTATTAATTTATTTGACCACATTGTTTTCTTTCCCTTGAGATTCTACTCAATTTAATCCTACGTAAAAATTAAAGTCAATGAAAAAGCTAAAATGACTATTCTCTCCAAATTAATTTGATGCATTAGTGGAAATAAAAATAAAATTTCAGTAGGATAGCTGATGAATTTGAGAATCTACATATTGAAGAATATCAGCTGATATCTTTATATGTAAAATATGCATGAATATCAGATAAATATGAAGATCTGGTTATATGAAGTCACAGCAAACTTTAAAGCTATAAAATGCAGACTATGCTACTGATGTGTGTGGGGAAATTGAGGACAGTAATTTCACTCTTCATACTTATTTGTGTCAGCAGTTCTTCGTATGACAGAAGAAAGTAGCTGCATATTATTCATGCAATAAAAAATTAAAGAGGAATAGCATTATTTGTTAACATTTCCAGTAACTTTCTACGGACTAGGAATTAATTGTTCTAGGTGTTCTCACAGGCCTTTTCTTGTGGAATATTAACAAGAACCTAATTGACCTGGTGTGTCTAGAAATTTGATGCTTGAAAAATTAACTTATCTGAAGTTGCAGAGCTGGGATTTGAATTAGGCAGGCTGACTCTGTAGTCTACACTGTTAACCGCTATACACTGTATTGGGTGCCATGAGCTAAGAAGGCACTATATCTAGTATACATTGAGAACATAAGTAAACCATGTTATAGAAAAATATATAAGTATGTTAAATTAAAAAAAAGAAATAAATGTGTCATATGCATTATACATTTAATAATATGTATTATATATTGCATACACAGAGACAATGTTCAGTGCATCTAGAGGAATTCAAAATAATTTAAATATAATAAATGATAAATAAAGGATATTAGTTTGCTATTGCTGCCTGACAAATTACTGCAATCTCAGTGACTTACAACAACACCTGTTTATGAGTGTTTAGTTTGACTCAGCATAACTGGGATCTCTGCTCAGGCTGAGATTCAATGTCTTAGCACTGAGGTGTCAGCCAGGCTCAGTTTCCCAGGTGGAGGCTGGGAGGAAGATTCCACTTGAAAGCTAATCCAGTTGTTTAAAGAATTCACTTCCATGTTATTGTAGGGCCTGAGGTTTCCTTTCCTTGCTGGTACCTGGAGCATGCATCTCCTAAAGACCCCCACCCTTTGGTCCTGTGCCCCACTCTGTCGTCAAAGCCAGCAAAGGAAGTTTTCAAGGTTCAAATCCCACTCGTGATTAAACTGTATTTTACGTCCTCTTTGTTTGAAGGCTAAACCCACACTTATAAAGGGCTGATGTAATGATGTCAGGCTCAACCCCATATTTCCTCACCTCAAAGTCGGCTTCTTTGGGATCTTAATTACATCTTCAAAACCTATTCACAGGAATGCCTAGATTAGCGTGATGATTAATTTTATGTGTCAACTTGGTTAAGCTTTGGTGCACAGTTGTTCAGTAAAACATTGTCCAGATGTTACTGTGAAGGTATTTTTAGGTGTGATTAGCATTTACAATCAGTGATGTTAAGTAAAGCAGATTACCAGCTATCCCTTAATGCAAGTGGGTCTCATTCAGTTACTTCAGGCCTACGAGCCACGACTGAAGTTTTCCAAAGAAATTCTGCCCCAAGATTTCAACATAGATGCCCTGCTTGAGCTTTTAACCTGTCCAAATAAAACCTCCACATTTGTCTTCCTGAATTTCCGTGTTGCTGGCTGCCCTATAGATTTTGGACCACCAGAATCCTTAATTGTATGAGCCATTTTCTTAAAGTCTCTCTCTCCTTCTAAGTTACAGAAATTTACCTAGTTCAATATATTCTGGTTTAATCTTTTAAGTCACCAATTTTTAATAGCAGGACTTATTATAAAATTGAGTGTTGAGGATTTTTTTCTGAGATAAGGTTGCTCTATTTAGGAAATAATAACACAGGGCACCCCATTAAATTTGAAATTCAGAACACAATGGGTAATGTTTTAGTTTAAGTATCACCAATATGCATACTTATACTTAAAAATCCTATTATTTACTTAACATTCAAATTGAGCTGTTGCCCTGTATTTTCTCTGGTAATCCTATATTCAATTCACTTTTGATCTTGAACATTGAAGGAATCTCTCCTCTTTTTTCTTTTTGTTTGCTTAAGATTTGGAAAGATAATGTTTAAATATTTAGGATAATACTTGTGCATTTAATGGTTATGGCATACAGCATGCAATTAAACCAATTGTGTTTTAAATTGTAGATACTTTCCAAGGCAATCATATAGAAGCTCTTGTTGTTCAGAAGTCATTTTAAAAGAGTGACATATATCCATGTAAATGGAGTTAGAAGAGTTAAAGAACTTGATGAGGTATTTTGAAACTTGAAAGGCAAATGGAACATCTTGCTAAGCTCTCACATTTTCTGGCAAGCACTACAGTTCTCTTATGCAATAAGCTGTTCCAACAATAGTATTATCAGCTCCCTACCTTTCCCAAGCAGACTGAAGATTTTATAATTTTATTGTTGCACTTTCTGTTAGTGAAGACTGAGGCAGGGCAAGTGTACTTCTGGTCTTGGCCCTAGCTGGTGGCACAGTGGATAAGGTGCCAGCCTGTGAACCCAAAGGTCACTGGTTCTATTCCAAGCCAGGGCACATAGCCAGGTCTCCAGCCAGGTCCATGGCTGAAAACAGGTGAAAGGCAACCATGCATTGATGTCTCTCTTCCTCTCTGCCTCTTTCCCTTTCCCTCTCTCTAAAAATAATAAATAAAATCTTAAAAAAAAAAACAAAGAAAGAATTACAGCTTGCAGTCTTTGCTGTGGCAGATGCCAGCATTTACACAGAATCTTTCAGACTGAAAGTTGATCCATTTTTGAAATATGCAAAACAGAACCAACTTCAAATGGATTACTGTGAGGATGAAATGTGTATATATATATATATATGAAAACATATGAAAAATGCACATTATTATGAAAGTTATGAAGCAGTAATGATTCATTTACTCTTTAGTTGAAATATAACCTCCCTCCACTAATTTAAAAAATGATTCTCTTGCAAATTATCTCATGGTATTTCATTTTAACTTTTCTTAAGTAATATTTTGGATTCATTTATTAACATTACAAACATATAGAAATCTAGTTATTACCCTGTTACTGACCAATAGGCTTTTAATAGAACTATTTTGTTGTATCATGACTATTTGTTCATATAGTCTATACTTTGCATTTTTTAATTAACTTTTAGATTGGATCAAGGTTAAAGAAAATATTAACAGAATGTACTGAGAATTCTGATATACTCCCTCTCCCTGCCTCATCAAAATCCTATAATATTAGCATCTTTCACTGAGGTAAGACTTTAATTATAATTGATGTATTGATATTACTATATTATTATTACATAAAGTCTATGGCTTATATTAGAGTCCACCTTTTGTGTAACATGGTTCTAGGACTTTTTCCAAATGCCTAGTGTCAAATATCCACAATTGTAAGATTATTCACAATAGTTTCACTGCCTCCAAGTTTCCCTGTATTCAACCTAATCATTTCTCCCTCCGCCCTCCCTCCCTTGGCAGGCACTAATCTCTTTACAGCCTCTATAGTGCAGATGCCTTTTCCAGAGTGTCCTGTAGTTAGAATCACATAGCATGTGGCCTTTAAGAATGATTTCTTTCACTCAGCAATTTGCATTTGTTTCCTCCATGTATTTTCGTGGCTTAAGGATTCATTTCTTCTCAGAACTGAATAATAGGCCATGGTACAGATGTACCATGGTTTGTTTCTCCACTCAAACATTGAATGACACCATGGTTGCTTCCAAGTTTTGGCATCAATGAGTTAACTGTAGTATAATGCTGCAAACATCTGTGTGCCGGAATTTGGGTATGCATAAGTGTTGAACTTGTCTGGGTAAATGCCCAGGGACTGAAATTGCTGGATCGTCTGGTAAGGCCACTTGGTAAGAAATTGCCACACTGTCTTTCAAAATGACTATTTGGTGTCCCCACCAGCAAAAATGAACAGTTCCTGCCCCCCCAACCCTCACCAGTATTTGATGTTCTCAGTGTTTTAGGTTTTAACCTTTTTAATAGGGGCATAGCAGTATCATTGCTATTTTTAAAATGCAATTTCTAATAAAATATGATCTTGAGTATCTTTTCATATGCTTGTTTTCCATCTACATATCTTCTTTACCGAACCAACTTTTTAGATCCTTTCCCCATATTTTAATTACATGGTTGGTTTTTAATTGAGTTCGAAAAGTTCTTTGTGTATCTCAAGTATGTGTCCTTTATCAGGCATGTGTTTTGTAAATATTTTGTTCCAGTGAGTGGCTTGTCATTTTATTTTGTAAATACTATCTTTCTTGGAGCAGAATAATTAATTTTAATTTATTATCTTAAATAATCTGGACCTTTTACCTTTTCAAATAAACTTTAAAATCAGTTTTTATATAATCACAAAGTAACCTGCTGGGATGTTACCTAGATTTGTACTAAATATATAGATCAAACTGTGAAGAATTAACATCTTAACACTTTTGAATTTTCCTCTCCATGAACATTCAATATATGTATTTCTATTATATATGTATATATTTTATTTGTTTCAATTTAAAAAAAGCTTCCATGATAAGTTTACATTCAATATTATTTTGGATCAGTTTCAGGTGTACATCATATTAGTCAGACAATCACATAACCTACAAAGTGTCCCCCCAATATTTCCAGTGCACACCTGGCACAGTTATTACAATATTTTTGGCTATATATCCTATGCTACACTCTACCTCCCTGTGACTATTTTGTAACCACTACTCTGTACTTTTCAATCCCTTCACCTTTTCCACCCAGTCCCCCAATTGACTTTCCCTCTGGCAACCCTGTCTGTCCTCTGTATCTATTACTCTTTCTCTTTTGTCTGTTTAATTCTATTATTATTTAGATTCCACAGTTTTATAGTCCACAGTTTTATTAGATGTGTACCTAAGTATTTATCTTCTGGTAATAATGTAAATGGCATTTTGTTTTAATTTAAATTTGAATTATTAATTGCTAGTATATAGAATAGCAATTAGCTTTTGTATATAAAATTTTATGCTACAACTTTGTTGTAATGGCTTATTAATTTTAGGGTCTTTGTTGTTAGTTTGGGATTTTTTACATAGACAATCATATCATCTGTGAACAAAGAGGGTTTTAATTCATTCTTACTCATCTGTATATAAAAACAGATGTTTACATGATTTGTGGATTAATAATGTTTATTAAAAATACATTTTAAGAAAAATTAATATGCCTGACAGTAAATGCTTAATATTTATTTTAGCAATCACTTTGCCCCATTTTAATTTTTATACACACCTCTTAAATTGACATAAAATCTAAATGTGTTACGATCAAGTGGTTATCATTGCTACAGGAATTCAAAGGTAGACTTCAAAGCTACTTTGTTCTTTTTCAGAATACCAAAAATATTATTTCATTGTACTGCAGCAAAATTGATTAAATGCTATTTTAACATTAGAGAAACATTATTTGACTATCAGTAAACTTAATGCATCAGTACAAGTTCATAAAATATTTTTAAGTTTCAAAGTTATAATCAACATTTAAAAGGTATATTTTTGTCTAATGTATAATTTCATTAACAAGAAAAGCATTTAACTGTGATTGCCATTTGATATGAATATAATAAGTGATTTTCCTATTCATTTATATGTCACCTATGAAAATAATGGCTTTCTTTGGATATATTTCTGAATTTATTTATTGAAACCTTAACTCTCTAAGAAAAGTTTTATTAAAGAAAGGTTTAAAAATTCTTGTTTAGGTTAATCAAAGTGACCTTAGAATTTCTGGAAAAGCAACTAATTTTTAAAAAGTTACCCTAGAAAAGTCACCAAATTCATTTATACATAATAGTATAAAATGTTATTATGAAGTCATATTTGAACCTAAATCTCATTAGGATGAAATATGATTTATACTTGTGAAGTGACCTATAGTGATTAGGGAAAAACTATTAACTTTATTTAAACAGTAACTATGAAAAGTTAAAAATGCATATTGTTAAACTACATTGCTATCCAAGAAATTATGTAACACAATATTTGTATTTATATAGCTTCACAGAAAGTGAAGTCTTTATATCATTGTTTAAAGAGAAACTAAACTAGGTTGACAGCCATTTCTAGCAACTTAAAACAAGTTGTTATTCAGCTCTTTGGGGTATACTCTTGTCTTTATTCATATGAAATATTTCTACTTGTCTTAATAAGAATTGCAAGAAATTCTATCAAGGGAATTATATCCCCATATCTCCACCAAAGGAATAACTCAGCCCTTTGGTTATAATAACTACTTGCTTCAGCTACTGCCTTATATACACATTGACAAGTATATTCATCTATTGAATAGTTGTAACATTTCTGTCAGTTATTTATACAGAGGAGAACATGTTTTAAATACAGAGTAATGTCTAACTTTCAATTATAATCAAATGAAATTTAGTTTATACATATAAGTGGTAGCCCTTCCTGGTCCACACAACACTCTCCATAATTCCAACTGCATAAATAATTTAGTTTAACAAATGAAAGTAAAAATAAAAGATAAAAGTATGATGAAATATAACATTTTATAGAAAAATTTTACAGTTGTTTATAATGTCAAATTTAATAGACTTTTACAAGTTTATAGATATAACAAATTAGTAAGTTTAACCTCCAATAAGAAAATATTAGTATACAGACATAATATTAACCAGGGCACCACTGCTAGGATTATACCTGAAGAACCCTGAAACATTAATTCAGAAGGACATATGCACCCCTATATTCATAGTAGTGCTACTTACTTAGGAAACAAGTATTTATTTTGCTGTTACAGTTGTCCTTCAGTGGGTGAATGGATCAGAAAACTGTGGTACATTTACACCATGGAATAGTATGCCACAGAAAGAAAAAAGGAACTCCTACTCTTGCGGTAGCATGGATGGAACTGTAGAGTATCATGCTTAGAGAAATAAGCCAGGCAGCAAACGTTCAATACCATATGATCTCACTTAATGCAGGAGACTAATGAACAAAAAAAAACATAAGCAGACCGGAACCAGAGACATGGAAAAAAGGAGCAAAATGATGGTGACCAGAAGGGAGGAGGTAGGGGGGGAAAGGAGGGGAAGGCTTTAGTGGAGAAGCTAATGTGGAAGACTCATGGATACGGACAACGAGGTTGGGGATTGACTGTGAGAGAGGGAGAAGGGGTGGGCGGGTGGGATAGGGGAGAGCAATGAGGGGAAAAATGAAACAATTGTAATACAATAATACATAATTTAAAAAACATAAACAAAAACATTAAAAAGTTGTCTTAAAGAGTGTATTACTCTAGCAAGATAATATGGAGTGTCTGTCCCAAAAACCACTGACATTATAGTTAATGAAACTAAGTCCACACAGTTGCTAGGCAATTATTGAAAGTTGGAGACTCTTTTGCCATTATTCAGAATAAATGAATATATCTAAAGTAATTTTAATAAAGCCACATAGCTGGTGTTGCATACATTTTTATTTTGGGTTAAATAAAAATTAGTTTGCGTATTTAAGTTTTACTTATATTATCTTTATGTTTTCCTATTTGGTTTGAGAACATATGAGTAATACAAAAATATGTCCAAAAAAGTCTAAAAATCTCATTTTAATTTTAAAGTTTTCAGGAGATATGGGATATACTACTAAAGAGTAAATTGTCATTTACCATTCTGCTGCATGACATTTAATTATTACAAGAAGGGTGAAACTGAGACAGTGAGAAAACAACTCAAGTTATCAAAAGTGATGATGAGAGGATGTGATTGAAGTATATATTTTTATCTATGGTGATTGGGAAAAATGTATCTGATTAGTTGATGTTTTCATAAATTATTTTAAACTAATGGTGACCTATCTAAATTTCTGAGAATTTTCCAGATTTAAAATAGCATATGGTAGGCATTAATGCACTACGTTCAAGAATGGTTGATGTGTTTGAACACAGAAAAAATTCAGTGTAGCTGAAACAAATAGAGAGAGGGAAAAGTCATGAAAAGGTACCTAGTAGGTATCAGCAAAGGTGGAAGTAGTTTATATTAAATTAAATATATAATTTTATGCCTCATTCTTAAAATATCCTACCTCTAAAATACTAATTTATCAAGAAAAACTAAATTAATTTCCCTATGCTAAAAGTAATTTTCAGAGATATTATACCCCTATTACATTATAAATTTGAAAGGTAAAATATTAAATTGCAGAATTATCTTTTTCAATTTATTTTTTTTTAATTTAATATATTTTATTTATTTTGCTATTACAGTTGTCCCAATTTTCCCCCCTTTGCCCTCCTCCACCCCATAGCCGATTCACTCCAGCAATGACCCCCTTAGTTCATGTCCATGAGTCATACATATAAGTTCTTTGGCTTCTCTGTTTCCTTTGTTCTTCTTAACATCCCCTTGTCTATTCTGTAACCACCAAAGTGTAATCTTTCTTTTTTCCCCTTTCACATCCAGACAATTCACCATTTAATTACTGCCTTCTGTCAGCTTCTCAAATTATATTAATACAAAGGTTTTTTTCATTATTCCAAAATGCCTATGTTAATTCATTTGTTTAAAGAATTACTCTTTTAAGTAACATGAATTGCAATATTACCAAACACATGCAATTTTTTTTTATTTCAAATTTTAGAAAAATGAATATCTAGCACTCAGATTTCTTAAGTTATATTGTTGAGAGATAAAAAATATTATCTACAAATAGGAATTATTTGACTGGACTTCTTGTTTTGGGAATTTGAAACTAAAATTTGTTTCGAAATATCAGAATTCTATGACCGTCTCTGAATTAATTATGCTACATATTAAAAATAATTTAAAGGTTCTATCAATGTTTAGGAGTGATTCATTTTGATTAGTTGATTTCTGTTTTCTAATTGAATATTAACTATTATCCCCAGGGTTCAAAAGTAATTTCTGTGTGAATATTGCTACTAAAACAAAGCATGGAACTTGACATTATGATGAAGGAAAGCTGTGAGATGTCAGTTTCCAAATAATAGTATAAGAACTATTTTTATTTTAATTTTTCCAAAATTATGTATAGAGTATAATTTCAATTATCTGAATAATTAAATTGTATTCTTAACCTTCAAACATTAACAAAAACAAAAAATTGTATCTCTGAATCTGATAATATATTAAACCAGACCATTTCACTTATTGAAATAGGTTTATAATGTATGTACGTTCCCTACATCAGAAAATAAAATTACTGAAACCCTTTGAGATCACTGTCCATGCTTTGGCAGACACACCTGAATTCCACCCATGTGAGCTATGAGTTTGTTTTGGTATTCCCACCAGTTAGTCATATAACTGCTGTTTGGTGATATTACATTGCATGTGAGTGGTCAAGACTCTGGGTTTCAATACTGTGTGAAAATGTCAAATTAAGCAAATGATCATAGCAAAAGAAAAAGATGCATCTATTATAATAGAAAAGCTAAAAAATTGTTACAGAAGTTTAAACATGTTATTGAAGTAAGTCAATTTACTGAAAAATATGTGGTCAGAAATGATCATATGTTTATTACATTTACATATTTAATTTAAAAAGTACAAGTACAGCTGTCAATATCTTATAAAGACCATTGTAATATAGAAACTAAAAGCAGAAAGTCCCTAGTTTGAAAATTGAAGGTCTTTACCATGTGATATTGGAAAGGATTTGACAAATGAAAAAACAGGATTAAACAAAGACCTGTTTCAACCAAGAAGTGAAAATATATCAAAGACCACTAGTTATTTTGGATATGAAAGAAGCTCATATATATAAATAATAAAAACAGGTCTGAAATATGTGTGACTATCTAAATGATTGGCTGCAGAATTGTAAAAAGTATTACACTATAAAATAAGTAAAAGTATGGGATAAAAATAACCTCCTGAAATAGCCAAAAATGACACTACATATTTTGTTTCAATAATGTATGATGAAAGCTCTAACTGTGAATGATTTTTAGTGCTAATAAACACCCTTCTACTGGGAATAAGTTTCTTTAAGATGAATGAGTAAGTGAATCCAACCAATATTTACATGGCTGAACAAAAAACATCATCAGGCTGTGTGTGCTAAGACCAGATGACTGTTCTTGGCCACAGGTCCACACAATATAAAGAAATAATGAATTCAAAGAAGTCAACTCTGAAGAGACATCCACATGGTATTCCATATTAATGATGCTCCCAGAGCTGTGCAAAAATGCACTCTAGGGAGAGATTGAAAAAGAATCTTGTGAAAAATCAGGGGGATTGGCCCTGGCTGGTGTCACAGTGGATAAGGTGCCAGCCTGTGAACCCAAAGGTCACTGGTTCGGTTTCCAGTCAGGGCACATAACCAGGTTGCAAGCCAGGTCTCCAGCCAGCTCTGTAGCTGGAGGCAGGTAAAAGGCAACCATACATTAATGTCTCTTTCCCTCTCTGCCTCCCTCCCTTCCCCCATCTCTAAAAATAATAAATAAAATCTTTTTAAAAAATCAGGGGGATCACTTTGTCAAATACATGACTGTCTAACCACTATGCTTTTCACCAGAAGCTAATGCACAATAATATTGAATGTCAACTATCATTGAAAAATAAATTAAAATAATAATATTTTTAAAGAAGGAATGAATCAACACTTGAAACTCTCAAACAACTTTTGTGCATACTATTATATGTGGCAGAAACATGATAAACTGGAGAAAAAAATTATAGTTGGATTAATAATACTCTGTACCAATGCATAAGCTCACCAGAGGCTAGCTAGACTGAACTTCATGTCAAATAATGGTTTTAAAATTTAGTTTTCCCTAAATATGACATCTGTGACACAGCTGTGTGACCAAGAAATTTGATGTCCCATGGGAAGTCACTATAAACAATTTCTTGGAGCTGCTCCTTCCTTCTTTTAGCTGAGGATTGGAATTTAATCTTGGAAATGCCACTTACATAGTTGGGAATGAGATTCTGATGTATAATGCTGTGTAAGAGAGCATCTGAATTCTAAGACCTTGGAGAATTTTTGCCATCTGAGGCAATATCAAAATATGTTATTTCAACCACAAGTTTATGAGCCACATACATACTTAATTTGGAAGAAACCACAAAAAATTAATGGTGGGGACTGACAAATTCATACCAAATCAAAGTTAACTATGTAAAATAACAAGGACATAAATAAGTATGAGTGACAGTGATGATGATGATAATATAGTATTGTGCAAAGGACAAAATATTACTTTAGACACTATGACAAAACAGGCAATCAGCTAGCTACACCTGAATAAGATACACATATTAGTGCTCAGTTAGAGGTCATTTACACAAAAGGGACAGAAAGAATCAGAAAATATCAGAAGTTTATAAAAGGAGTTCTATCATTTGAGAAACCAATTTAATGATTACTCAGATGTTATCTTTGTTTTACTGAATACTAATTTTTAATGATAACCTCAATGTACTCTCTTCTTCAAAATAACAGAATAAACATGTTATTGCATTGCATACACACTGCATTTAGTGCAGTTTGATTTTTTTCACAGTGCTTGTTTTGCATCTTATGAATATTTGCCAACTTTATCTCATTTTCCTTAGGAATTTATTAAAATGTTATAAATCAGTGAATGAAATTTATCATTACATACAATTCCTCTATATCGCATTCAGTATGAATACTCATATCTTCACCTAAGATGTGCTTATGGGATGATTTGAAGTATTGCCTATGAATCACCTATGATTATATTGTAAATTCTTTTGGTCCCAAGGCTTTCATGTAAAAGAATGTGGGCCTGCCTTATCTGCCTGGATCCAAAGGCATAAAACATTGACATTATAAGACTAAAAGATATCTGAAATGCATTGCTTTGACAAATTTGCTGAATAAATTTTCAGTGATTGGATAAGACTAGCAATCAGTATTTATTCCAGAACAACAGATCTATATAGACCTCAATAACCTCATGAACTTATCAAACTGACAGATTACTCTTGACATTTATGGGTCACTCTAGACAGCCTACCTTTTTAATCCTGTAGTTATCTACTCTCATAGACAGGTATAAATTCTCAAACATTAATAAACTTTCTAAGGTCCAGGCGGCCTCACTTTATGTTCAAATTAACTTCCATACACTTCATACAAAAAAATATCTTCTCCATTGACCAAATATTAGAATTCCACCCTAGTCAAAATTGGATGATGTCTAGCATCATTTAAGAGTAGATGAAGGTATATGTTTATGTCACTGAAAAATTGTTTCAGATTTATTGTATCTTCTAGTGTGGTTCAGATTGATAAACTAGTGTAATTTAACTCTACTACTGTTTATAGAAAAATACAGAAAATGTTCCTAAAATACAATATTTTGATATTATTTAATACTTTTAATATATTAAAATGTATTTATTTAATATGTTTTAGAAATTCTTCTCCAAGACATTTAGCTTCTTGCAGTTATGGGATTTCCTTCCATAAAAAGGGCATCACATCTAATATCCAAATATAGTGATGTCTGGTTGGGAAGTGGCAATTATGTCTGGATACTATGCATGAAATGAATCAACATGTGCATTTTCAATTTAAACATTCTAAATCTTGGGGATTGACTGAGGGAGAGGGGCAGGGAGAGGGGAAGGGGAACACAAAGGAGGAAAATGAAACAACTGTAATACAACAATAATAAATAAAATTAACTTAAAGAATCTTAATATAAAAACTGCATTTCTCAAAATGCAGCCAAAATTCTACATGTGTAGAAGAAAGCACATACATGGGACTGGAAAGCCAAAACTTACATTAAAGTATCTGGTTCCTATGTACATATTTATTCCCTATTTCAAAACCATTTATGTAGTGCTTAATAATTTCCAGATTTTTAAAAATATTCATTAATTTTCTTCTTATAGAAACATTATGGGATATGTAGTTCAGTATTACTATTTTCATTGTATAGATGGAGAGGACTGAGTATGGTTGATTTCCTAATGAGGCCAAGATCTCAGTGTTCATGAGTGACAGAGGTAAGAATTCAGAAGGCCTGTTTGAGTCCATGTCCTCAACCACTATTCTCCCTTTTCAGTTATCTTTCCTAGTGTTCCAAAATCTCAGACACTGAGTAAAGGCTTAGTGCATTAATAGGATTTCTATAAGAATTTTTAGAAAAAAAATTAGAAGAGTATTAAAGTGTGTTCATTGTTTATCTTGGCTGCTATTGGCCCTAAACTTTGACTATCTGGGATAGTCTAAGAACTATATAATATGGTCCTTTTCTTCATATATTAGAATGCATATCATTGCCTAAAACTAAGAAACTGTAAGTTACACAGTAATTGGTCACAAAGTGCTTACTAAAAAAAAAAAAAAAAAAAAAAAAGATACTCTCTAGGAAATCTCTGATTAGTGACTTTACAGGGTTGAGAGTAAGTCATTGAGAAACCAATTAACGAAAAAGGATAACACATTACTAATCCATGACATGCAATAACAAAATATTTACTTAAATTATTACTTATGGTTTCCTGGAATGAATTGCCCATAGAGAGCTAGGCTTTTATAGATTTAGTGGTCTTATGATCAAAGATCATGACAGGTTTACACAGGGCAGTAGATTTGAGGGATGGAGGTCTGGCAGTTTTTGACTATGCTTTGGATTTAGATTCTCATTTCAAAGGCAGGTGAGAACACAAGATTTTCTTTCTCAAAAAAAAAAAAAAAATAATCACTTATCTTTTCAGACTTAAGATATATTGTACATAAATAACTTAAAAATAAAATCGGATTTTGTGGTTTGGTTAATTATGGCATTGTATTAGTTTCCTAGGCCTGTCTTAACAAAAATTTTAAATAGTAAGTAGCTTAAAAGAAGTGAAATATATTGTCTACCTGTTCTGTATAGAAGTCCAAAATTAAGACATTTGCATAATCATGCTCTCTGATGGCTGTGGAGAAGAATCCTTATTGTCTCTTCTAGTTTTTAATAGTAGACTACAATCTTTGCCACTCCTAGGCTTGTAAATATCTCACTTTAGTCACATGACTGCTTTCCCCCTCTGTGTCTTCACACTGTGTTTGGTCCCTCTGTGTAGGTCTATGTCCAAATTTTCCTTGTTTTAAAATATTTTATTCATTATTTTTTGAGAGAGGGGAAGGGGTGGGAAAAAAGGGAGAGAAACATTAATGCATGGTTGGTTGCCTTTTGCATGCCTCCAGCTAGGAACCTGGCTGGATACCTGGCCTGCAACCCAAGTATGTGCCCTGACTGGGAATCAAATCTATGACCCTTAGGTTCTTAGGCCAGTGCTCAATCCATTAAGCCATACCACTCAGGGCTCCACTTTTTTTTTTTTTTTTTTTTTATAAATTCATTCAATGATAGCCACCCTAAGAAACTCATTTTAACTGTTACCACTGTAAAAATCCAATTTCCAAATAAGATCACATTCCAAGGTACTAAGAGTTAGGACTTTCACACATATATTTTTGAGAAACACAATTCAACCTATAATAAGTACAGATTGGGCACAAAGCCTTTTAAAATGTTTGGCTAAAATTAAGCATTTATCAAAAGAAAGTGGGTAAGGTAAAATTTGTAAAGAGATCATGTGATAGGATTCCAATGGAACAGATATGATGCCTAACCCCCTTCAAAACTGCAAAAATAGAAAACTGCTTGGGTCATTATTCAAATAAACACAATTAATCCATATGATGGAGTAATCTTGATGAGAATGCAGATTCTTCTCACACTCCTCATTTGTCTTCCTTTATTGCCACCATATCTACAATGCATATATTCATGGTATTCCAAGGGAGAAATTACAAAGCCAAATTTTGTAAAAAATGTATAAGACGAACATAATTGCAAAAATTGCCTTTTATGTTAGGGTTTGGAACCTAGGGGTTATGTGTGGAGATCTGGAGGTTTCTAGATGAAGAAAGAAATAATATAATTGTATATTAATGTGATACACCTGCCAACAATTTTTGAAACAATGGACCAGCTTGAGAAATTGGAAGTGGTTTTAACTGCTGGTTTATCTTTTTGACTTTATCTAGAAGCTGTTGGTGGCTCATTATATATGAAGTTGACATTGAAGAAATTCCATGATAGGATATAGAGGAAGATATCCAAACAAGAATTAGAATGTTGATGGATAAGTTACATCACATTTACCCACTATGTTCCTGAGAGAACCCAAGAACACTATTTTTCAAAGCATTGAGAAGTCAATGGATGAGTAGAATATCAATCTTTAAATTCCTTGAAACTTCTGTATTTGTTATACAGAAAATGCTGCCACTGAAGTAGATTTTTTTTTGGATTTGATTGATGGATTCCTGGGGTGGCAGGAAAAAATGCAGTAACAGAAAATTGCTAAAGCAATGTTGTCTTCTTTGCCCTAACAGTCAACACAGGCGTATTGTTAATCATAATGTCAACTGCAAGAATCTTGGTGCTGGCCAACAGATGGTATTGTGTCTAGACATCACTAAATCTCACTAAGAGCATCTTTGATTTATTCAAACTTGAGGATGGGTATGGGGCCTTCTAACTGAAGACTAATTTGATCTTCCTTAAATGGTCCTGTATATAATTCTCAGTCCTGAGTCAGTTCGCAAATACAGGTTTTTGTTTTTGTTTTTTTTTTAAGAAGCTGAGGCTAGGTTCTATTCTGGAAGGACAATGAGACAAGTCCTTAAGTACATCTTCCTTCTAGTCATCCCCAAATAGGATTTGCAGCCATTTATTGGTAGAAATGGTGACTGGGGAAATGTTCTTGAAAATTAATCCCTGGGATTAGCTAATCCAATTGTTGTCCATCAGCAAGAAGAAAGGTTTTATGTGGCTCAGTTGACAAAGTATTGACATGAGCTCCACAGGCCTGGGAAACTATTCCATGGAAATTCCTTTAGTTATAAACTTTATAATGTTTTTCAGATATTTTATTATAAAATAGAGAATCACAGGAAGTTGCAAAGATGGTACAAAGAGAGAGTCAGTGTACCTTTACCAGTTTCTCCCAATGCTTACATCTTATATAATTTTAGTGTAGCATCTGGGACTGGTGCAATATGGGTATATAGTTCTATGACACTTGACTGCATATAATTATGTGCAATCAAGATGCAGACCTGTTCCACCAACAAAAGCAGGAAAGCTCCCCCATGCTCCGTCTGTACAGCCACATCCATCTCCCTATGCCTACCCCATCCATAACAGTTGGCAACTACTTGTTTGTTTATCACCTCTATTTTCTGTTATTTTGTCATTTTGAGAATGTTATATAAATTGAATTGAAAGCATTGGCTTATATAAAAGAAGCCCAGGATCTTTTGTTGAGTGAAATGTTGAGTGAGTATAAAACAAATATAGAATAAATCCCAAATAAAATTTCTTGTAGAGTAGACCCCTCCCTGCTCTTTTTGGAGCCTGGAATTAAAAGATAAAACAAAGAGGACATTGCCCTTCTTTCTTTTTCCTCTCTCTCTTTCTCTCCCCCCACCCCTGCCATTCTCTCTCTTTTTCATGCTTTCTTATAGTTTGATTTTGTTGAAAGAAGAGGGGAAAATAATGCTTTATTTATTTGTTTATTATTTGTTTGTTTTAATTGATTATAAAGAGAGGCACAGGGAGAGACAGAGATACAAAGGTTTGTTGTTCTACTTATTTACACACATATTGGTTGCTTCTTATATGTGCCCTGACTGGGGGTGGGACCGGTAACCTTGGTGTATCAGGACAATGGTCTAAACAACTGAGCTACCTGGCCAGCTCCAGTTAATGCTTTCTTATGCAACTCTGTAAAGGACTGTTATTCTTCACTAAGGGGAAAGCTGTCACGCACCTTTGGTGATCCCGGATGAGTAAATAAAGCACAGGTCCTTAGGATTTTGGAGCAAAAACCCAACCATCCTCTGGGAGTAACTCTTGAGAAATGATTTTTGTCTTCTATGGGGCCTTGTTAGAGACACCAAGTTACATCCAAACTCAGCTGCTGATCATGAGCTGTGTGCTCTAAGACACATCAGTCCATAAAGTTAGGCATGCAGAGCAGTACTCTAGTATTAAATGGAAATGGTATATATGAGTTGAGGTTCTATAGGCCCTGAAAGACACATGAAGAAATGACCCAAATGCCTACAATCCCCACTCCTACTGCATTACATTCTCTCTCTTTGTCTACATCCATGGCTTTATTTAGCAGCTCCCTAGCTAGTTGATGGAGAGGAATAGAAACTCAGGCCTGATTTGCAGATGGTTCTATGTGAAACTCAGTCACCACCCAGAAATGGGCAGCTTTACCAGCACAATCCCTTTTTGACATATTCCTGAAGGACAGCAGTAAAGGAAAACCCTTTCAATGGGTAGAACTTTGAGGAGTGTACCTGGTTGTTCATTTCTCTTGGGAGTAGAAATGACTGAGCATGCAATTATATACTGTTTTATGAGCTATGACCAACCATATGGCTGATAGTCAGGGACTTGGAAGGGTCATATTTGGAAAATTTGTAACAAGGAGGTCTGGGGGAAAATTATATGGATAGAAGTCTTCCCTGGATCCCTATGAACAGGTGAAGAATATGAAATATTTGTGCCTCATGTGAATGTTCACCACAAGCTGAGTTGAGTAAGGAGTTAAATATCAAGTGGCTAAGTAGTCTGTTTTGTGGATACCAGTCTCTTTCCCTAGGCACTCTTGACATTGCCCAATGAGCTCATGAACAAAATGGTTGCATCTAAAAAGGATGGGAGATATGCCTGAGCTCAGCAATATGGAGTTCCATTTGCCATAGCCATCCTAACTACAATGACTATTGAGTCTCAATCTGCCAGCAGTGGACATCAAAGTGAAATGCCTGATATGCCACGATTAACAAGGGTAATCAGCCAGCTACCACATGGCAGCTTGAACCATTTCCATCATGGAAGGGGCAGCACTTTGTTCTTACTAAAATACACTTTTATTCTGGGTTTGGAAATACCTTCAAAGCTCCCATCTGCTGCCTTCTCCACTGTGATGGTATTCCACACAGCACTGCTGCTGATCAAGAACTTACTTCACAACAAATAAAGTGTTGCAATGGTCCAAATCTCACATAATTCACTGGTCTTATCATGTTCCCTACCATCCTGAAGCAGCTGACTTAAAAGAATGGTTCAACAGCCTTTGGAAGACTCAGTTATAACACCAGGTATGTGCCAGCATCTTTCAGGGCTGGAGCAATATCCTCTTGGAGGCTCAGTGGCCTTAGTATATAGTAGGGTGTTGCTCCTACTGAAAAATTCCACAATGGTTTCATTTCTTTTTCTCTTTGTTTATTTGTTTTTAACTTTAAAAAAATATTTTATTATTTTTAGAGAAAAGGGCAAGGAGGGAGGAAGAAATGGAAAAACACATCAATGTATGGTTGCCTTTCATCTGCCTCCAGCTACAGACCTGGCTGGAGACCTGGCTTGCAACTTGGTTATGTGCCTTGACTGGGAATCGAACCAGCAACTTTTGGGTTTGCTGGCCGGTGCCTATCCACTGAGCCACCAGCCAGGGTTTTCTACAATGGTTTTATTTAGAAGGATGTGGAAGAGCCTAGCATACCAATTTTAACTTATTCAAAGAAAAACAATAAGGTGATTAATATTTTGTTTTAGGGCAGTGAGTGGTTGTAGCTGTCAGCATGAAGTAGCACTACAGATCACTGAAGCTATCAGAGAAGGTTATTCAGAGGCTGTGATAGCAGGTTGACTGTTGAGCTGGATCCAAGCAATCAGGGCTCCTCACCCCCTTCCCATCCTTGGAATGTGCCTTCCACCCACCATTCCCACCCCTGATGCCACTGTCAAGGATACAGTCTGGAAGAGTTAGGTGTTGTTAAAACCATCTGGACTAAGGATATGATTGAATCCAGTAAAGGCCTCTATAAACTTTTAAGATTCTCACAGGTAGATGCAGAGCTAGTCAGACTGTAGTCTCCCTAGACAAGCCTCATACATAAAAGTGTCCTTGCTCATTCAACCTTCCACCTACCAATCTACAGTGGTCTCCCTCTTTCTTCAGTCTTGTCTGGCCCTCTATGTACAGGGACCAGTTTGCAAAGCAACAAATGCCTGTATTTTAAGGGATCCTCTGAATTATACTATGATGCTGCAGATCTGTTAATAAAATACAATAGACAATTATGCCTAATCTATAGAAACAAGACCAGCAAAAACTCATAAGAATGTCTGAGTCAGTCCAACAGGTACAGCACCCTGACCAGATAGAGGAAAACAAGCACTATATGGCATCACCTATATGTGCAACCCAAAGAGAAAGCCAATTTCATAGACATGTAGAATAGAGTGATAGATTCCAGGGGCTTAGGAAAAAAGATGAATGGAGAGATGCAAATCAAAAGGTACCAACTTCCAACTATAAAGTGTGCTATATTCTTCAATGAATTGTTTAGCAAAATCAAAAGTTAAGAAAAAATGTGCAAAATGTGCATTTATACATACATTTTTCACTCTTTGCTCTGTATTTACCTTTTTAAAAATTAGTCTACCACCTACAGTTCTTGATCCTATTGGATAAAAAATACTTTTTATAGTAAAGATGGATAATTCTATCTAATAAAAAGTAATTGCTTCTTGCAATGGTAGCTTGATGGTTCTGAAATAGCTAGATAGGGGAAGTTTAAATTATTTAACAGTGAAATAAAGAAGGTTTAAAAGCTTCTCCTAGTCGCTTGCATGGTTCTCAAGTAGAAACCTTCAAATCCTTGGTTAATTAATATATAGGCTATATAAGAGCTATTTCTTTGAAGTTTATCCCAAATTCTTGAGGTACAATCATGTGCTCACCATTCTTTTACTTACTGGATTTTATAAAATGTGCAAGCATTAGTCTAGGAAGCATTTGCAAATATCTGTTACAATACATTCAGAGAATGCTGTTCCAAATAGGGAAGACAGTGTAGAAAATGGAAAATGATAAGCTCTTCAAAAATCTCGCTTAAGACTTGTTCTCTTTCTTTCATTAGAAAAAGCAAATACAGCTAAAGCAAGGTAACTGAATCACCACCAGTCTTTTCAGAATTTAATTTCTCAGGAAAAGGCAATCTGGATTTCTGGAAGTTAGAAAATACATTTACACAGGCTGTCCATAGCTATTCAATGACAACAACTCAAAAGAAAAGTCAAGAAATTTTGCCCCAAAGTCTTCCTCTAATGCTATCACTAACCTACATTTCCAGTGTTTGATGTTAATATACTTTAAATTGTTTTGAAACTAGTGAAGTTTTCAGTGTCCTTAGGGTCCTGATCCCTTCAATATCTCTCTTGAACCTGGCAGCTTCAATTCAATTGAAATTACTTGACATCACTTATGAAACGCCTTTGAAGTGCTGCTGCCTTGATTCAAACTAAACCTCCTCTGAAGTTAAAAAAGAAAAAAAAAAAAAAAATGAAAAAGGAAAATGCAACATGGTTTTCAAAACCCTTTTTCAGGCTGACTTTGCCATGTTCCTTTTTGTTTGTAACATCTGAATCATACTTTGTTGTGATGATAAAATAATTTGTGTCCTGTTTTTATGGTACAATGCATTTATTTGATAGAGCTGATGCCTTGGGAAAATCATTCATGGTAGAACTGGCTACTTTCGATATATATGCATCATCAGTCAAGAGCAAGTAAAAAATTGTTAGAATCAAATTTTAAAATATTGTATCAGATATATTAGGCACTAACATATGTGGGAGAAATAGAAAGCAATGATCTCTTTGCCAACTGTAAATTCCTTTAATTATGTAATGCATCATAACATTTGTTTTTCTAGAAAAAAATTTTAATGAAGTTAGATAAACTATTATCTCAAATATACTACTCATTTTAAAATTAATAAAATAAAAATAAAACAGCTCCTATCCTTAAAAAAATGATGCCGCATGTGGTTTCTTTGCTTGTAGACATATGCTACTATCACTCAAAACAGCAGGTTTAGATCTTCACTAATAATACTAGTTTCATAAGCATGGTCCCACAATATTGGACCAAGATTTTATTTTCATCTTCAAATAAATCAAAGCTATAAATGCCTCAAAACTGAAGCTTATTAAACATCCCATCTAAGTTTGCAATTGGTTATTTGCTTTACAAAGTATAAAGGTTGGTCACTTAAGGATGTTTTCTGTTATTTTTAACAACTTTTTGTTAAATTGATTGAGGTGACATTAATTAATAGGATCATATTGGTTTTATTTTTAAATATTTTATTTATTATTTTTAGAGATAGAGGAAGGGATAAGGGCAGAGAGGAAGAGAGATATCAATGTACTGTTGCCTTTTACCTGCCTCCAGTATGGACCTGGCTGGAGACCTGACTGGAGACCTGGCTTGCAACCTGGTTATGTGCCCTGGCTGGGGAATCGAACCAGAAACCTTTGGGTTTGCAGGCCGGGGCTTTACCCACTGTGCCACTGGCCAGGGCAAATCACATAGGTTTTAAGTGTATATTTCTATGATAGGATATCTGTACGTTTCACTGTGTGCCGACCACTCCAAATCAAACAATCTTTTGTCATCATGTGCTAGGCTCCTTCACCCCCGAGCCCTTTTTTTCTGGTAATCAACACACTGCTGTCTGTGTCCACAAGTTTGCATTTTATATCTCACATATGAGTGAAATCATAAGATTCCTAGCATTTTCTGTGTGATTTATTTAACTTAGCATATTCTCATGATCCATTAATGTTGTCACAAATGGTAGTATTTTTGTCTTTCCTTTTGGCTAAGTAGTATTCCATTGTATATCTGTACCGCATCTTCTTTATTCAATCCTATACATGGAACAGACTGATAGCTATCATAGTAGAAGGCTCTGAGGAGACTGGAAGAGATTAGCTAAAGAATACGTATGCATTTATGCATGGCCCATGGACACAGAGAACAATGTGGTAAAAGCCAGGGGCAGGGGCACAGTTTGAGTGGAGGGGGCAGAGGAGTGAGAAATGGGGGACATCTAAAATAGTGTTAACAATAAAAAATAACTCAGACTACACACCAAATAAACAAGTAATCCAATTTAAAAATGGGCAGAGCATCTGAACAGACACCTCTCCTAAGAAGGCATACAAATGGCAAACAGATTATGAAAAGATGTTCAACTTCACTAGCTATTAGGAAAATGCATTGTAGTCAAAACTACAATGAGCTACCACCTCACATCTTTTAGAATGGCTGTTATCAACAACACAAGTAATAACAAGTATTGGGGAGGTTGTGGAGAAGTTAGATTGGTACTGCCACTATGGCAAACAGTGTGGCAGTTTCTCTCAAAATTAAGAATAGAGTTACCACATGACCCAATGATCCCTCTCCTGGCTGTCTTCTAGAAGAAGTCAAAAATGTATATAAACAAAGATTTATGTACCCCTATGTTCACTGCAGCCTTATTCACAGTGGCCAAGACGTGAAGACAACCAAAGTGTCTGTTATTATGAATATTATACCAGAGCCTCTTAAAATCCACCAAAGATAATATTAACTAAATTGCGGCTTCAATCAGCTTTAATCAACATGTCCTGGACTATTATCTCTATGGGTAGGAAAAAGCATGTCTGTTTAGAAGCAGATTTCTTTCCCAACCACAGATATGTGTATGGAAAGTGTTTCAGTAGGGCTTCTAATTTCAGACAAGTGGGAGTGGTAACATGTTTCAGCACTTACAGATGACAGGTATTTAAAGATATGACTTTTGTGCCAATTGTTCTAACACCATTTGCTGAAAAGACCATCTTTACCTCATTTCATTGTGACTCTTTGCCAATATAACATTGTCTTGATTACTGTAGTTATAGTAAGTTTCTACATGGGGTAGTTTCAGTATTTTAACTTTGTTTTTTTGTTTTGTTTTGTTTTTTTCAATATGACATTGGCCATTCTTGGTCTTTTGCTTCTCTGTATTAATTTTAAAATAATTTCCTCAATTTGCACAAAACAACTTGCTGGGATTTTGACTGGGCTTACGTTTAATATATAGGTCAAGCAGGGAAGAACTGACATTGACAATATTGAGTTTTCCTATCTTCGACATGGAAAATCTTCATTTTTAAAATTTCTCTTTGATTTTCTTTGATCAGAGTTCTGTAGTTTTCTTTATACAGATCTCATACATATTTTATTAGTTTATACCTACTTATTTAGTTGTCAAACTAATATAAATAGTATGCTTTTAATTTCAAATTTCACTTATTCATTATTGATTAAGAAGGAAGGCAATTGAGTTGTGTTTATTAACCTTGTATCCTGCCACCTTGCTCTAATACATTTTTAGATCTAGGATTTTTTGTTGTTGTTGATTTTGTAGGTTTTCTACACAGAATGTCATGTTATCTGTGAACCAAGAGAATTATATTTCTTTTCTAACCTGTATGCCTTTATTTTCTTTTATGTCTTGTTATATTAACTAGAACTTCCAGTACAATGTTGAAAAGGCATGGTGAGAGGAGACACTGTTACTTTGATTCAAACTTAGTGGGGAAGTTTTTACTTTCTTAGGTGAGGAATGAGAATGTTAACTTCAGGTTTTTGTAGATGCCCGTTTTCAAGTTGATGAAGACTCTCTGTTCCTCACTTCCTAAGAGTTTTGTCATGAATGAGTGCTGCAGCCCCTGCAATTTTTAACTTTATAAATAACAATCTCATTTAATAGGTTACCTTATTATACACTTACTCAATTTTAATTTTGCCAACATTTTATCTTGGTGTACACAGAGTAATATTATTTTCAGTTAACTCTATCATGAATTAATTGATGAGACCTCATGAAATATTGACTAATATCTACCTTAACATTATCTTAAGGTAAACAAAACTCTGCTTCCAAAGGTATCCATGGCCTCATCCCTGGAACTACGAACATGTCACTTTATGTGGCAAGAAGAACAGTGCATGTGACCTTGAGTTATCTGGATAGGCCTAATGCAATCACTATAATATTTATAAGAATGATGCAGGAAAGTTAGAAAAGATGAGATAATGCAAAGGATACAGATATGATAATGCTGCTTCTGAGGATGGAGAAAGAGGCTCTGAGCCAATGAATAGATGGCCTAGAAAAGCTACACAGCCAATGCAATGCAGAGCTGTCCACTATCTTGGACTGCTGACTTCCACAACGATAACAGAATTAATTTGTATTATCTGAAGATACTAGATTTGTGATCATTTGCCATAGCAATCATAGAACATTAAAACAACCCTTTTTTTATTACATTATTGTGAGATTAATTTTAAGAAAATGATTAGGTGTTTATTCTGGAGAAAATTGATGGAAGTTAAGAAAAATTCTGGCCATTTTATCAGTTCGTCACAAATAGTTGCTTTCAATTTAAAGAATTGCCTTCTTATTTGGCACTTGTACTTACTAGATTCATCTGTTTATGCAAAACTAACCCTTAGTGTTACATGACTCCATTCAACTAACAGAATAGCCTACCAGTTTGTTCCATCAGATTTGCCAGTGAGTACAATTTTATTACACACAACTCAAGATTTATCAAAAGTTTAGCTGATAAAATAATTGAATTAATTTTTTTTGGAAAAACACATGCTTTTTATGCTAAAAAACACTAAGATAAGTATCATTGTAAACCATATTTGGGTTCCTATTACTGGACTGCTGTTTTCCACTCTCAATATTTCAGTCATTCCTTCCAGTTAAGTCCCATGACTAATTAACAAAGGCTCTGCAGAGTCATGTCTGAATGGTGCTAGATATATCCTGGTGGGTCAACTGTTTCTTTTATATTTTCTAAATATTTTAAATGTAAGATTTTTTCCCCTGAGCAATTGTTTTGCAATCTATAGAGACAAACTCATGGTTGATCCAAGTTATATCTAACTTTGAGATAGTCATTTAATCCCCATTCTTTGCTTTAGTTACTCTCAATCTTTTTATATGTTTAAATTACATTTCATTTATTAATTGTAATTGTATTTTGTGTTCCCTTTATTTATTTATTTTTAAATTTAATTTTACTGTTGTTTTATTACATCCATCCCCTTTTTCCTTCACTCTGTCCCCATCCCCACCCACCCACTCTCGCCAAAGTCAATCCCACTTGCTGTCCATGTCCATGGTTCTTCCATACTAGTTCCTTGACTAAACTTCTCCCTTTCTTTGCCTCCTCCTCTCCCCTCCCCCCTCCCCCCTCCCCTCTGCCCACTGGAGATCTATTCATTGTATTCATGTATCTGGTTCTGTTTTGCTTATTTGTTTGTTTTGTTCATTATTGTCCTGAAATGGGTGAGATCATATGGTATTTGTCTTTCACTGACTGGCTT